>CAJMZQ010000017.1:0-77571 GCA_905220385.1 Xylota sylvarum
GGGTAGTCGTTCAACATTTTACAAGAACAACGAACCATGGAGTATGATTTCTCTGAAATAATTTTTGTTGAGTCGATAGATTTTAGTTAGGGGTAGTCGTTCAACATTCTACAAGAACAACTTACCATGGAGTATGATTTCTCTGAAACCATGATAGATTTCAAACCGATCCTGACCAAGATGAGTCTGTGGTGTGAAATAATTTTTGTTGAGTGGATAGATTTTAGTTGGGGTAGTCGTTCAACATTTTACAAGAACAACGAACCATGGAGTATGATTTCTCTGAAACCATGATAGATTTCAAATCGATCCTGACCAAGATGAGTCTGTGGTGTGAAATAATTTTTGTTGAGTGGATAGATTTTAGTTAGGGGTAGTCGTTCAACATTCTACAAGAACAACGAACCATGGACTATGATTTCTCTGAAACCATGATAGATTTCAAATCGATCCTGACCAAGATGAGTCTGTGGTGTGAAATAATTTTTGTTGAGTGGATAGATTTTAGTTGGGGTAGTCGTTCAACATTTTACAAGAACAACGAACCATGGAGTATGATTTCTCTGAAATATTTTTTGTTGAGTGGATAGATTTTAGTTAGGTTTAGTCGTTCAACATTCTACAAGAACAACGAACCATGGAGTATGATTTCTCTGAAACCATGATAGATTTCAAATCGATCCTGACCAAGATGAGTCTGTGGTGTGAAATAATTTTTGTTGAGTGGATAGATTTTAGTTGGGGTAGTCGTTCAACATTTTACAAGAACAACGAACCATGGAGTATGATTTCTCTGAAACCATGATAGATTTCAAATCGATCCTGACCAAGATGAGTCTGTGGTGTGAAATAATTTTTGTTGAGTGGATAGATTTTAGTTAGGGGTAGTCGTTCAACATTCTACAAGAACAACTTACCATGGACTATGATTTCTCTGAAACCATGATAGATTTCAAATCGATCCTGACCAAGATGAGTCTGTGGTGTGAAATAATTTTTGTTGAGTGGATAGATTTTAGTTGGGGTAGTCGTTCAACATTCTACAAGAACAACTTATCATGGACTATGATTTCTCTGAAACCATGATAGATTTCAAATCGATCCTGACCAAGATGAGTCTGTGGTGTGTAATAATTTTTGTTGAGTGGATAGATTTTAGTTGGGGTAGTCGTTCAACATTCTACAAGAACAGCTTACCATGGAGTATGATTTCTCTGAAACCATGATAGGTTTCAAATCGATCCTGACCAAGATGAGTCTGTGGTGTGAAATAATTTTTGTTGAGTGGATAGATTTTAGTTGGGGTAGTCGTTCAACATTTTACAAGAACAACGAACCATGGAGTATGATTTCTCTGAAACCATGATAGATTTCAAATCGATCCTGACCAAGATGAGTCTGTGGTGTGAAATAATTTTTGTTGAGTGGATAGATTTTAGTTGGGGTAGTCGTTCAACATTCTACAAGAACAACGAACTATGGAGTATGATTTCTCTGCAACCATTATAGATTTCAAATCGATCCTGACCAAGGTGAGTCTGTGGTGTGAAATAATTTTTGTTGAGTGGATAGATTTTAGTTAGGTTTAGTCGTTCAACATTCTACAAGAACAACGAACCATGGAGTATGATTTCTCTGAAACCATGATAGATTTCAAATCGATCCTGACCAAGATGAGTCTGTGGTGTGAAATAATTTTTGTTGAGTGGATAGATTTTAGTTGGGGTAGTCGTTCAACATTTTACAAGAACAACGAACCATGGAGTATGATTTCTCTGAAACCATGATAGATTTCAAATCGATCCTGACCAAGATGAGTCTGTGGTGTGAAATAATTTTTGTTGAGTGGATAGATTTTAGTTAGGGGTAGTCGTTCAACATTCTACAAGAACAACTTACCATGGACTATGATTTCTCTGAAACCATGATAGATTTCAAATCGATCCTGACCAAGATGAGTCTGTGGTGTGAAATAATTTTTGTTGAGTGGATAGATTTTACTTGGGGTAGTCGTTCAACATTCTACAAGAACAACTTATCATGGACTATGATTTCTCTGAAACCATGATAGATTTCAAATCGATCCTGACCAAGATGAGTCTGTGGTGTGTAATAATTTTTGTTGAGTGGATAGATTTTAGTTGGGGTAGTCGTTCAACATTCTACAAGAACAGCTTACCATGGAGTATGATTTCTCTGAAACCATGATAGGTTTCAAATCGATCCTGACCAAGATGAGTCTGTGGTGTGAAATAATTTTTGTTGAGTGGATAGATTTTAGTTGGGGTAGTCGTTCAACATTTTACAAGAACAACTTACCATGGAGTATGATTTCTCTGAAACCATGATAGATTTCAAATCGATCCTGACCAAGATGAGTCTGTGGTGTGAAATAATTTTTGTTGAGTGGATAGATTTTAGTTGGGGTAGTCGTTCAACATTCTACAAGAACAACGAACTATGGAGTATGATTTCTCTGCAACCATTATAGATTTCAAATCGATCCTGACCAAGGTGAGTCTGTGGTGTGAAATAATTTTTGTTGAGTGGATAGATTTTAGTTGGGGTAGTCGTTCAACATTCTACAAGAACAACGAACCATGGAGTATGATTTCTCTGAAACCATGATAGATTTCAAATCGATCCTGACCAAGATGAGTCTGTGGTGTGAAATAATTTTTGTTGAGTGGATAGATTTTAGTTGGGGTAGTCGTTCAACATTCTACAAGAACAACGAACCATGGAGTATGATTTCTCTGCAACCATGATAGATTTCAAATCGATCCTGACCAAGATGAGTCTGTGGTGTGAAATAATTTTTGTTGAGTGGATAGATTTTAGTTGGGGTAGTCGTTCAACATTCTACAAGAACAACGAACCATGGAGTATGATTTCTCTGAAACCATGATAGATTTCAAATCGATCCTGACCAAGATGAGTCTGTGGTGTGAAATAATTTTTGTTGAGTGGATAGATTTTAGTTGGGGTAGTCGTTCAACATTCTACAAGAACAACTTACCATGGAGTATGATTTCTCTGAAATAATTTTTGTTGAGTGGATAGATTTTAGTTGGGGTAGTCGTTCAACATTCTACAAGAACAACTTACCATGGAGTATGATTTCTCTGAAATAATTTTTGTTGAGTGGATAGATTTTAGTTGGGGTAGTCGTTCAACATTCTACAAGAACAAGGAACCATGGAGTATGATTTCTCTGAAACCATGATAGATTTCAAATCGATCCTGACCAAGATGAGTCTGTGGTGTGAAATAATTTTTGTTGAGTGGATAGATTTTAGTTGGGGTAGTCGTTCAACATTCTACAAGAACAACGAACCATGGAGTATGATTTCTCTGAAACCATGATAGATTTCAAATCGATCCTGACCAAGATGAGTCTGTGGTGTGAAATAATTTTTGTTGAGTGGATAGATTTTAGTTGGGGTAGTCGTTCAACATTCTACAAGAACAACTTACCATGGAGTATGATTTCTCTGAAACCATGATAGATTTCAAATCGATCCTGACCGAGATGAGTCTGTGGTGTGAAATAATTTTTGTTGAGTGTATAGATTTTAGTTGGGGTAGTCGTTCAACATTCTACAAGAACAACGAACCATGGAGTATGATTTCTCTGAAACCATGATAGATTTCAAATCGATCCTGACCAAGATGAGTCTGTGGTGTGAAATAATTTTTGTTGAGTGGATAGATTTTAGTTAGGGGTAGTCGTTCAACATTCTACAAGAACAACGAACCATGGAGTATGATTTCTCTGAAATAATTTTTGTTGAGTGGATAGATTGTAGTTGGGGTAGTCGTTCAACATTCTACAAGAACAACGAACCATGGAGTATGATTTCTCTGAAATAATTTTTGTTGAGTGGATAGATTTTAGTTGGGATAGTCGTTCAACATTCTACAAGAACAACTTACCATGGAGTATGATTTCTCTGAAATAATTTTTGTTGAGTGGATAGATTTTAGTTGGGGTAGTCGTTCAACATTCTACTAGAACAACGAAACATGGAGTATGATTTCTCTGAAATAATTTTTGTTGAGTGGATAGATTTTAGTTGGGGTAGTCGTTCAACATTCTACAAGAACAACGAACCATGGAGTATGATTTCTCCGAAACCATGATAGATTTCAAATCGATCCTGACCAAGATGAGTCTGTGGTGTGAAATAATTTTTGTTGAGTGGATAGATTTTAGTTGGGGTAGTCGTTCAACATTCTACAAGAACAACTTACCATGGAGTATGATTTCTCTGAAACCATGATAGATTTCAAATCGATCCTGACCGAGATGAGTCTGTGGTGTGAAATAATTTTTGTTGAGTGGATAGATTTTAGTTGGGGTAGTCGTTCAACATTCTACAAGAACAGCGAACCATGGAGTATGATTTCTCTGAAACCATGATAGATTTCAAATCGATCCTGACCAAGATGAGTCTGTGGTGTGAAATAATTTTTGTTGAGTGGATAGATTTTAGTTGGGGTAGTCGTTCAACATTCTACAAGAACAACTTACCATGGAGTATGATTTCTCTGAAATAATTTTTGTTGAGTGGATAGATTTTAGTTAGGGGTAGTCGTTCAACATTCTACAAGAACAACGAACCATGGAGTATGATTTCTCTGAAATAATTTTTGTTGAGTGGATAGATTGTAGTTGGGGTAGTCGTTCAACATTCTACAAGAACAACTTACCATGGAGTATGATTTCTCTGAAATAATTTTTGTTGAGTGGATAGATTTTAGTTATGATAATCGTTCAACATTCTACAAGAACAACTTACCATGGAGTATGATTTCTCTGAAATAATTTTTGTTGAGTGGATAGATTTTAGTTGGGGTAGTCGTTCAACATTCTACTAGAACAACGAACCATGGAGTATGATTTCTCCGAAACCATGATAGATTTCAAATCGATCCTGACCAATATGAGTCTGTGGTGTGAAATAATTTTTGTTGAGTGGATAGATTTTAGTTGGGGTAGTCGTTCAACATTTTACAAGAACAACGAACCATTGAGTATGATTTCTCTGAAATAATTTTTGTTGAGTGGATAGATTTTAGTTAGGGGTAGTCGTTCAACATTCTACAAGAACAACTTACCATGGACTATGATTTCTCTGAAACCATAATAGATTTCAAATCGATCCTGACCAAGATGAGTCTGTGGTGTGAAATAATTTTTGTTGAGTGGATAGATTTTAGTTGGGGTAGTCGTTCAACATTCTACAAGAACAACTTACCATGGACTATGATTTCTCTGAAACCACGATAGATTTCAAATCGATCCTGACCAAGATGAGTCTGTGGTGTGAAATAATTTTTGTTGAGTGGATAGATTTTAGTTGGGGTAGTCGTTCAACATTCTACAAGAACAACTTACCATGGAGTATGATTTCTCTGAAACCATGATAGATTTCAAATCGATCCTGACCAAGATGAGTCTGTGGTGTGAAATAACTTTTGTTGAGTGGATAGATTTTAGTTAGGGGTAGTCGTTCAACATTCTACAAGAACAACTTACCATGGACTATGATTTCTCTGAAACCATGATAGATTTCAAATCGATCCTGACCAAGATGAGTATGTGGTGTGAAATAATTTTTGTTGAGTGGATAGATTTTAGTTGGGGTAGTCGTTCAACATTTTACAAGAACAACGAACCATGGAGTATGATTTCTCTGAAACCATGATAGATTTCAAATCGATCCTGACCAAGATGAGTCTGTGGTGTGAAATAATTTTTGTTGAGTGGATAGATTTTATTTAGGGGTAGTCGTTCAACATTCTAGAAGAACAACTTACCATGGACTATGATTTCTCTGAAACCATGATAGATTTCAAATCGATCCTGACCAAGATGAGTCTGTGGTGTGAAATAATTTTTGTTGAGTGGATAGATTTTAGTTAGGGGTAGTCGTTCAACATTCTACAAGAACAACTTATCATGGACTATGATTTCTCTGAAACCATGATAGATTTCAAATCGATCCTGACCAAGATGAGTCTGTGGTGTGAAATAATTTTTGTTGAGTGGATACATTTTAGTTGGGATAGTCGTTCAACATTCTACAAGAACAACTTACCATGGAGTATGATTTCTCTGAAATAATTTTTGTTGAGTGGATAGATTTTAGTTGGGGTAGTCGTTCAACATTCTACAAGAACAACGAACCATGGAGTATGATTTCTCTGAAACCATGATAGATTTCAAATCGATCCTGACCAAGATGAGTCTGTGGTGTGAAATAATTTTTGTTGAGTGGATAGATTTTAGTTGGGGTAGTCGTTCAACATTCTACAAGAACAACTTACCATGGAGTATGATTTCTCTGAAACCATGATAGATTTCAAATCGATCCTGACCAAGATGAGTCTGTGGTGTGAAATAATTTTTGTTGAGTGGATAGATTTTAGTTGGGGTAGTCGTTCAACATTTTACAAGAACAACGAACCATGGAGTATGATTTCTCTGAAACCATGATAGATTTCAAATCGATCCTGACCAAGATGAGTCTGTGGTGTGAAATAGTTTTTGTTGCGTTGATAGATTTTAGTTGGGGTAGTCGTTCAACATTCTACAAGAACAACTTACCATGGAGTATGATTTCTCTGAAATAATTTTTGTTGAGTGGATAGATTTTAGTTGGGGTAGTCGTTCAACATTCTACAAGAACAACGAACCATGGAGTATGATTTCTCTGCAACCATAATAGATTTCAAATCGATCCTGACCAAGATGAGTCTGTGGTGTGAAATAATTTTTGTTGAGTGGATAGATTTTAGTTGGGGTAGTCGTTCAACATTCTACAAGAACAACGAACCATGGAGTATGATTTCTCTGAAACCATGATAGATTTCAAATCGATCCTGACCAAGATGAGTCTGTGGTGTGAAATAATTTTTGTTGAGTGGATAGATTTTAGTTGGGGTAGTCGTTCAACATTCTACAAGAACAACGAACCATGGAGTATGATTTCTCTGCAACCATGATAGATTTCAAATCGATCCTGACCAAGATGAGTCTGTGGTGTGAAATAATTTTTGTTGAGTGGATAGATTTTAGTTGGGGTAGTCGTTCAACATTCTACAAGAACAACGAACCATGGAGTATGATTTCTCTGAAACCATGATAGATTTCAAATCGATCCTGACCAAGATGAGTCTGTGGTGTGAAATAATTTTTGTTGAGTGGATAGATTTTAGTTGGGGTAGTCGTTCAACATTCTACAAGAACAACTTACCATGGACTATGATTTCTCTGAAACCATGATAAATTTCAAATCGATCCTGACCAAAATGAGTCTGTGGTGTGAAATAATTTTTGTTGAGTGGATAGATTTTAGTTGGGGTAGTCGTTCAACATCCTACAAGAACAACTTACCATGGAGTATGATTTCTCTGAAATAATTTTTGTTGAGTGGATAGATTTTAGTTGGGGTAGTCGTTCAACATTCTTCAAGAACAACTTACCATGGAGTATGATTTCTCTGAAATAATTTTTGTTGAGTGGATAGATTTTAGTTGGGGTAGTCGTTCAACATTCTACAAGAACAACTTACCATGGAGTATGATTTCTCTGAAACCATGATAGATTTCAAATCGATCCTGACCAAGATGAGTCTGTGGTGTGAAATAATTTTTGTTGAGTGGATAGATTTTAGTTGGGGTAGTCGTTCAACATTCTACAAGAACAACGAACCATGGAGTATGATTTCTCTGAAACCACGATAGATTTCAAATCGATCCTGACCAAGATGAGTCTGTGGTGTGAAATAATTTTTGTTGAGTGGATAGATTTTAGTTGAAATATTCGTTCAACATTCTACAAGAACAACGTAAAATGGAGTATGATTTCTCTGAAATAATTTTTGTTTAGTGGATAGATTTTAGTTGGGGTAGTCGTTCAACATTCTACAAGAACAACGAACCATGGAGTATGATTTCTCTGAAATAATTTTTGTTGAGTGGATAGATTTTAGTTGGGATACTCGTTCAACATTCTACAAGAACAACTTACCACGGAGTATGATTTCTCTGAAATAATTTTTGTTGAGTGGATAGATTTTAGTTGGGGTAGTCGTTCAACATTCTACAAGAACAACTTACCATGGAGTATGATTTCTCTGAAACCATGATAGATTTCAAATCGATCCTGACCAAGATGAGTCTGTGGTGTGAAATAATTTTTGTTGAGTGGATAGATTTTAGTTGGGATAGTCGTTCAATATTTTACAAGAACAACGAAGCATGGCGTATGATTTCTCTGAAATAATTTTTGTTGAGTGGATAGATTTTAGTTGGGGTAGTCGTTCAACATTCTACAAGAACAACTTACCATGGAGTATGATTTCTCTCAAACCATGATAGATTTCAAATCGATCCTGACCAAGATGAGTCTGTGGTGTGAAATAATTTTTGTTGATTGGATAGATTTTAGTTGATATAGTCGTTCAACATTCTACAAGAACAACTTACCATGGAGTATGATTTCTCTGAAATAATTTTTGTTGAGTGGATACATTTTAGTTGGGGTGGTCGTTCAACATTTTACAAGAACAACGAACCATGGAGTATGATTTCTCTGAAACCATGATAGATTTCAAATCGATCCTGACCAAGATGAGTCTGTCGTATGAAATAATTTTTGTTGAGTGGATAGATTTTAGTTGGGGTAGTCGTTCAACATTCTACAAGAACAACGAATCATGGAGTATGATTTCTCTGAAATAATTTTTGTTGAGTGGATAGATTTTAGTTGGGATCGTCGTTCAACATTCTACAAGAACAACTTACCATAAAGTATGATTTCTCTGAAATAATTTTTATTGAGTGGATAGATTTTAGTTGGAGTAGTCGTTCAACATTCTACAAGAACAACTTACCATGGAGTATGATTTCTCTGAAAACATGATAGATTTCAAATCGATCCTGACCAAGATGAGTCTGTGGTGTGAAATAATTTTTGTTGAGTGGATAGATTTTAGTTGGGATAGTCGTTCAACATTCTACAAGAACAACTTACCATGGAGTATGATTTCTCTGAAATAATTTTTATTGAGTGGATAGATTTTAGTTGGGGTAGTCGTTCAACATTCTACAAGAACAACTTACCATGGAGTATGATTTCTCTGAAACCATGATAGATTTCAAACCGATCCTGACCAAGATGAGTCTGTGGTGTGAAATAATTTTTGTTGAGTGGATAGATTTTAGTTGGGATAGTCGTTCAACATTCTACAAGAACAACTTACCATGGAGTATGATTTCCCTGAAATAATTTTTGTTGAGTGGATAGATTTTAGTTGGGGTAGTCGTTCAACATTCTACAAGAACAACTTACCATGGAGTATGATTTCTCTGAAATCATGATAGATTTCAAATCGATCCTGACCAAGATGAGTCTGTGGTGTGAAATAATTTTTGTTGATTGGATAGATTTTAGTTGGGATAGTCGTTCAACATTCTACAAGAACAACTTACCATGGAGTATGATTTCTCTGAAATAATTTTTGTTGAGTGGATAGATTTTAGTTGGGGTAGTGGTTCAACATTCTACAAGAACAACTTACCATGGAGTATGATTTCTCTGAAACCATGATAGATTTCAAATCGATCCTGACCAAGATGAATCTGTGGTGCGAAATAATTTTTGTTGATTTAATAGATTTTAGTTGGGATAGTCGTTCAACATTCTACAAGAACAACTTACCATGGAGTATGATTTCTCTGAAATAATTTTTGTTGAGTGGATAGATTTTAGTTGGGGTAGCCGTTCAACATTCTACAAGAACAACGAACCATGGAGTATGATTTCTCCGAAACCATGATAGATTTCAAATCGATCCTGACCAAGATGAGTCTGTGGTGTGAAATAATTTTTGTTGAGTGGATAGATTTTAGTTGGGGTAGTCGTTCAACATTCTACAAGAACAACTTAACATGGAGTATGATTTCTCTGAAATAATTTTTGTTGAGTGGATAGATTTTAGTTGGGGTAGTCGTTCAACATTTTACAAGAACAACGAACCATGGAGTATGATTTCTCTGAAATAATTTTTGTTGAGTGGATAGATTTTAGTTGGGGTAGTCGTTCAACATTCTACAAGAACAACTTACCATGGACTATGATTTCTCTGAAACCATGATAGATTTCAAATCGATCCTGACCAAGATGAGTCTGTGGTGTGAAATAATTTTTGTTGAGTGGACAGATTTTAGTTAGGGGTAGTCGTTCAACATTCTACAAGAACAACTTACCATGGGGTATGATTTCTCTGAAATAATTTTTGTTGAGTGGATAGATTTTAGTTGGGATAGTCGTTCAACATTCCACAAGAACAACTTAACATGGAGTATGATTTCTCTGAAATAATTTTTGTTGAGTGGATAGATTTTAGTTGGGGTAGTCGTTCAACATTCTACAAGAACAACTTACCATGGACTATGATTTCTCTGAAACCATGATAGATTTCAAATCGATCCTGACCAAGATGAGTCTGTGGTGTGAAATAATTTTTGTTGAGTGGACAGATTTTAGTTAGGGGTAGTCGTTCAACATTCTACAAGAACAACTTCCCATGGAGTATGATTTCTCTGAAATAATTTTTGTTGAGTGGATAGATTTTAGTTGGGATAGTCGTTCAACATTCTACAAGAACAACTTAACATGGAGTATGATTTCTCTGAAATAATTTTTTTGAGT
Organism: Xylota sylvarum; assembly: GCA_905220385.1. Classification (NCBI taxonomy): domain Eukaryota; kingdom Metazoa; phylum Arthropoda; class Insecta; order Diptera; family Syrphidae; genus Xylota; species Xylota sylvarum. The sequence goes on from CAJMZQ010000017.1 coordinate 10,724, forward strand.
GGATAGATTTTAGTTGGGGTAGTCGTTCAACATTTTACAAGAACAACGAACCATGGAGTGTGATTTTTCTGAAACCATGATAGATTTCAAATCGATCCTGACCAAGATGAGTCTGTGGTGTGAAATAATTTTTGTTGAGTGGATAGATTTTAGTTGGGGTAGTCGTTCAACATTCTACAAGAACAACTTACCATGGACTATGATTTCTCTGAAACCATGATAGATTTCAAATCGATCCTGACCAAGATGAGTCTGTGGTGTGAAATAATTTTTGTTGAGTGGATAGATTTTAGTTGGGGTAGTCGTTCAACATTCTACAAGAACAACTTACCATGGACTATGATTTCTCTGAAACCATGATAGATTTCAAATCGATCCTGACCAAGATGAGTCTGTGGTGTGAAATAATTTTTGTTGAGTGGATAGATTTTAGTTGGGGTAGTCGTTCAACATTCTACAAGAACAACTTACCATGGATTATGATTTCTCTGAAACCATGATAGATTTCAAATCGATCCTGACCAAGATGAGTCTGTGGTGTGAAATAATTTTTGTTGAGTGGATAGATTTTAGTTGGCGTAGTCGTTCAACATTCTACAAGAACAACTTACCATGGAGTATGATTGCTCTGAAATATATTTTGTTGAGTGGATAGATTTTAGTTGGGATAGTCGTTCAACATTCTACAAGAACAACTTACCATAGTCTATGATTTCTCTGAAACCATGATAGATTTCAAATCGAACCTGACCAAGATGAGTCTGTGGTGTGAAATAATTTTTGTTGAGTGGATAGATTTTAGTTGGGATAGTCGTTCAATATTCTACAAGAACAACGAACCATGGAGTATGATTTCTCTGAAACCATGATAGATTTCAAATCGATCCTGACCAAGATGAGTCTGTGGTGTGAAATAATTTTTGTTGAGTGGATAGATTTTATTTGGGGTAGTCGTTCAACATTATATCAGAACAACGAACCTTGGAGTACGATTTCTCTGAAACCATGATAGATTTCAAATCGATCCTGACCAAGACGAGTCTGTGGTGTGAAATAATTTTTGTTGAGTGAATAGATTTTAGTTGGCGTAGTCGTTCAACATTCTACAAGAACAACTTACCATGGAGTATGATTGCTCTGAAATATATTTTGTTGAGTGGATAGATTTTAGTTGGGATAGTCGTTCAACATTCTACAAGAACAACTTACCATAGTCTATGATTTCTCTGAAACCATGATAGATTTCAAATCGATCCTGACCAAGATGAGTCTGTGGTGTGAAATAATTTTTGTTGAGTGGATAGATTTTAGTTGGGGTAGTCGTTCAACATTCTACAAGAACAACTTACCATGGAATATGATTTCTCTGAAACCATGATAGATTTCAAATCGATCCTGACCAAGATGAATCTGTGGTGTGAAATAATTTTTGTTGAGTGGACAGATTTTAGTTAGGGGTAGTCGTTCACCATTTTACAAGAACAACTTACCATGGAGTATGATTTCTCTGAAACCATGATAGATTTCAAATCGATCCTGACCAAGATGAGTCTGTGGTGTGAAATAATTTTTGTTGAGTGGATAGATTTTAGTTAGGGGTAGCCGTTCAATATTCTACAAGAACAACGAACCATGGAGTATGATTTCTCTGAAACCATGATAGATTTCAAATCGATCCTGACCAAGATGAGTCTGTGGTGTGAAATAATTTTTGTTGAATGGACAGATTTTAGTTAGGGGTAGTCGTTCAACATTCTACAAGAACAACTTACCATGGAGTATGATTTCTCTGAAATAATTTTTGTTGAGTGGATAGATTTTAGTTGGGGTAGTCGTTCAACATTCTACAAGAACAACGAACCATGGAGTATGATTTCTATGAAATAATTTTTGTTGAGTGGATAGATTTTAGTTGGGATAGTCGTTCAACATTCTACAAGAACAACTTAACATGGAGTATGATTTCTCTGAAATAATTTTTGTTGAGTGGATAGATTTTAGTTGGGGTAGTCGTTCAACATTTTACAAGAACAACGAAATATGGAGTATGATTTCTCTGAAACCATGATAGATTTCAAATCGATCCTGACCAAGATGAGTCTGTGCTGTGAAATAATTTTTGTTGAGTGGATAGATTTTAGTTGGGGTAGTCGTTCAACATTCTACAAGAACAACTTACCATGGACTATGATTTCTCTGAAACCATGATAGATTTCAAATCGATCCTGACCAAGATGAGTCTGTGGTGTGAAATAATTTTTGTTGAGTGGATAGATTTTATTTGGGGTAGTCGTTCAACATTCTACAAGAACAACTTACCATGGACTATGATTTCTCTGAAACCATGATAGATTTCAAATCGATCCTGACCAAGATGAGTCTGTGGTGTGAAATAATTTTTGTTGAGTGGATAGATTTTAGTTGGGGTAGTCGTTCAACATTTTACAAGCACAACAAACCATGGAGTATGATTTCTCTGAAACCATGATAGATTTCAAATCGATCCTGACCAAGATGAGTCTGTGGTGTGAAATAATTTTTGTTGAGTGGATAGATTTTAGTTGGGGTAGTCGTTCAACATTCTACAAGAACAACTTACCATGGACTATGATTTCTCTGAAACCATGATAGATTTCAAATCGATCCTGACCAAGATGAGTCTGTGGTGTGAAATAATTTTTGTTGAGTGGATAGATTTTAGTTGGGGTAGTCGTTTAACATTCTACAAGAACAACTTACCATGGATTATGATTTCTCTGAAACCATGATAGATTTCAAATCGATCCTGACCAAGATGAGTCTGTGGTGTGAAATAATTTTTGTTGAGTGGATAGATTTTAGTTGGCGTAGTCGTTCAACATTCTACAAGAACAACTTACCACGGAGTATGATTGCTCTGAAATATATTTTGTTGAGTGGATAGATTTTAGTTGGGATAGTCGTTCAACATTCTACAAGAACAACTTACCATAGTCTATGATTTCTCTGAAACCATGATAGATTTCAAATCGATCCTGACCAAGATGAGTCTGTGGTTGAGTGGATAGATTTTAGTTGGGATAGTCGTTCAACATGCTACAAGAACAACTTACCATGGAGTATGATTTCTCTGAAACCATGATAGATTTCAAATCGATCCTGACCAAGATGAGTCTGTGGTGTGAAATAATTTTTGTTGAGTGGATAGATTTTAGTTGGGGTAGTCGTTCAACATTTTACAAGAATAACGAACCATGGAGTATGATTTCTCTGAAACCATGATAGATTTCAAATCGATCCTGACCAAAATGAGTCTGTGGTGTGAAATAATTTTTGTTGAGTGGATAGATTTTAGTTAGGGGTAGTCGTTCAACATTCTACAAGAACAACTTACAATGGAGTATGATTTCTCTGAAATAATTTTTGTTGAGTGGATAGATTTTAGTTGGGATAGTCGTTCAACATTCTACAAGAACAACTTACCATGGAGTATGATTTCTCTGAAATAATTTTTGTTGAGTGGATAGATTTTAGTTGGGGTAGTCGTTCAACATTCTACAAGAACAACTTACCATGGAGTATGATTTCTCTGAAACCATGATAGATTTCAAATCGATCCTGACTAAGATCAGTCTGTGGTGTGAAATAATTTTTGTTGAGTGGATAGATTTTAGTTGGGGTAGTCGTTCAACATTTTACAAGAACAACGAACCATGGAGTATGATTTCTCTGAAACCATGATAGATTTCAAATCGATCCTGACCAAAATGAGTCTGTCTTGTGAAATAATTTTTGTTGAGTGGATAGATTTTAGTTGGGGTAGTCGTTCAACATTCTACAAGAACAACTTATCATGGACTATGATTTCTCTGAAACCATGATAGATTTCAAGTCGATCTTGACCAAGATGAGTCTGTCGTGTGAAATAATTTTTGTTGAGTGGATAGATTTTAGTTGGGGTAGTCGTTCAACATTCTACAAGAACAACTTACCATGGACTATGATTTCTCTGAAACCATGATAGATTTCAAATCGATCCTGACCAAGATGAGTCTGTGGTGTGAAATAATTTTTGTTGAGTGGATAGATTGTAGTTGGGGTAGTCGTTCAACATTCTACAAGAACAACTTACCATGGACTATGATTTCTCTGAAACCATGATAGATTTCAAATCGATCCTGACCAAGATGAGTCTGTGGTGTGAAATAATTTTTGTTGAGTGGATAGATTTTAGTTGGGGTAGTCGTTCAACATTCTACAAGAACAACTTACCATGGACTATGATTTCTCTGAAACAATGATAGATTTCAAATCGATCCTGACCAAGATGAGTCTGTGGTGTGAAATAATTTTTGTTGAGTGGATAGATTTTAGTTGGGGTAGTCGTTCAACATTCTACAAGAACAACTTACCATGGACTATGATTTCTCTGAAACCATGATAGATTTCAAATCGATCATGACCAAGATGAGTCTGTGGTGTGAAATAATTTTTGTTGAGTGGATAGATTTTAGTTGGGGTAGTCGTTCAACATTCTACAAGAACAACTTACCATGGATTATGATTTCTCTGAAACCATGATAGATTTCAAATCGATCCTGACCAAGATGAGTCTGTGGTGTGAAATAATTTTTGTTGAGTGGATAGATTTTAGTTGGCGTAGTCGTTCAACATTCTACAAGAACAACTTACCATGGAGTATGATTGCTCTGAAATATATTTTGTTGAGTGGATAGATTTTAGTTGGGATAGTCGTTCAACATTCTACAAGAACAACTTACCATAGTCTATGATTTCTCTGAAACCATGATAGATTTCAAATCGATCCTGACCAAGATGAGTCTGTGGTTGAGTGGATAGATTTTAGTTGGGATAGTCGTTCAACATGCTACAAGAACAACTTACCATGGAGTATGATTTCTCTGAAACCATGATAGATTTCAAATCGATCCTGACCAAGATGAGTCTGTGGTGTGAAATAATTTTTGTTGCGTGGATAGATTTTAGTTGGGGTAGTCGTTCAACATTTTACAAGAACAACGAAACATGGAGTATGATTTCTCTGAAACCATGATAGATTTCAAATCGATCCTGACCAAGGTGAGTCTGTGGTGTGAAATAATTTTTGTTGAGTGGATAGATTTTAGTTAGGACTAATCGTTCAACATTCTACAAGAACAACGAAAAATGGAGTATGATTTCTCTGAAATAATTTTTGTTGAGTGGATAAATTTTAGTTGGGATAGTCGTTCAACATTCTACAAGAACAACTTACCATAGACTATGATTTCTCTGAAACCATGATAGATTTCAAATCGATCCTGACCAAGATGAGTCTGTGGTGTGAAATAATTTTTGTTGAGTGGATAGATTTTAGTTGGGGTAGTCGTTCAACATTCTACAAGAACAACTTACCATGGACTATGATTTCTCTGAAACCATGATAGATTTCAAATCGATCCTGACCAAGATGAGTCTGTGGTGTGAAATAATTTTTGTTGAGTGGATAGATTTTAGTTGATGTAGTCGTTCAACATTCTACAAGAACAACTTACCATGGACTATGATTTCTCTGAAACAATGATAGATTTCAAATCGATCCTGACCAAGATGAGTCTGTGGTGTGAAATAATTTTTGTTGAGTGGATAGATTTTAGTTGGGGTAGTCGTTCAACATTTTACAAGAACAACGAACCATGGAGTATGATTTCTCTGAAACCATGATAGATTTCAAATCGATCCTGACCAAGATGAGTCTGTGGTGCGAAATAATTTTTGTTGATTGGATAGATTTTAGTTGGGGTAGTCGTTCAACATTTTACAAGCACAACGAACCATGGAGTATGATTTCTCTGAAACCATGATAGATTTCAAATCGATCCTGACCAAGATGAGTCTGTGGTGTGGAATAATTTTTGTTGAGTGGATAGATTTTAGTTGGGGTAGTCGTTCAACATTCTACAAGAACAACTTACCATGGACTATGATTTCTCTGAAACCATGATAGATTTCAAATCGATCCTGACCAAGATGAGTCTGTGGTGTGAAATAATTTTTGTTGAGTGGATAGATTTTAGTTGGGGTAGTCGTTCAACATTCTACAAGAACAACTTACCATGGACTGTGATTTCTCTGAAACCATGATAGATTTCAAATCGATCCTGACCAAGATGAGTCTGTGGTGTGAAATAATTTTTGTTGAGTGGATAGATTTTAGTTGGCGTAGTCGTTCAACATTCTACAAGAACAACTTACCATGGAGTATGATTGCTCTGAAATATATTTTGTTGAGTGGGTAGATTTTAGTTGGGATAGTCGTTCAACATTCTACAAGAACAACTTACCATAGTCTATGATTTCTCTGAAACCATGATAGATTTCAAATCGATCCTGACCAAGATGAGTCTGTGGTGTGAAATAATTTTTGTTGAGTGGATAGATTTTAGTTGGGGTAGTCGTTCAACATTCTACAAGAACAACTTACCATGGACTATGATTTCTCTGAAACCATCATAGATTTCAAATCGATCCTGACCAAGATGAGTCTGTGGTGTGAAATAATTTTTGTTGAGTGGATAGATTTTAGTTAGGGGTAGTCGTTCAATATTCTACAAGAACAACGAACCATGGAGTATGATTTCTCTGAAACCATGATAGATTTCAAATCGATCCTGACCAAGATGAGTCAGTGGTGTGAAATAATTTTTGTTGAGTGGACAGATTTTAGTTAGGGGTAGTCGTTCAACATTTTACAAGAACAACTTACCATGGAGTATGATTTCTCTGAAACCATGATAGATTTCAAACCGATCCTGACCAAGATGAGTCTGTGGTGTGAAATAATTTTTGTTGAGTGGATAGATTTTAGTTAGGGGTAGTCGTTCAATATTCTACAAGAACAACGAACCATGGAGTATGATTTCTCTGAAACCATTATAGATTTCAGATCGATCCTGACCAAGATGAGTCTGTGGTGTGAAATAATTTTTGTTGAATGGACAGATTTTAGTTAGGGGTAGTCGTTCAACATTCTACAAGAACAACTTACCATGGAGTATGATTTCTCTGAAATAATTTTTGTTGAGTGGATAGATTTTAGTTGGGGTAGTCGTTCAACATTCTACAAGAACAACGAACCATGGAGTATGATTTCTATGAAATAATTTTTGTTGAGTGGATAGATTTTAGTTGGGATAGTCGTTCAACATTCTACAAGAACAACTTAACATGGAGTATGATTTCTCTGAAATATATTTTGTTGAGTGGATAGATTTTAGTTGGGATAGTCGTTCAACATTCTACAAGAACAACTTACCATGGACTATGATTTCTCTGAAACCATGATAGATTTCAAATCGATCCTGACCAAGATGAGTCTGTGGTGTGAAATAATTTTTGTTGAGTGGATAGATTTTAGTTGGGGTAGTCGTTCAACATTTTACAAGCACAACGAACCATGGAGTATGATTTCTCTGAAACCATGATAGATTTCAAATCGATCCTGACCAAGATGAGTCTGTGGTGTGAAATAATTTTTGTTGAATGGACAGATTTTAGTTAGGGGTAGTCGTTCAACATTCTACAAGAACAACTTACCATGGAGTATGATTTCTCTGAAATAATTTTTGTTGAGTGGATAGATTTTAGTTGGGGTAGTCGTTCAACATTTTACAAGAACAACGAAATGTGGAGTATGATTTCTCTGAAACCATGATAGATTTCAAATCGATCCTGACCAAGATGAGTCTGTGGTGTGAAATAATTTTTGTTGAGTGGATAGATTTTAGTTGGGGTAGTCGTTCAACATTCTACAAGAACAACTTACCATGGACTATGATTTCTCTGAAACCATGATAGATTTCAAATCGATCCTGACCAAGATGAGTCTGTGGTGTGAAATAATTTTTGTTGAGTGGATAGATTTTAGTTGGGGTAGTCGTTCAACATTCTAGAAGAACAACTTACCATGGACTATGATTTCTCTGAAACCATGATAGATTTCAAATCGATCCTGACCAAGATGAGTCTGTGGTGTGAAATAATTTTTGTTGAGTGGATAGATTTTAGTTGGGGTAGTCGTTCAACATTCTACAAGAACAACGAACCATGGACTATGATTTCTCTGAAACCATGATAGATTTCAAATCGATCCTGACCAAGATGAGTCTGTGGTGTGAAATAATTTTTGTTGAGTGGATAGATTTTAGTTGGGGTAGTCGTTCAACATTCTACAAGAACAACTTACCATGGATTATGATTTCTCTGAAACCATGATAGATTTCAAATCGATTCTGACCAAGATGAGTCTGTGGTGTGAAATAATTTTTGTTGAGTGGATAGATTTTAGTTGGCGTAGTCGTTCAACATTCTACAAGAACAACTTACCATGGAGTAGGATTGCTATGAAATATATTTTGTTGAGTGGATAGATTTTAGTTGGGATAGTCGTTCAACATTCTACAAGAACAATTTACCATAGTCTATGATTTCTCTGAAACCATGATAGATTTCAAATCGATCCTGACCAAGATGAGTCTGTGGTTGAGTGGATAGATTTTAGTTGGGATAGTCGTTCAACATGCTACAAGAACAACTTACCATGGAGTATGATTTCTCTGAAACCATGATAGATTTCAAATCGATCCTGACCAAGATGAGTCTGTGGTGTGAAATAATTTTTGTTGAGTGGATAGATTTTAGTTGGGGTAGTCGTTCAACATTTTACAAGAACAACGAACCATGGAGTATGATTTCTCTGAAACCATGATAGATTTCAAATCGATCCTGACCAAGATGAGTCTGTGGTGCGAAATAATTTTTGTTGATTGGATAGATTTTAGTTGGGGTAGTCGTTCAATATTTTACAAGCACAACGAACCATGGAGTATGATTTCTCTGAAACCATGATAGATTTCAAATCGATCCTGACCAAGATGAGTCTGTGGTGTGAAATAATTTTTGTTGAGTGGATAGATTTTAGTTGGGGTAGTCGTTCAACATTCTACAAGAACAACTTACCATGGACTATGATTTCTCTGAAACCATGATAGATTTCAAATCGATCCTGACCAAGATGAGTCTGTGGTGTGAAATAATTTTTGTTGAGTGGATAGATTTTAGTTGGGGTAGTCGTTCAACATTCTACAAGAACAACTTACCATGGACTGTGATTTCTCTGAAACCATGATAGATTTCAAATCGATCCTGACCAAGATGAGTCTGTGGTGTGAAATAATTTTTGTTGAGTGGATAGATTTTAGTTGGCGTAGTCGTTCAACATTCTACAAGAACAACTTACCATGGAGTATGACTGCTCTGAAATATATTTTGTTGAGTGGATAGATTTTAGTTGGGATAGTCGTTCAACATTCTACAAGAACAACTTACCATAGTCTATGATTTCTCTGAAACCATGATAGATTTCAAATCGATCCTGACCAAGATGAGTCTGTGGTGTGAAATAATTTTTGTTGAGTGGATAGATTTTAGTTGGGGTAGTCGTTCAACATTCTACAAGAACAACTTACCATGGAATATGATTTCTCTGAAACCATGATAGATTTCAAATCGATCCTGACCAAGATGAATCTGTGGTGTGAAATAATTTTTGTTGAGTGGATAGATTTTAGTTGGGGTAGTCGTTCAACATTCTACAAGAACAACTTACCATGGACTATGATTTCTCTGAAACCATGATAGATTTCAAATCGATCCTGACCAAGATGAGTCTGTGGTGTGAAATAATTTTTGTTGAGTGGATAGATTTTAGTTGGGGTAGTCGTTCAACATTCTACAAGAACAACTTACCATGGACTATGATTTCTCTGAAACAATGATAGATTTCAAATCGATCCTGACCAAGATGAGTCTGTGGTGTGAAATAATTTTTGTTGATTGGATAGATTTTAGTTGGGGTAGTCGTTCAACATTTTACAAGCACAACGAACCATGGAGTATGATTTCTCTGAAACCATGATAGATTTCAAATCGATCCTGACCAAGATGAGTCTGTGGTGTGGAATAATTTTTGTTGAGTGGATAGATTTTAGTTGGGGTAGTCGTTCAACATTCTACAAGAACAACTTACCATGGACTATGATTTCTCTGAAACCATGATAGATTTCAAATCGATCCTGACCAAGATGAGTCTGTGGTGTGAAATAATTTTTGTTGAGTGGATAGATTTTAGTTGGGGTAGTCGTTCAACATTCTACAAGAACAACTTACCATGGACTGTGATTTCTCTGAAACCATGATAGATTTCAAATCGATCCTGACCAAGATGAGTCTGTGGTGTGAAATAATTTTTGTTGAGTGGATAGATTTTAGTTGGCGTAGTCGTTCAACATTCTACAAGAACAACTTACCATGGAGTATGATTGCTCTGAAATATATTTTGTTGAGTGGGTAGATTTTAGTTGGGATAGTCGTTCAACATTCTACAAGAACAACTTACCATAGTCTATGATTTCTCTGAAACCATGATAGATTTCAAATCGATCCTGACCAAGATGAGTCTGTGGTGTGAAATAATTTTTGTTGAGTGGATAGATTTTTGTTGGGGTAGTCGTTCAACATTCTACAAGAACAACTTACCATGGACTATGATTTCTCTGAAACCATGATAGATTTCAAATCGATCCTGACCAAGATGAGTCTGTGGTGTGAAATAATTTTTGTTGAGTGGATAGATTTTAGTTAGGGGTAGTCGTTCAATATTCTACAAGAACAACGAACCATGGAGTATGATTTCTCTGAAACCATGATAGATTTCAAATCGATCCTGACCAAGATGAGTCAGTGGTGTGAAATAATTTTTGTTGAGTGGACAGATTTTAGTTAGGGGTAGTCGTTCAACATTTTACAAGAACAACTTACCATGGAGTATGATTTCTCTGAAACCATGATAGATTTCAAACCGATCCTGACCAAGATGAGTCTGTGGTGTGAAATAATTTTTGTTGAGTGGATAGATTTTAGTTAGGGGTAGTCGTTCAATATTCTACAAGAACAACGAACCATGGAGTATGATTTCTCTGAAACCATTATAGATTTCAGATCGATCCTGACCAAGATGAGTCTGTGGTGTGAAATAATTTTTGTTGAATGGACAGATTTTAGTTAGGGGTAGTCGTTCAACATTCTACAAGAACAACTTACCATGGAGTATGATTTCTCTGAAATAATTTTTGTTGAGTGGATAGATTTTAGTTGGGGTAGTCGTTCAACATTCTACAAGAACAACGAACCATGGAGTATGATTTCTATGAAATAATTTTTGTTGAGTGGATAGATTTTAGTTGGGATAGTCGTTCAACATTCTACAAGAACAACTTAACATGGAGTATGATTTCTCTGAAATATATTTTGTTGAGTGGATAGATTTTAGTTGGGATAGTCGTTCAACATTCTACAAGAACAACTTACCATGGACTATGATTTCTCTGAAACCATGATAGATTTCAAATCGATCCTGACCAAGATGAGTCTGTGGTGTGAAATAATTTTTGTTGAGTGGATAGATTTTAGTTGGGGTAGTCGTTCAACATTTTACAAGCACAACGAACCATGGAGTATGATTTCTCTGAAACCATGATAGATTTCAAATCGATCCTGACCAAGATGAGTCTGTGGTGTGAAATAATTTTTGTTGAATGGACAGATTTTAGTTAGGGGTAGTCGTTCAACATTCTACAAGAACAACTTACCATGGAGTATGATTTCTCTGAAATAATTTTTGTTGAGTGGATAGATTTTAGTTGGGGTAGTCGTTCAACATTTTACAAGAACAACGAAATGTGGAGTATGATTTCTCTGAAACCATGATAGATTTCAAATCGATCCTGACCAAGATCAGTCTGTGGTGTGAAATAATTTTTGTTGAGTGGATAGATTTTAGTTGGGGTAGTCGTTCAACATTCTACAAGAACAACTTACCATGGACTATGATTTCTCTGAAACCATGATAGATTTCAAATCGATCCTGACCAAGATGAGTCTGTGGTGTGAAATAATTTTTGTTGAGTGGATAGATTTTAGTTGGGGTAGTCGTTCAACATTCTAGAAGAACAACTTACCATGGACTATGATTTCTCTGAAACCATGATAGATTTCAAATCGATCCTGACCAAGATGAGTCTGTGGTGTGAAATAATTTTTGTTGAGTGGATAGATTTTAGTTGGGGTAGTCGTTCAACATTCTACAAGAACAACTTACCATGGACTATGATTTCTCTGAAACCATGATAGATTTCAAATCGATCCTGACCAAGATGAGTCTGTGGTGTGAAATAATTTTTGTTGAGTGGATAGATTTTAGTTGGGGTAGTCGTTCAACATTCTACAAGAACAACTTACCATGGATTATGATTTCTCTGAAACCATGATAGATTTCAAATCGATTCTGACCAAGATGAGTCTGTGGTGTGAAATAATTTTTGTTGAGTGGATAGATTTTAGTTGGCGTAGTCGTTCAACATTCTACAAGAACAACTTACCATGGAGTATGATTGCTATGAAATATATTTTGTTGAGTGGATAGATTTTAGTTGGGATAGTCGTTCAACATTCTACAAGAACAATTTACCATAGTCTATGATTTCTCTGAAACCATGATAGATTTCAAATCGATCCTGACCAAGATGAGTCTGTGGTTGAGTGGATAGATTTTAGTTGGGATAGTCGTTCAACATGCTACAAGAACAACTTACCATGGAGTATGATTTCTCTGAAACCATGATAGATTTCAAATCGATCCTGACCAAGATGAGTCTGTGGTGTGAAATAATTTTTGTTGAGTGGATAGATTTTAGTTGGGGTAGTCGTTCAACATTCTACAAGAACAACGAACAATGGAGTATGATTTCTCTGAAACCATTATAGATTTCAAATCGATCCTGACCAAGATGAGTCTGTGGTGTGAAATAATTTTTGTTGAGTGGATAGATTTTAGTTGGGGTAGTCGTTCAACATTCTACAAGAACAACTTACCATGGAGTATGATTTCTGTGAAACCATGATAGATTTCAAATCGATCCTGACCAAGATGAGTCTGTGGTTGAGTGGATAGATTTTAGTTGGGATAGTCGTTCAACATGCTACAAGAACAACTTACCATGGAGTATGATTTCTCTGAAACCATGATAGATTTCAAATCGATCCTGACCAAGATGAGTCTGTGGTGTGAAATAATTTTTGTTGAGTGGATAGATTTTAGTTGGGGTAGTCGTTCAACATTTTACAAGAACAACGAACCATGGAGTATGATTTCTCTGAAACCATGATAGATTTCAAATCGATCCTGACCAAGATGAGTCTGTGGTGCGAAATAATTTTTGTTGATTGGATAGATTTTAGTTGGGGTAGTCGTTCAATATTTTACAAGCACAACGAACCATGGAGTATGATTTCTCTGAAACCATGATAGATTTCAAATCGATCCTGACCAAGATGAGTCTGTGGTGTGAAATAATTTTTGTTGAGTGGATAGATTTTAGTTGGGGTAGTCGTTCAACATTCTACAAGAACAACTTACCATGGTGTATGATTTCTCTGAAACCATGATAGATTTCAAATCGATCCTGACCAAGATGAGTCTGTGGTGTGAAATAATTTTTGTTGAGTGGATAGATTTTAGTTGGGGTAGTCGTTCAACATTCTACAAGAACAACTTACCATGGACTGTGATTTCTCTGAAACCATGATAGATTTCAAATCGATCCTGACCAAGATGAGTCTGTGGTGTGAAATAATTTTTGTTGAGTGGATAGATTTTAGTTGGCGTAGTCGTTCAACATTCTACAAGAACAACTTACCATGGAGTATGACTGCTCTGAAATATATTTTGTTGAGTGGATAGATTTTAGTTGGGATAGTCGTTCAACATTCTACAAGAACATCTTACCATAGTCTATGATTTCTCTGAAACCATGATAGATTTCAAATCGATCCTGACCAAGATGAGTCTGTGGTGTGAAATAATTTTTGTTGAGTGGATAGATTTTAGTTGGGGTAGTCGTTCAACATTCTACAAGAACAACTTACCATGGAATATGATTTCTCTGAAACCATGATAGATTTCAAATCGATCCTGACCAAGATGAATCTGTGGTGTGAAATAATTTTTGTTGAGTGGATAGATTTTAGTTGGGGTAGTCGTTCAACATTTTACAAGAACAACGAACCATGGAGTATGATTTCTCTGAAACCATGATAGATTTCAAATCGATTATGACCAAGATGAGTCTGTTATGTGAAATAATTTTTGTTGAGTGGATAGATTTTAGTTGGGGTAGTCGTTCAACATTCTACAAGAACAACGAACCATGGAGTATGATTTCTCTGAAACCATGATAGATTTCAAATCGATCCTGACCAAGATGAGTCTGTGGTGTGAAATAATTTTTGTTGAGTATATAGATTTTAGTTGGGGTAGTTGTTCAACATTTTACAAGAACAACGAACCATGGAGTATGATTTCTCTGAAACAATGATAGATTTCAAATCGATCCTGACCAAGATGAGTCTGTGGTGCGAAATAATTTTTGTTGATTGGATAGATTTTAGTTGGGGTAGTCGTTCAACATTTTACAAGCACAACGAACCATGGAGTATGATTTCTCTGAAACCATGATAGATTTCAAATCGATCCTGACCAAGATGAGTCTGTGGTGTGAAATAATTTTTGTTGAGTGGATAGATTTTAGTTGGGGTAGTCGTTCAACATTCTACAAGAACAACTTACCATGGACTATGATTTCTCTGAAACCATGATAGATTTCAAATCGATCCTGACCTAGATGAGTCTGTGGTGTGAAATAATTTTTGTTGAGTGGATAGATTTTAGTTGGGGTAGTCGTTCAACATTCTACAAGAACAACGAACCATGGAGTATGATTTCTCTGAAATAATTTTTGTTGAGTGGATAGATTTTAGTTGGGATAGTCGTTCAACATTCTACAAGAACAACGAACCATGGAGTATGATTTCTCTGAAATAATTTTTGTTGAGTGGATAGATTTTAGTTGGGGTAGTCGTTCAACATTCTACAAGAACAACGAACCATGGAGTATGATTTCTCTGAAATAATTTTTGTTGAGTGGATAGATTTTAGTTAGGGGTAGTCGTTCAACATTCTACAAGAACAACGAACCATGGAGTATGATTTCTCTGAAATAATTTTTGTTGAGTGGATAGATTTTAGTTGGGGTAGTCGTTCAACATCCTACAAGAACAACGAACCATGGAGTCTGATTTCTCTGAAATAATTTTTGTTGAGTGGATAGATTTTAGTTGGGGTAGTCGTTCAACATTCTACAAGAACAACGAACCATGGAGTATGATTTCTCTGAAATCATTTTTGTTGAGCGGATAGATTTTAGTTGGGGTAGTCGTTCAACATTCTACAAGAACAACTTACCATGGAGTATGATTTCTCTGAAACCATGATAGATTTCAAATCGATCCTGAAAAAGATGAGTCTGTGGTGTGAAATAATTTTTGTTGAGTGGATAGATTTTAGTTGGCGTAGTCGTTCAACATTCTACAAGAACAACTTACCATGGACTATGATTTCTCTGAAACCATGATAGATTTCAAATCGATTATGACCAAGATGAGTCTGTGGTGTGAAATAATTTTTGTTGAGTGGATAGATTTTAGTTAGGGGTAGTCGTTCAACATTCTACAAGAACAACTTACCATGGACTATGATTTCTCTGAAACCATGATAGATTTCAAATCGATCCTGACCAAGATGAGTCTGTGGTGTGAAATAATTTTTGTTGAGTGGATAGATTTTAGTTGGGGTAGTCGTTCAACATTCTACAAGAACAACGAACCATGGAGTATGATTTCTCTGAAACCATGATAGATTTCAAATCGATCCTGACCAAGATGAGTCTGTGGTGTGAAATAATTTTTGTTGGGTGGATAGATTTTAGTTAGGGGTAGTCGTTCAACATTCTACAAGAACAGCTTTCCATGGAGTATGATTTCTCTGAAACCATGATAGATTTCAAATCGATCCTGACCAAGATGAGTCTGTGGTGTGAAATAATTTTTGTTGAGTTATTAGATTTTAGTTAGGAGTAGTCGTTCACCATTCTACAAGAACAACTTACCATGGAGTATGACTGCTCTGAAATATATTTTGTTGAGTGGATAGATTTTAGTTGGGATAGTCGTTCAACATTCTACAAGAACAACTTACCATAGTCTATGATTTCTCTGAAACCATGATAGATTTCAAATCGATCCTGACCAAGATGAGTCTGTGGTGTGAAATAATTTTTGTTGAGTGGATAGATTTTAGTTGGGGTAGTCGTTCAACATTCTACAAGAACAACTTACCATGGAATATGATTTCTCTGAAACCATGATAGATTTCAAATCGATCCTGACCAAGATGAATCTGTGGTGTGAAATAATTTTTGTTGAGTGGATAGATTTTAGTTGGGGTAGTCGTTCAACATTTTACAAGAACAACGAACCATGGAGTATGATTTCTCTGAAACCATGATAGATTTCAAATCGATTATGACCAAGATGAGTCTGTGGTGTGAAATAATTTTTGTTGAGTGGATAGATTTTAGTTGGGGTTGTCGTTCAACATTCTACCAGAACAACGAACCATGGAGTATGATTTCTCTGAAACCATGATAGATTTCAAATCGATCCTGACCAAGATGAGTCTGTGGGGTGAAATAATTTTTGTTGAGTGGATAGATTTTAGTTGGGGTAGTCGTTCAACATTCTACAAGAACAACTTACCATGGACTATGATTTCTCTGAAACCATGATAGATTTCAAATCGATCCTGACCAAGATGAGTCTGTGGTGTGAAATAATTTTTGTTGAGTATATAGATTTTAGTTGGGGTAGTCGTTCAACATTCTACAAGAACAACTTACCATGGACTATGATTTCTCCGAGACCATGATAGATTTCAAATCGATCCTGACCAAGATGAGTCTGTGGTGTGAAATAATTTTTGTTGAGTGAATAGATTTTAGTTGGGGTAGTCGTTCAACATTCTACAAGAACAACGAACCAAGGAGTATGATTTCTCTGAAATAATTTTTGTTGAGTGGATAGATTTTAGTTATGATAGTCGTTCAACATGCTACAAGAACAACTTAATATGGAGTATGATTTCTCTGAAACCATGATAGATTTCAAATCGATCCTGACCAAGATGAGTCTGTGGTGTGAAATAATTTTTGTTGAGTGGATAGATTTTAGTTGGGGTAGTCGTTCAACATTTTACAAGAACAACGAACCATGGAGTATGATTTCTCTGAAACCATGATAGATTTCAAATCGATCCTGACCAAAATGAGTCCGTCTTGTGAAATAATTTTTGTTGAGTGGATAGATTTTAGTTGGGGTAGTCGTTCAACATTCTACAAGAACAACTTATCATGGACTATGATTTCTCTGAAACCATGATAGATTTCAAGTCGATCCTGACCAAGATGAGTCTGTGGTGTGAAATAATTTTTGTTGAGTGGATAGATTTTAGTTGGGGTAGTCGTTCAACATTCTACAAGAACAACTTACCATGGACTATGATTTCTCTGAAACCACGATAGATTTCAAATCGATCCTGACCAAGATGAGTCTGTGGTGTGAAATAATTTTTGTTGAGTGGATAGATTTTAGTTGGGGTAGTCGTTCAACATTCTACAAGAACAACGAACCATGGAGTATGATTTCTCTGAAATAATTTTTGTTGAGTGGATATATTTTAGTAGGGATAGTCGTTCAACATTCTACAAGAACAACTTACCATAGACTATGATTTCTCTGAAACCATGATAGATTTCAAATCGATCCTGACCAAGATGAGTCTGTGGTGTGAAATAATTTTTGTTGAGTGGACAGATTTTAGTTGGGGTAGTCGTTCAACATTCTACAAGAACAACTTACCATGGACTATGATTTCTCTGAAACCATGATAGATTTCAAATCGATCCTGACCAAGATGAGTCTGTGGTGTGAAATAATTTTTGTTGAGTGGATAGATTTTAGTTGGGGTAGTCGTTCAACATTCTACAAGAACAACTTACCATGGTCTATGATTTCTCTGAAACCATGATAGATTTCAAATCGATCCTGACCAAGATGAGTCTGTGGTGTGAAATAATTTTTGTTGAGTGGATAGATTTTAGTTGGGGTAGTCGTTCAACATTCTACAAGAACAACGAACCATGGAGTATGATTTCTCTGAAATAATTTTTGTTGAGTGGATATATTTTAGTTGGGATAGTCGTTCAACATTCTACAAGAACAACTTACCATAGACTATGATTTCTCTGAAACCATGATAGATTTCAAATCGATCCTGACCAAGATGAGTCTGTGGTGTGAAATAATTTTTGTTGAGTGGATAGATTTTAGTTGGGGTAGTCGTTCAACATTCTACAAGAACAACTTACCATGGACTATGATTTCTCTGAAACAATGATAGATTTCAAATCGATCCTGACCAAGATGAGTCTGTGGTGTGAAATAATTTTTGTTGAGTGGATAGATTTTAGTTGGGGTAGTCGTTCAACATTTTACAAGAACAACGAACCATGGAGTATGATTTCTCTGAAACCATGATAGATTTCAAATCGATCCTGACCAAGATGAGTCTGTGGTGCGAAATAATTTTTGTTGATTGGATAGATTTTAGTTGGGGTAGTCGTTCAACATTTTACAAGCACAACGAACCATGGAGTATGATTTCTCTGAAACCATGATAGATTTCAAATCGATCCTGACCAAGATGAGTCTGTGGTGTGAAATAATTTTTGTTGAGTGGATAGATTTTAGTTGGGGTAGTCGTTCAACATTCTACAAGAACAACTTACCATGGACTATGATTTCTCTGAAACCATGATAGATTTCAAATCGATCCTGACCAAGATGAGTCTGTGGTGTGAAATAATTTTTGTTGAGTGGATAGATTTTAGTTGGGGTAGTCGTTCAACATTCTACAAGAACAACTTACCATGGACTGTGATTTCTCTGAAACCATGATAGATTTCAAATCGATCCTGACCAAGATGAGTCTGTGGTGTGAAATAATTTTTGTTGAGTGGATAGATTTTAGTTGGCGTAGTCGTTCAACATTCTACAAGAACAACTTACCATGGAGTATGATTGCTCTGAAATATATTTTGTTGAGTGGATAGATTTTAGTTGGGATAGTCGTTCAACATTCTACAAGAACAACTTACCATGGACTATGATTTCTCTGAAACCATGATAGATTTCAAATCGATCCTGACCAAGATGAGTCTGTGGTGTGAAATAATTTTTGTTGAGTGGATAGATTTTAGTTGGGGTAGTCGTTCAACATTCTACAAGAACAACTTACCATGGAATATGATTTCTCTGAAACCATGATAGATTTCAAATCGATCCTGACCAAGATGAATCTGTGGTGTGAAATAATTTTTGTTGAGTGGATAGATTTTAGTTGGGGTAGTCGTTCAACATTTTACAAGAACAACGAACCATGGAGTATGATTTCTCTGAAACCATGATAGATTTCAAATCGATTATGACCAAGATGAGTCTGTGGTGTGAAATAATTTTTGTTGAGTGGATAGATTTTAGTTGGGGTAGTCGTTCAACATTCTACAAGAACAACTTACCATGGACTATGATTTCTCTGAAACCATGATAGATTTCAAATCGATCCTGACCAAGATGAGTCTGTGGTGTGAAATAATTTTTGTTGAGTATATAGATTTTAGTTGGGGTAGTCGTTCAACATTCTACAAGAACAACTTACCATGGACTATGATTTCTCCGAGACCATGATAGATTTCAAATCGATCCTGACCAAGATGAGTCTGTGGTGTGAAATAATTTTTGTTGAGTGAATAGATTTTAGTTGGGGTAGTCGTTCAACATTCTACAAGAACAACGAACCAAGGAGTATGATTTCTCTGAAATAATTTTTGTTGAGTGGATAGATTTTAGTTATGATAGTCGTTCAACATGCTACAAGAACAACTTAATATGGAGTATGATTTCTCTGAAACCATGATAGATTTCAAATCGATCCTGACCAAGATGAGTCTGTGGTGTGAAATAATTTTTGTTGGGTGGATAGATTTTAGTTGGGGTAGTCGTTCAACATTTTACAAGAACAACGAACCATGGAGTATGATTTCTCTGAAACCATGATAGATTTCAAATCGATCCTGACCAAAATGAGTCTGTGGTGTGAAATAATTTTTGTTGAGTGGATAGATTTTAGTTAGGGGTAGTCGTTCAACATTCTACAAGAACAACTTACAATGGAGTATAATTTCTCTGAAATAATTTTTGTTGAGTGGATAGATTTTAGTTGGGATAGTCGTTCAACATTCTACAAGAACAACTTACCATGGAGTATGATTTCTCTGAAATAATTTTTGTTGAGTGGATAGATTTTAGTTGGGGTAGTCGTTCAACATTCTACAAGAACAACTTACCATGGAGTATGATTTCTCTGAAACCATGATAGATTTCAAATCGATCCTGACCAAGATCAGTCTGTGGTGTGAAATAATTTTTGTTGAGTGGATAGATTTTAGTTGGGGTAGTCGTTCAACATTTTACAAGAACAACGAACCATGGAGTATGATTTCTCTGAAACCATGATAGATTTCAAATCGATCCTGACCAAAATGAGTCCGTCTTGTGAAATAATTTTTGTTGAGTGGATAGATTTTAGTTGGGGTAGTCGTTCAACATTCTACAAGAACAACTTATCATGGACTATGATTTCTCTGAAACCATGATAGATTTCAAGTCGATCCTGACCAAGATGAGTCTGTCGTGTGAAATAATTTTTGTTGAGTGGATAGATTTTAGTTGGGGTAGTCGTTCAACATTCTACAAGAACAACTTACCATGGACTATGATTTCTCTGAAACCATGATAGATTTCAAATCGATCCTGACCAAGATGAGTCTGTGGTGTGAAATAATTTTTGTTGAGTGGATAGATTTTAGTTGGGGTAGTCGTTCAACATTCTACAAGAACAACGAACCATGGAGTATGATTTCTCTGAAATAATTTTTGTTGAGTGGATATATTTTAGTTGGGATAGTCGTTCAACATTCTACAAGAACAACTTACCATAGACTATGATTTCTCTGAAACCATGATAGATTTCAAATCGATCCTGACCAAGATGAGTCTGTGGTGTGAAATAATTTTTGTTGAGTCAATAGATTTTAGTTGGAGTAGTCGTTCAACATTCTACAAGAACAACTTACCATGGACTATGATTTCTCTGAAACCATGATAGATTTCAAATCGATCCTGACCAAGATGAGTCTGTGGTGTGAAATAATTTTTGTTGAGTGGATAGATTTTAGTTGGGGTAGTCGTTCAACATTCTACAAGAACAACTTACCATGGACTATGATTTCTCTGAAACCATGATAGATTTCAAATCGATCCTGACCAAGATGAGTCTGTGGTGTGAAATAATTTTTGTTGAGTGGATAGATTTTAGTTGGGGTAGTCGTTCAACATTCTACAAGAACAACTTACCATGGACTATGATTTCTCTGAAACAATGATAGATTTCAAATCGATCCTGACCAAGATGAGTCTGTGGTGTGAAATAATTTTTGTTGAGTGGATAGATTTTAGTTGGGGTAGTCGTTCAACATTTTACAAGAACAACAAACCATGGAGTATGATTTCTCTGAAACCATGATAGATTTCAAATCGATCCTGACCAAGATGAGTCTGTGGTGTGAAATAATTTTTGTTGAGTGGATAGATTTTAGTTGGGGTAGTCGTTCAACATTCTACAAGAACAACTTACCATGGACTATGATTTCTCTGAAACCATGATAGACTTCAAATCGATCCTGACCGAGATGAGTCTGTGGTGTGAAATAATTTTTGTTGAGTGGATAGATTTTAGTTGGGGTAGTCGTTCAACATTCTACAAGAACAACTTACCATGGAGTATGATTTCGCTGAAATAATTTTTGTTGAGTGGATAGATTTTAGTTGGGGTAGTCGTTCAACATTCTACAAGAACAACTTACCATGGAGTATGATTTCTCTGAAACCATGATAGATTTCAAATCGATCCTGACCAAAATGAGTCTGTCTTGTGAAATAATTTTTGTTGAGTGGATAGATTTTAGTTGGGGTAGTCGTTCAACATTCTACAAGAACAACTTACCATGGAGTATGATTTCTCTGAAACCATGATAGATTTCAAATCGATCCTGACCAAAATGAGTCTGTCTTGTGAAATAATTTTTGTTGAGTGGATAGATTTTAGTTGGGATAGTCGTTCAACATTCTACAAGAACAACTTACCATGGAGTATGATTTCTCTGAAATAATTTTTGTTGAGTGGATAGATTTTAGTTGGGGTAGTCGTTCAACATTCTACAAGAACAACTTACCATGGAGTATGATTTCTCTGAAACCATGATAGATTTTAAATCGATCCTGACCAAGATCAGTCTGTGGTGTGAAATAATTTTTGTTGAGTGGATAGATTTTAGTTGGGGTAGTCGTTCAACATTTTACAAGAACAACGAACCATGGAGTATGATTTCTCTGAAACCATGATAGATTTCAAATCGATCCTGACCAAAATGAGTCTGTCTTGTGAAATAATTTTTGTTGACTGGATAGATTTTAGTTGGGGTAGTCGTTCAACATTCTACAAGAACAACTTATCATGGACTATGATTTCTCTGAAACCATGATAGATTTCAAGTCGATCCTGACCAAGATGAGTCTGTCGTGTGAAATAATTTTTGTTGAGTGGATAGATTTTAGTTGGGGTAGTCGTTCAACATTCTACGAGAACAACTTACCATGGACTATGATTTCTCTGAAACCATGATAGATTTCAAATCGATCCTGACCAAGATGAGTCTGTGGTGTGAAATAATTTTTGTTGAGTGGATAGATTTTAGTTGGGGTAGTCGTTCAACATTCTACAAGAACAACTTATCATGGACTATGATTTCTCTGAAACCATGATAGATTTCAAGTCGATCCTGACCAAGATGAGTCTGTCGTGTGAAATAATTTTTGTTGAGTGGATAGATTTTAGTTGGGGTAGTCGTTCAACATTCTACGAGAACAACTTACCATAGACTATGATTTCTCTGAAACCATGATAGATTTCAAATCGATCCTGACCAAGATGAGTCTGTGGTGTGAAATAATTTTTGTTGAGTGGATAGATTTTAGTTGGGGTAGTCGTTCAACATTCTACAAGAACAACTTACCATGGACTATGATTTCACTGAAACCATGATAGATTTCAAATCGATCCTGACCAAGATGAGTCTGTGGTGTGAAATAATTTTTGTTGAGTGGATAGATTTTAGTTGGGGTAGTCGTTCAACATTCTACAAGAACAACTTACCATGGACTATGATTTCTCTGAAACAATGATAGATTTCAAATCGATCCTGACCAAGATGAGTCTGTGGTGTGAAATAATTTTTGTTGAGTGGATAGATTTTAGTTGGGGTAGTCGTTCAACATTTTACAAGAACAACGAACCATGGAGTATGATTTCTCTGAAACCATGATAGATTTCAAATCGATCCTGACCAAGATGAGTCTGTGGTGTGAAATAATTTTTGTTGAGTGGATAGATTTTAGTTGGGGTAGTCGTTCAACATTCTACAAGAACAACTTACCATGGACTACGATTTCTCTGAAACCATGATAGACTTCAAATCGATCCTGACCAAGATGAGTCTGTGGTGTGAAATAATTTTTGTTGAGTGGATAGATTTTAGTTGGGATAGTCGTTCAACATTCTACAAGAACAACTTACCATGGAGTATGATTTCTCTGAAATAATTTTTGTTGAGTGGATAGATTTTAGTTGGGGTAGTCGTTCAACATTCTACAAGAACAACGAACCATGGAGTATGATTTCTCTGAAACCATGATAGATTTCAAATCGATCCTGACCAAGATGAGTCTGTGGTGTGAAATAATTTTTGTTGAGTGGATAGATTTTAGTTGGGGTAGTCGTTCAACATTCTACAAGAACAACTTACCATGGACTATGATTTCTCTGAAATAATTTTTGTTGAGTGGATAGATTTTAGTTGGGGTAGTCGTTCAACATTCTACAAGAACAACGAACCATGGAGTATGATTTCTCTGAAACCATGATAGATTTCAAATCGATCCTGTGAAATAATTTTTGTTGAGTGGATAGATTTTAGTTGGGGTAGTCGTTCAACATTCTACAAGAACAAGTTACCATGGAGTATGATTTCTCTGAAATAATTTCTGTTGAGTGGATAGATTTTAGTTGGGATAGTCATTCAACATTCTACAAGAACAACGAACCATGGAGTATGATTTCTCTGAAACCATGATAGATTTCAAATCGATCCTGACCAAGATGAGTCTGTGGTGTGAAATAATTTTTGTTGAGTGGATAGATTTTAGTTGGGATAGTCGTTCAACATTCTACAAGAACAACTTACCATGGAGTATGATTTCTCTGAAATAATTTCTGTTGAGTGGATAGATTTTAGTTATGATAGTCGTTCAACATGCTACAAGAACAACTTAATATGGAGTATGATTTCTCTGAAACCATGATAGATTTCAAATCGATCCTGACCAAAATGAGTCTGTCTTGTGAAATAATTTTTGTTGAGTGGATAGATTTTAGTTGGGGTAGTCGTTCAACATTCTACAAGAACAACTTATCATGGACTATGATTTCTCTGAAACCATGATAGATTTCAAATCGATCCTGACCAAGATGAGTCTGTGGTGTGAAATAATTTTTGTTGAGTGGATAGATTTTAGTTGGGGTAGTCGTTCAACATTTTACAAGAACAACGAACCATGGAGTATGATTTCTCTGAAACCATGATAGATTTCAAATCGATTATGACCAAGATGAGTCTGTGGTGTGAAATAATTTTTGTTGAGTGGATAGATTTTAGTTGGGGTAGTCGTTCAACATTCTACAAGAACAACTTACCATGGACTATGATTTCTCTGAAACCATGATAGATTTCAAATCGATCCTGACCAAGATGAGTCTGTGGTGTGAAATAATTTTTGTTGAGTGGATAGATTTTAGTTGGGGTAGTCGTTCAACATTCTACAAGAACAACGAACCATGGAGTATGATTTCTCTGAAATAATTTTTGTTGAGTGGATAGATTATAGTTGGGGTAGTCGTTCAACATTTTACAAGAACAACGAACCATGGAGTATGATTTCTCTGAAGCCATGATAGATTTGAAATCGATCCTGACCAAGATGAGTCTGTGGTGTAAAATAATTTTTGTTGAGTGGATAGATTTTAGTTGGGGTAGTCGTTCAACATTCTACAAGAACAACTTACCATGGAGTATGATTTCTCTGAAATAATTTTTGTTGAGTGGATTGATTTTAGTTGGGATAATCGTTCAACATTCTACAAGAACAACGAACCATGGAGTATAATTTCTCTGAAACCATGATAGATTTCAAATCGATTCTGACCAAGATGAGTCTGTGGTGTGAAATAATTTTTGTTGAGTGGATAGATTTTAGTTGGGATAGTCGTTCAACATTTTACAAGAATAACTTACCATGGAGTATGATTTCTCTGAAATAATTTTTGTTGAGTGGATAGATTTTAGTTGGGATAGTCGTTCAACATTCTACAAGAACAACTTACCATGGACTATGATTTCTCTGAAACCATGATATATTCCAAATCGATCCTGACCAAGATGAGTCTGTGGTGTGAAATAATTTTTGTTGAGTGGATAAATTTTAGTTGGGATAGTCGTTCAACATTCTACAAGAACAACTTACCATGGAGTATGATTTCTCTGAAATAATTTTTGTTGAGTGGATAGATTTTAGTTGGGATAGTCGTTCAACATTCTACAAGAACAACTTACCATGGAGTATGATTTCTCTGAAACCATGATAGATTTCAAATCGATCCTGACGAAGATGAGTCTGTGGTGTGAAATAATTTTTGTTGAGTGGATAGATTTTAGTTGGGGTAGTCGTTCAACATTCTACAAGAACAACTTACCATGGAGTATGATTTCTCTGAAATAATTTTTGTTGAGTGGATAGATTTTAGTTGGGATAGTCGTTCAACATTCTACAAGAACAACGAACCATGGAGTATGATTTCTCTGAAACCATGATAGATTTCAAATCGATCCTGACCAAGATGAGTCTGTGGTGTGAAATAATTTTTGTTGAGTGGATAGATTTTAGTTGGATTAGTCGTTCAACATTCTACAAGAACAACGAACCATGGAGTATGATTTCTCTGAAATAATTTTTGTTGAGTGGATAGATTTTAGTTGGGATAGTCGTTCAACATTCTACAAGAACAACTTACCATGGACTATGATTTCTCTGAAAGTATGATAGATTTCAAATCGATCCTGACCAAGATGAGTCTGTGGTGTGAAATAATTTTTGTTGAGTGGATAGATTTTAGTTGGGGTAGTCGTTCAACATTCTACAAGAACAACGAACCATGGAGTATGATTTCTCTGAAACCATGATAGATTTCAAATCGATCCTGACCAAGATGAGTCTGTGGTGTGAAATAATTTTTGTTGAGTGGATAGATTTTAGTTGGGGTAGTCGTTCAACATTCTACAAGAACAACGAACCATGGAGTATGATTTCTCTGAAACCATGATAGATTTCAAATCGATCCTGACCAAGAAGAGTCTGTGGCGTGAAATAATTTTTGTTGAGTGGATAGATTTTAGTTGGGGTAGTCGTTCAACATTCTACAAGAACAACGAACCATGGAGTATGATTTCTCTGAAACCATGATAGATTTCAAATCGATCCTTACCAAGATGAGTCTGTGGTATGAAATAATTTTTGTTGAGTGGATAGATTTTAGTTGGGATAGTCGTTCAACATTCTACAAGAACAACTTACCATGGACTATGATTTCTCTGAAACCATGATAGATTTCAAATCGATCCCGACCAAGATGAGCCTGTGGTGTGAAATAATTTTTGTTGAGTGGATAGATTTTAGTTGGGATAGTCGTTCTACATTCTACAAGAAGAACTTACCATGGACTATGATTTCTCTGAAACCATGATAGATTTCAAATCGATCCTGACCAAGATGAGTCTGTGGTGTGAAATAATTTTTGTTGAGTGGATAGATTTTAGTTGGGGTAGTCGTTCAACATTCTACAAGAACAACTTACCATGGACTATGATTTCTCTGAAACCATGATAGATTTCAAATCGATCCTGACCAAGATGAGTCTGTGGTGTGAAATAATTTTTGTTGAGTGGATAGATTTTAGTTGGGGTAGTCGTTCAACATTCTACAAGAACAACGAACCATGGAGTATGATTTCTCTGAAACCATGATAGATTTCAAATCGATCCTGACCAAGATGAGTCTGTGGTCTGAAATAATTTTTGTTGAGTGGATAGATTTTAGTTGGGGTAGTCGTTCAACATTCTACAAGAACAACTTACAATGGAGTATGATTTCTCTGAAATAATTTTTGTTGAGTGGATAGATTTTAGTTGGGGTAGTCGTTCAACATTCTACAAGAACAACTTACCATGGACTATGATTTCTCTGAAACCATGATAGATTTCAAATCGATCCTGACCAAGATGAGTCTGTGGTGTGAAATAATTTTTGTTGAGTGGATAGATTTTAGTTGGGGTAGTCATTCAACATTCTACAAGAACAACGAACCATGGAGTATGATTTCTCTGAAACCATGATAGATTTCAAATCGATCCTGACCAAGATGAGTCTGTGGTATGAAATAATTTTTGTTGAGTGGATAGATTTTAGTTGGGGTAGTCGCTCGACATTCTACAAGAACAACTTACCATGGACTATGATTTCTCTGAAACCATGATAGATTTCAAATCGATCCTGACCAAGATGAGTCTGTGGTGTGAAATAATTTTTGTTGAGTGGATAGATTTTAGTTGGGGTAGTCGTTCAACATTCTACAAGAACAACTTACCATGGACTATGATTTCTCTGAAACCATGATAGATTTCAAATCGATCCTGACCAAGATGAGTCTGTGGTGTGAAATAATTTTTGCTTCGGTGGATAGATTTTAGTTGGGGTAGTCGTTCAACATTCTACAAGAACAACTTACCATGGAGTATGATTTCTCTGAAATAATTTTTGTTGAGTGGATAGATTTTAGTTGGGGTAGTCGTTCAACATTCTACAAGAACAACTTACCATGGAGTATGATTTCTCTGAAATAATTTTTGTTGAGTGGATAGATTTTAGTTAGGGGTGTTCGTTCAACATTCTACAAGAACAACTTACCATGGACTATGATTTCTCTGAAACCATGATAGATTTCAAATCGATCCTGACCAAGATGAGTCTGTGGTGTAAAATAATTTTTGTTGAGTGTATAGATTTTAGTTGGGGTAGTCGTTCAACATTCTACAAGAACAACTTACCATGGAGTATGATTTCTCTGAAATAATTTTTGTTGACTGGATTGATTTTAGTTGGGATAGTCGTTCAACATTCTAC
Source organism: Xylota sylvarum (assembly GCA_905220385.1). NCBI lineage: Eukaryota > Metazoa > Arthropoda > Insecta > Diptera > Syrphidae > Xylota > Xylota sylvarum. The sequence continues at coordinate 39,239 of CAJMZQ010000017.1, forward strand.
AAGAACAACGAACCATGGAGTATGATTTCTCTGAAACCATGATAGATTTCAAATCGATCCTGACCAAGATGAGTCTGTGGTGTGAAATAATTTTTGTTGAGTGGATAGATTTTAGTTGGGGTAGTCGTTCAACATTCTACAAGAACAACTTACCATGGACTATGATTTCTCTGAAACCATAATAGATTTCAAATCGATCCTGACCAAGATGAGTCTGTGGTGTGAAATAATTTTTGTTGAGTGGATAGATTTTAGTTGGGGTAGTCATTCAACATTCTACAAGAACAACGAACCATGGAGTATGATTTCTCTGAAACCATGATAGATTTCAAATCGATCCTGACCAAGATGAGTCTGTGGTATGAAATAATTTTTGTTGAGTGGATAGATTTTAGTTGGGGTAGTCGCTCGACATTCTACAAGAACAACTTACCATGGACTATGATTTCTCTGAAACCATGATAGATTTCAAATCGATCCTGACCAAGATGAGTCTGTGGTGTGAAATAATTTTTGTTGAGTGGATAGATTTTAGTTGGGGTAGTCGTTCAACATTCTACAAGAACAACGAACCATGGAGTATGATTTCTCTGAAACCATGATAGATTTCAAATCGATCCTGACCAAGATGAGTCTGTGGTCTGAAATAATTTTTGTTGAGTGGATAGATTTTAGTTGGGGTAGTCGTTCAACATTCTACAAGAACAACTTACAATGGAGTATGATTTCTCTGAAATAATTTTTGTTGAGTGGATAGATTTTAGTTGGGGTAGTCGTTCAACATTCTACAAGAACAACTTACCATGGACTATGATTTCTCTGAAACCATGATAGATTTCAAATCGATCCTGACCAAGATGAGTCTGTGGTGTGAAATAATTTTTGTTGAGTGGATAGATTTTAGTTGGGGTAGTCATTCAACATTCTACAAGAACAACGAACCATGGAGTATGATTTCTCTGAAACCATGATAGATTTCAAATCGATCCTGACCAAGATGAGTCTGTGGTATGAAATAATTTTTGTTGAGTGGATAGATTTTAGTTGGGGTAGTCGCTCGACATTCTACAAGAACAACTTACCATGGACTATGATTTCTCTGAAACCATGATAGATTTCAAATCGATCCTGACCAAGATGAGTCTGTGGTGTGAAATAATTTTTGTTGAGTGGATAGATTTTAGTTGGGGTAGTCGTTCAACATTCTACAAGAACAACTTACCATGGACTATGATTTCTCTGAAACCATGATAGATTTCAAATCGATCCTGACCAAGATGAGTCTGTGGTGTGAAATAATTTTTGCTTCGGTGGATAGATTTTAGTTGGGGTAGTCGTTCAACATTCTACAAGAACAACTTACCATGGAGTATGATTTCTCTGAAATAATTTTTGTTGAGTGGATAGATTTTAGTTGGGGTAGTCGTTCAACATTCTACAAGAACAACTTACCATGGAGTATGATTTCTCTGAAATAATTTTTGTTGAGTGGATAGATTTTAGTTAGGGGTGTTCGTTCAACATTCTACAAGAACAACTTACCATGGACTATGATTTCTCTGAAACCATGATAGATTTCAAATCGATCCTGACCAAGATGAGTCTGTGGTGTAAAATAATTTTTGTTGAGTGTATAGATTTTAGTTGGGGTAGTCGTTCAACATTCTACAAGAACAACTTACCATGGAGTATGATTTCTCTGAAATAATTTTTGTTGACTGGATTGATTTTAGTTGGGATAGTCGTTCAACATTCTACAAGAACAACTTACCATGGAGTATGATTTCTCTGAAATAATTTTTGTTGAGTGAATAGATTTTAGTTGGAGTAGTCGTTCAACATTCTACAAGAACAACTTACCATGGAGTATGATTTCTCTGAAATAATTTTTGTTGAGTGGATAGATTTTAGTTAGGGGTGTTCGTTCAACATTCTACAAGAACTACTTACCATGGACTATGATTTCTCTGAAACCATGATAGATTTCAAATCGATCCTGACCAAGATGAGTCTGTGGTGTGAAATAATTTTTGTTGAGTGTATAGATTTTAGTTGGGGTACTCGTTCAACATTCTACAAGAACAACGAACCATGGAGTATGATTTCTCTGAAATAATTTTTGTTGAGTGGATAGATTTTAGTTGGGATAGTCGTTCAACATTCTACAAGAACAACTTACCATGGACTATGATTTCTCTGAAACCATGATAGATTTCAAATCGATCCTGACCAAGATGAGTCTGTGGTGTGAAATAATTTTTGTTGAGTGGATAGATTTTAGTTGGGGTAGTCGTTTAACATTCTACAAGAACAACGAACCATGGAGTATGATTTCTCTGCAACCATGAAAGATTTCAAATCGATCCTGACCAAGATGAGTCTGTGGTGTGAAATAATTTTTGTTGAGTGGATAGTTTTTAGTTGGGGTAGTCGTTCAACATTCTACAAGAACAACGAACCATGGAGTATGATTTCTCTGCAACCATGATAGATTTCAAATCGATCCTGACCAAGATGAGTCTGTGGTGTGAAATAATTTTTGTTGAGTGGATAGATTTTAGTTGGGGTAGTCGTTCAACATTCTACAAGAACAACGAACCATGGAGTATGATTTCTCTGAAATAATTTTTGTTTAGTGGATAGATTTTAGTTAGGGGTAGTCGTTCAACATTCTACAAGAACAACTTACCATGGACTATGATTTCTCTGAAACCATGATAGATTTCAAATCGATCCGGACCAAGATGAGTCTGTGGTGTGAAATAATTTTTGTTGAGTGGATAGATTTTAGTTAGGGGTAGTCGTTCAACATTCTACAAGAACAACGAACCATGGACTATGATTTCTCTGAAACCATGATAGATTTCAAATCGATCCTGACGAAGATGAGTCTGTGGTGTGAAATAATTTTTGTTGAGTGGATAGATTTTAGTTGGGGTAGTCGTTCAACATTCTACAAGAACAACGAACCATGGAGTATGATTTCTCTGAAATAATTTTTGTTGAGTGGATAGATTTTAGTTGGGATAGTCGTTCAACATTTTACAAGAACAACTTACCATGGAGTATGATTTCTCTGAAACCATGATAGATTTCAAATCGATCCTGACGAAGATGAGTCTGTGGTGTGAAATAATTTTTGTTGAGTGGATAGATTTTAGTTGGGGTAGTCGTTCAACATTCTACAAGAACAACTTACCATGGAGTATGATTTCTCTGAAATAATTTTTGTTGAGTGGATAGATTTTAGTTGGGATAGTCGTTCAACATTCTACAAGAACAACTTACCATGGACTATGATTTCTCTGAAACCATGATAGATTCCAAATCGATCCTGACCAAGATGAGTCTGTGGTGTGAAATAATTTTTGTTGAGTGGATAAATTTTAGTTGGGATAGTCGTTCAACATTCTACAAGAACAACTTACCATGGAGTATGATTTCTCTGAAATAATTTTTGTTGAGTGGATAGATTTTAGTTGGGATAGTCGTTCAACATTCTACAAGAACAACGAACCATGGAGTATGATTTCTCTGAAACCATGATAGATTTCAAATCGATCCTGACCAAGATGAGTCTGTGGTGTGAAATAATTTTTGTTGAGTGGATAGATTTTAGTTGGGGTAGTCGTTCAACATTCTACAAGAACAACGAACCATGGAGTATGATTTCTCTGAAATAATTTTTGTTGAGCGGATAGATTTTAGTTTCGATAGTCGTTCAACATTCTACAAGAACAACTTACCATGGACTATGATTTCTCTGAAAGTATGATAGATTTCAAATCGATCCTGACCAAGATGAGTCTGTGGTGTGAAATAATTTTTGTTGAGTGGATAGATTTTAGTTGGGGTAGTCGTTCAACATTCTACAAGAACAACGAACCATGGAGTATGATTTCTCTGAAACCATGATAGGTTTCAAATCGATCCTGACCAAGATAAGTCTGTGGTGTGAAATAATTTTTGTTGAGTGGATAGATTTTAGTTGGGGTAGTCGTTCAACATTCTACAAGAACAACGAACCATGGAGTATGATTTCTCTGAAATAATTTTTGTTGAGTGGATAGATTTTAGTTGGGGTAGTCGTTCAACATTCTACAAGAACAACGAACCATGGAGTATGATTTCTCTGAAATAATTTTTGTTGAGTGGATAGATTTTAGTTGAGATAGTCGTTCAACATTATACAAGAACAACTTACCATGGAGTATGCTTTCTCTGAAACCATGATAGATTTCAAATCGATCCTGACCAAGATGAGTCTGTGGTGTGAAATAATTTTTGTTGAGTGGATAGATTTTAGTTGGGGTAGTCGTTCAACATTCTACAAGAACAACGAAACATGGAGTATGATTTCTCTGAAATAATTTTTGTTGAGTGGATAGATTTTAGTTGGGGTAGTCGTTTAACATTCTACAAGAACAACGAACCATGGAGTATGATTTCTCTGAAATAATTTTTGTTGAGTGGATAGATTTTAGTTGGGGTAGTCGTTCAACATTCTACAAGAACAACGAATCATGGAGTATGATTTCTCTGAAATAATTTTTGTTGAGTGGATAGATTTTAATTGTGATAGTCGTTCAACATTCTACAAGAACAACGAACCATAGAGTATGATTTCTCTGAAATAATTTTTGTTGAGTGGATAGATTTTAGTTGGGGTAGTCGTTCAACTTTCTACAAGAACAACGAACCAAGGAGTATGATTTCTCTGAAATAATTTTTGTTGAGTGGATAGATTTTAGTTAGGGGTAGTCGTTCAACATTCTACAAGAACAACTTACCATGGACTATGATTTCTCTGAAACCATGATAGATTTCAAATCGATCCTGACCAAGATGAGTCTGTGGTGTGAAATAATTTTTGATGAGTCTATAGATTTTAGTTAGGGGTAGTCGTTCAACATTCTACAAGAACAACTTACCATGGACTATGATTTCTCTGAAACCATGATAGATTTCAAATCGATCCTGACCAAGATGAGTCTGTGGTGTGAAATAATTTTTGTTGAGTGGATAGATTTTAGTTGGGGTAGTCGTTCAACATTCTACAAGAACAACGAACCATGGAGTATGATTTCTCTGAAACCATGATAGATTTCAAATCGATCCTGGCCAAGATGAGTCTGTGGTGTGAAATAATTTTTGTTGGGTGGATAGATTTTAGTTAGGGGTAGTCGTTCAACATTCTACAAGAACAACTTACCATGGACTATGATTTCTCTGAAACCATGATAGATTTCAAATCGATCCTGACCAAGATGAGTCTGTGGTGTGAAATAATTTTTGTTGAGTGGATAGATTTTAGTTAGGAGTAGTCGTTCAACATTCTACAAGAACAACTTACCATGGAGTATGATTTCTCTGAAACCATGATAGATTTCAAATCGATCCTGACGAAGATGAGTCTGAGGTGTGAAATAATTTTTGTTGAGTGGATAGATTTTAGTTGGGGTACTCGTTCAACATTCTACAAGAACAACGAACCATGGAGTATGATTTCTCTGCAACCATGATAGATTTCAAATCGATCCTGACCAAGATGAGTCTGTGGTGTGAAATAATTTTGGTTGAGTGGATAGATTTTAGTTAGGGGTAGTCGTTCAACATTCTACAAGAACACCGAACCATGGAGTATGATTTCTCTGAAATAATTTTTGTTGAGTGGATAGATTTTAGTTGGGGTAGTCGTTCAACATTCTACAAGAACAACTTACCATGGACTATGATTTCTCTGAAACCATGATAGATTTCAAATCGATCCTGACCAAGATGAGTCTGTGGTGTGAAATAATTTTTGTTGAGTGGATAGATTTTAGTTGGGGTAGTCGTTCAACATTCTACAAGAACAACGAACCATGGAGTATGATTTCTCTGAAATAATTTTTGTTGAGTGGATAGATTTTAGTTGGGATAGTCGTTCAAAATTCTACAAGAACAACTTACCATGGACTATGATTTCTCTGAAACCATGATAGATTTCAAATAGATCCTGACCAAGATGAGTCTGTGGTGTGAAATAATTTTTGTTGAGTGGATAGATTTTAGTTGGGGTAGTCGTTCAACATTCTACAAGAACAACGAACCATGGAGTATGATTTCTCTGAAACCATGATAGATTTCAAATCGATCCTGACCAAGATGAGTCTGTGGTGTGAAATAATTTTTGTTGAGTGGATCGATTTTAGTTGGGGTAAACGTTCAACATTCTACAAGAACAACGAACCATGGAGTATGATTTCTCTGAAATAATTTTTGTTGAGCGGATAGATTTTAGTTGGGATAGTCGTTCAACATTATACAAGAACAACTTACCATGGAGTATGATTTCTCTGAAACCATGATAGATTTCAAATCGATCCTGACCAAGATGAGTCTGTGGTGTGAAATAATTTTTGTTGAGTGGATAGATTTTAGTTGGGGTAGTCGTTCAACATTCTACAAGAACAACGAACCATGGAGTATGATTTCTCTGAAACCATGATAGATTTCAAATCGATCCTGACCAAGATGAGTCTGTGGTGTGAAATAATTTTTGTTGAGTGGATCGATTTTAGTTGGGGTAAACGTTCAACATTCTACAAGAACAACGAACCATGGAGTATGATTTCTCTGAAATAATTTTTGTTGAGCGGATAGATTTTAGTTGGGATAGTCGTTCAACATTATACAAGAACAACTTACCATGGAGTATGATTTCTCTGAAACCATGATAGATTTCAAATCGATCCTGACCAAGATGAGTCTGTGGTGTGAAATATTTCTTGTTGAGTGGATAGATTTTAGTTGGGGTAGTCGTTCAATATTCTACAAGAACAACGAACCATGGAGTATGATTTCTCTGAAATAATTTTTGTTGAGTGGATAGATTTTAGTTGGGATAGTCGTTCAACATTCTACAAGAACAACGAACCATGGAGTATGATTTCTCTGAAATAATTTTTGTTGGGTGGATAGATTTTAGTTGGGGTAGTCTTTCAACACTCTGCAAGAACAACGAACCATGGAGTATGATTTCTCTGAAATAATTTTTGTTGAGTGGATAGATTTTAGTTGGGATAGTCGTTCAACATTCTACAAGAACAACGAACCATGGAGTATGATTTCTCTGAAACCATGATAGATTTCAAATCGATCCTGACTAAGATGAGTCTGTGGTGTGAAATAATTTTTGTTGAGTGGATAGATTTTAGTTGGGGTAGTCGTTCAACATTCTACAAGAACAACGAAACATGGAGTATGATTTCTCTGAAATAATTTTTGTTGAGTGGATAGATTTTAGTTGGGATAGTCGTTCAACATTCTACAAGAACAACGAACCATGGAGTATGATTTCTCTGAAATAATTTTTGTTGAGTGGATAGATTTTAGTTGGGGTAGTCGTTCAACATTCTACAAGAACAACGAACCATGGAGTATGATTTCTCTGAAATAATTTTTGTTGAGTGGATAGATTTTAGTTGGGATAGTCGTTCAACATTTTACAAGAACAACGAACCATGGAGTATGATTTCTCTGAAATAATTTTTGTTGAGTGGATAGATTTTAGTTGGGGTAGTCGTTCAACATTCTACAAGAACAACGAACCATGGAGTCTGATTTCTCTGAAATAATTTTTGTTGAGTGGATAGATTTTAGTTGGGGTAGTCGTTCAACATTCTACAAGAACAACGAACCATGGAGTATGATTTCTCTGAAATCATTTTTGTTGAGCGGATAAATTTTAGTTGGGGTAGTCGTTCAACATTCTACAAGAACAACTTACCATGGAGTATGATTTCTCTGAAACCATGATAGATTTCAAATCGATCCTGAAAAAGATGAGTCTGTGGTGTGAAATAATTTTTGTTGAGTGGATAGATTTTAGTTAGGGGTAGTCGTTCAACATTCTACAAGAACAACTTACCATGGACTATGATTTCTCTGAAACCATGATAGATTTCAAATCGATCCTGACCAAGATGAGTCTGTGGTGTGAAATAATTTTTGTTGAGTGGATAGATTTTAGTTAGGGGTAGTCGTTCAACATTCTACAAGAACAACTTACCATGGACTATGATTTCTCTGAAACCATGATAGATTTCAAATCGATCCTGACCAAGATGAGTCTGTGGTGTGAAATAATTTTTGTTGAGTGGATAGATTTTAGTTGGGGTAGTCGTTCAACATTCTACAAGAACAACGAACCATGGAGTATGATTTCTCTGAAACCATGATAGATTTCAAATCGATCCTGACCAAGATGAGTCTGTGGTGTGAAATAATTTTTGTTGGGTGGATAGATTTTAGTTAGGGGTAGTCGTTCAACATTCTACAAGAACAGCTTTCCATGGAGTATGATTTCTCTGAAACCATGATAGATTTCAAATCGATCCTGACCAAGATGAGTCTGTGGTGTGAAATAATTTTTGTTGAGTTATTAGATTTTAGTTAGGAGTAGTCGTTCACCATTCTACAAGAACAACTTACCATGGAGTATGATTTCTCTGAAACCATGATAGATTTCAAATCGATCCTGACCAAGATGAGTCTGTGGTGTGAAATAATTTTTGTTGAGTGGATTGATTTTAGTTAGGGGTAGTCGTTCAACATTCTACAAGAACAACTTATCATGGACTATGATTTCTCTGAAACCATGATAGATTTCAAATCGATCCTGACCAAGATGAGTGTGTGGTGTGAAATAATTTTTGTTGAGTGGGTAGATTTTAGTTGGGGTAGTCGCTCAACATTCTACAAGAACAACTTACCATGGAGTATGATTTCTCTGAAATAATTTTTGTTGAGTGGATAGATTTTAGTTGAGGTAGTCGTTCAACATTCTACAAGAACAACGAACCATGGAGTATGATTTCTCTGAAATAATTTTTGTTGAGTGGATCGATTTTAGTTGGGATAGTCGTTCAACATTCTACAAGAACAACGAACTATGGAGTACGATTTTTCTGAAACCATGATAGATTTCAAATCGATCCTGACCAAGATGAGTCTGTGGTGTGAAATAATTTTTGTTGAGTGGATAGATTTTAGTTGGGGTAGTCGTTCAACATTCTACAAGAACAACTTAACATGGACTATGATCTCTCTGAAACCATGATAGATTTCAAATCGATCCTGGCCAAGATGAGTCTATGGTGTGAAATAATTTTTGTTGAGTGGATAGATTTTAGTTGGGGTAGTCCTTCAACATTCTACAAGAACAACGAACCATGGAGTATGATTTCTCTGAAATCATTTTTGTTGAGTGGATAGATTTTAGTTGGGGTAGTCGTTCAACATTCTACAAGAACAACTTACCATGGAGTATGATTTCTCTGAAACCATGATAGATTTCAAATCGATCCTGACCAAGATGAGTCTGTGGTGTGAAATAATTTTTGTTGAGTGGATAGATTTTAGGGGTAGTCGTTCAACATTCTACAAGAACAACTTACCATGGACTATGATTTCTCTGAAACCTTGATAGATTTCAAATCGATCCTGACCAAGATGAGTCTGTGGTGTGAAATAATTTTTGTTGAGTGGATAGATTTTAGTTAGGGGTAGTCGTTCAACATTCTACAAGAACAACTTACCATGGACTATGATTTCTCTGAAACCATGATAGATTTCAAATCGATCCTGACCAAGATGAGTCTGTGGTGTGAAATAATTTTTGTTGAGTGGATAGATTTTAGTTGGGGTAGTCGTTCAACATTCTACAAGAACAACGAACCATGGAGTATGATCTCTGAAACCATGATAGATTTCAAATCGATCCTGACCAAGATGAGTCTGTGGTGTGAAATAATTTTTGTTGGGTGGATAGATTTTAGTTAGGGGTAGTCGTTCAACATTCTACAAGAACAACTTACCATGGACTATGATTTCTCTGAAACCATGATAGATTTCAAATCGATCCTGACCAAGATGAGTCTGTGGTGTGAAATAATTTTTGTTGAGTGGATAGATTTTAGTTAGGAGTAGTCGTTCAACATTCTACAAGAACAACTTACCATGGAGTATGATTTCTCTGGAACCATGATAGATTTCAAATCGATCCTGACCAAGATGAGTCTGTGGTGTGAAATAATTTTTGTTGAGTGGATAGATTTTAGTTGGGGTAGTCGTTCAACATTCTACAAGAACAACGAACCATGGAGTATGATTTCTCTGAAACCATGATAGATTTCAAATCGATCCAAGATGAGTGTGTGGTGTGAAATAATTTTTGTTGAGTGGGTAGATTTTAGTTGGGGTAGTCGCTCAACATTCTACAAGAACAACTTACCATGGAGTATGATTTCTCTGAAATAATTTTTGTTGAGTGGATAGATTTTAGTTAGGAGTAGTCGTTCACCATTCTACAAGAACAACTTACCATGGAGTATGATTTCTCTGAAACCATGATAGATTTCAAATCGATCCTGACCAAGATGAGTCTGTGGTGTGAAATAATTTTTGTTGAGTGGATAGATTTTAGTTGGGGTAGTCGTTCAACATTCTACAAGAACAACGAACCATGGAGTATGATTTCTCTGCAACCATGATAGATTTCAAATCGATCCTGACCAAGATGAGTCTGTGGTGTGAAATAATTTTTGTTGAGTGGATAGATTTTAGTTGGGGTAGTCGTTCAACATTCTACAAGAACAACTTACCATGGAGTATGATTTCTCTGAAACCATGATAGATTTCAAATCGATCCTGACCAAGATGAGTCTGTGGTGTGAAATAATTTTTGTTGAGTGGATAGATTTTAGGGGTAGTCGTTCAACATTCTACAAGAACAACTTACCATGGACTATGATTTCTCTGAAACCATGATAGATTTCAAATCGATCCTGACCAAGATGAGTCTGTGGTGTGAAATAATTTTTGTTGAGTGGATAGATTTTAGTTGGGGTAGTCGTTCAACATTCTACAAGAACAACGAACCATGGAGTATGATTTCTCTGAAACCATGATAGATTTCAAATCGATCCTGACCAAGATGAGTCTGTGGTGTGAAATAATTTTTGTTGGGTGGATAGATTTTAGTTAGGGGTAGTCGTTCAACATTCTACAAGAACAGCTTACCATGGACTATGATTTCTCTGAAACCATGATAGATTTCAAAACGATCCTGACCAAGATGAGTCTGTGGTGTGAAATAATTTTTGTTGAGTGGATAGATTTTAGTTAGGAGTAGTCGTTCACCATTCTACAAGAACAACTTACCATGGAGTATGATTTCTCTGAAACCATGATAGATTTCAAATCGATCCTGACCAAGATGAGTCTGTGGTGTGAAATAATTTTTGTTGAGTGGATAGATTTTAGTTGGGGTAGTCGTTCAACATTCTACAAGAACAACCAACCATGGAGTATGATTTCTCTGAAACCATGATAGATTTCAAATCGATCCTGACCAAGATGAGTCTGTGGTGTGAAATAATTTTTGTTGAGTGGATAGATTTTAGTTAGGGGTAGTCGTTCAACATTCTACAAGAACAGCTTAAAATGGACTATGATTTCTCTGAAACCATGATAGATTTCAAATCGATCCTGACCAAGATGAGTCTGTGGTGTGAAATAATTTTTGTTGAGTGGATAGATTTTAGTTAGGAGTAGTCGTTCACCATTCTACAAGAACAACTTACCATGGAGTATGATTTCTCTGAAACCATGATAGATTTCAAATCGATCCTGACCAAGATGAGTCTGTGGTGTGAAATAATTTTTGTTGAGTGGATAGATTTTAGTTGGGGTAGTCGTTCAACATTCTACAAGAACAACGAACCATGGAGTATGATTTCTCTGAAACCATGATAGATTTCAAATCGATCCTGACCAAGCTGAGTCTGTGGTGTGAAATAATTTTTGTTGAGTGGATAGATTTTAGTTAGGAGTAGTCGTTCACCATTCTACAAGAACAACTTACCATGGAGTATGATTTCTCTGAAACCATGATAGATTTCAAATCGATCCTGACCAAGATGAGTCTGTGGTGTGAAATAATTTTTGTTGAGTGGATAGATTTTAGTTGGGGTAGTCGTTCAACATTCTACAAGAACAACTTACCATGGACTATGATTTCTCTGAAACCATGATAGATTTCAAATCGATCCTGACCAAGATGAGTGTGTGGTGTGAAATAATTTTTGTTGAGTGGGTAGATTTTAGTTGGGGTAGTCGCTCAACATTCTACAAGAACAACTTACCATGGAGTATGATTTCTCTGAAATAATTTTTGTTGAGTGGATAGATTTTAGTTGAGGTAGTCGTTCAACATTCTACAAGAACAACGAACCATGGAGTATGATTTCTCTGAAATAATTTTTGTTGAGTGGATAGATTTTAGTTATGATAGTCGTTCAACATTCTACAAGAACAACTTAACATGGACTATGATTTCTCTGAAACCATGATAGATTTCAAATCGATCCTGACCAAGATGAGTCTGTGGTGTGAAATAATTTTTGTTGAGTGGATAGATTTTAGTTGGGGTAGTCCTTCAACATTCTACAAGAACAACGAACCATGGAGTATGATTTCTCTGAAATCATTTTTGTTGAGTGGATAGATTTTAGTTGGGGTAGTCGTTCAACATTCTACAAGAACAACTTACCATGGAGTATGATTTCTCTGAAACCATGATAGATTTCAAATCGATCCTGACCAAGATGAGTCTGTGGTGTGAAATAATTTTTGTTGAGTGGATAGATTTTAGGGGTAGTCGTTCAACATTCTACAAGAACAACTTACCATGGAGTACGATTTTTCTGAAACCATGATAGATTTCAAATCGATCCTGACCAAGATGAGTCTGTGGTGTGAAATAATTTTTGTTGAGTGGATAGATTTTAGTTAGGGGTAGTCGTTCAACATTCTACAAGAACAACTTAACATTGACTATGATTTCTCTGAAACCATGATAGATTTCAAATCGATCCTGACCAAGATGAGTCTGTGGTGTGAAATAATTTTTGTTGAGTGGATAGATTTTAGTTGGGGTAGTCCTTCAACATTCTACAAGAACAACGAACCATGGAGTATGATTTCTCTGAAATCATTTTTGTTGAGTGGATAGATTTTAGTTGGGGTAGTCGTTCAACATTCTACAAGAACAACTTACCATGGAGTATGATTTCTCTGAAACCATGATAGATTTCAAATCGATCCTGACCAAGATGAGTCTGTGGTGTGAAATAATTTTTGTTGAGTGGATAGATTTTAGGGGTAGTCGTTCAACATTCTACAAGAACAACTTACCATGGACTATGATTTCTCTGAAACCATGATAGATTTCAAATCGATCCTGACCAAGATGAGTCTGTGGTGTGAAATAATTTTTGTTGAGTGGATAGATTTTAGTTAGGGGTAGTCGTTCAACATTCTACAAGAACAACTTACCATGGACTATGATTTCTCTGAAACCATGATAGATTTCAAATCGATCCTGACCAAGATGAGTCTGTGGTGTGAAATAATTTTTGTTGAGTGGATAGATTTTAGTTGGGGTAGTCGTTCAACATTCTACAAGAACAACGAACCATGGAGTATGATCTCTGAAACCATGATAGATTTCAAATCGATCCTGACCAAGATGAGTCTGTGGTGTGAAATAATTTTTGTTGGGTGGATAGATTTTAGTTAGGGGTAGTCGTTCAACATTCTACAAGAACAACTTACCATGGACTATGATTTCTCTGAAACCATGATAGATTTCAAATCGATCCTGACCAAGATGAGTCTGTGGTGTGAAATAATTTTTGTTGAGTGGATAGATTTTAGTTAGGAGTAGTCGTTCAACATTCTACAAGAACAACTTACCATGGAGTATGATTTCTCTGAAACCATGATAGATTTCAAATCGATCCTGACCAAGATGAGTCTGTGGTGTGAAATAATTTTTGTTGAGTGGATAGATTTTAGTTGGGGTAGTCGTTCAACATTCTACAAGAACAACGAACCATGGAGTATGATTTCTCTGCAACCATGATAGATTTCAAATCGATCCTGACCAAGATGAGTCTGTGGTGTGAAATAATTTTTGTTGAGTGGATAGATTTTAGTTAGGGGTAGTCGTTCAACATTCTACAAGAACAACTTACCATGGACTATGATTTCTCTGAAACCATGATAGATTTCAAATCGATCCTGACCAAGATGAGTGTGTGGTGTGAAATAATTTTTGCTGAGTGGGTAGATTTTAGTTGGGGTAGTCGCTCAACATTCTACAAGAACAACTTACCATGGAGTATGATTTCTCTGAAATAATTTTTGTTGAGTGGATAGATTTTAGTTGGGGTAGTCGTTCAACATTCTACAAGAACAACGAACTATGGAGTATGATTTCTCTGAAACCATGATAGATTTCAAATCGATCCTGACCAAGATGAGTCTGTGGTGTGAAATAATTTTTGTTGAGTGGATAGATTTTAGTTGGGGTAGTCGTTCAACATTCTACAAGAACAACGAAACATGGAGTATGATTTCTCTGAAATAATTTTTGTTGAGTGGATAGATTTTAGTTGGGATAGTCGTTCAACATTCTACAAGAACAACGAACCATGGAGTATGATTTTTCTGAAACCATGATAGATTTCAAATCGATCCTGACCAAGATGAGTCTGTGGTGTGAAATAATTTTTGTTGAGTGGATAGATTTTAGTTAGGGGTAGTCGTTCAACATTCTACAAGAACAACTTAACATGGACTATGATTTCTCTGAAACCATGATAGATTTCAAATCGATCCTGACCAAGCTGAGTCTGTGGTGTGAAATAATTTTTGTTGAGTGGATAGATTTTAGTTGGGGTAGTCGTTCAACATTCTACAAGAACAACGAACCATGGAGTATGATTTCTCTGAAATAATTTTTGTTGAGTGGATAGATTTTAGTTGGGGTAGTCGTTCAACATTCTACAAGAACAACTTACCATGGAGTATGATTTCTCTGAAATAATGTTTGTTGAGTGGATAGATTTTAGTTGGGGTAGTCGTTCAACATTCTACAAGAACAACTTACCATGGACTATGATTTCTCTGAAACCATGATAGATTTCAAATCGATCCTGACCACGATGAGTCTGTGGTGTGAAATAATTTTTGTTGAGTGGATAGATTTTAGGTGGGGTAGTCGTTCAACATTCTACAAGAACAACGAACCATGGAGTATGATTTCTCTGAAATAATTTTTGTTGAGTGGATAGATTTTAGTAGGGGTAGTCGTTCAACATTTTACAAGAACAACGAACCATGGAGTATGATTTCTCTGAAACCATGATAGATTTCAAATCGATCCTGACCAAGATGAGTCTGTGGCGTGAAATAATTTTTGTTGAGTGGATAGATTTTAGTTGGGGTAGTCGTTCAACATTCTACAAGAACAACTTACCATGGAGTATGATTTCTCTGAAACCATGATAGTTTTCAAATCGATCCTGACCAAGATGAGTCTGTGGTGTGAAATAATTTTTGTTGAGTGGATAGATTTTAGTTGGGGTAGTCGTTCAACATTCTACAAGAACAACTTACCATGGAGTATGATTTCTCTGAAACCATGATAGATTTCAAATCGATCCTGACCAAGATGAGTCTCTGGTGTGAAATAATTTTTGTTGAGTGGATAGATTTTAGTTGGGGTAGTCGTTCAACATTCTACAAGAACAACTTACCATGGAGTATGATTTCACTGAAATAATTTTTGTTGAGTGGACAGATTTTAGTTGGGATAGTCGTTCAACATTCTACAAGAACAACGAACCATGGAGTATGATTTTTCTGAAACCATGATAGATTTCAAATCGATCCTGACCAAGATGAGTCTGTGGTGTGAAATAATTTTTGTTGAGTGGATAGATTTTAGTTAGGGGTAGTCGTTCAACATTCTACAAGAACAACTTAACATGGACTATGATTTCTCTGAAACCATGATAGATTTCAAATCGATCCTGACCAAGCTGAGTCTGTGGTGTGAATTAATTTTTGTTGAGTGGATAGATTTTAGTTGGGGTAGTCGTTCAACATTCTACAAGAACAACGAACCATGGAGTATGATTTCTCTGAAATAATTTTTGTTGAGTGGATAGATTTTAGTTGGGGTAGTCGTTCAACATTCTACAAGAACAACTTACCATGGAGTATGATTTCTCTGAAATAATGTTTGTTGAGTTGATAGATTTTAGTTGGGGTAGTCGTTCAACATTCTACAAGAACAACTTACCATGGACTATGATTTCTCTGAAACCATGATAGATTTCAAATCGATCGCATGAGTCTGTGGTGTGAAATAATTTTTGTTGAGTGGATAGATTTTAGGTGGGGTAGTCGTTCAACATTCTACAAGAACAACGAACCATGGAGTATGATTTCTCTGAAATAATTTTTGTTGAGTGGATAGATTTTAGTTGGGGTAGTCGTTCAACATTTTACAAGAACAACGAACCATGGAGTATGATTTCTCTGAAACCATGATAGATTTCAAATCGATCCTGACCAAGATGAGTCTGTGGCGTGAAATAATTTTTGTTGAGTGGATAGATTTTAGTTGGGGTAGTCGTTCAACATTCTACAAGAACAACTTACCATGGAGTATGATTTCTCTGAAACCATGATAGTTTTCAAATCGATCCTGACCAAGATGAGTCTGTGGTGTGAAATAATTTTTGTTGAGTGGATAGATTTTAGTTGGGGTAGTCGTTCAACATTCTACAAGAACAACTTACCATGGAGTATGATTTCTCTGAAACCATGATAGATTTCAAATCGATCCTGACCAAGATGAGTCTCTGGTGTGAAATAATTTTTGTTGAGTGGATAGATTTTAGTTGGGGTAGTCGTTCAACATTCTACAAGAACAACTTACCATGGAGTATGATTTCACTGAAACCATGATAGATTTCAAATCGATCCTGACCAAGATGAGTCTGTGGTGTGAAATAATTTTTGTTGAGTGGATAGATTTTAGTTGGGGTAGTCGTTCAACATTCTACAAGAACAACTTACCATGGAGTATGATTTCTCTGAAATAATTTTTTTTGAGTGGATAGATTTTAGTTGGGGTAGTCGTTCAACATTTTACAAGAACAACGAACTATGGAGTATGATTTCTCTGAAACCATGATAGATTTCAAATCGATCCTGACCAAGATGAGTCTGTGGTATGAAATAATTTTTGTTGAGTGGATAGATTTTAGTTAGGGGTAGTCGTTCAACATTCTACAAGAACAACGAACCATGGAGTATGATTTCTCTGAAATAATTTTTGTTGAGTGGATAGATTTTAGTTGGGATAGTCGTTCAACATTCTACAAGAACAACGAACCATGGAGTATGATTTCTCTGAAATAATTGTTGTTGAGTGGATAGATTTTAGTTAGGGGTAGTCGTTCAACATTCTACAAGAACAACTTACCATGGACTATGATTTCTCTGAAACCATGATAGATTTCAAATCGATCCTGACCAAGATGAGTCTGTGGTGTGAAATAATTTTTGTTGAGTGGATAGATTTTAGTTGGGGTAGTCGTTCAACATTCTACAAGAGCAACTTAGCATGGAGTATGATTTCTCTGAAACCATGATAGATTTCAAATCGATCCTGACCAAGATGAGTCTGTGGTGTGAAATAATTTTTGTTGAGTGGATAGATTTTAGTTGGGATAGTCGTTCAACATTCTACAAGAACAACTTACCATTTAGTATGATTTCTCTGAAATAATTTTTGTTGAGTGGATAGATTTTAGTTGGGGTAGTCGTTCAACATTCTACAAGAACAACTTACCATGGAGTATGATTTCTCTGAAAACATGATAGTTTTCAAATCGATCCTGACCAAGATGAGTCTGTGGTGTGAAATAATTTTTGTTGAGTGGATAGATTTTAGTTGGGGTAGTCGTTCAACATTCTAGAAGAACAACTTACCATGGAGTATGATTTCTCTGAAACCATGATAGATTTCAAATCGATCCTGACCAAGATGAGTCTCTGGTGTGAAATAATTTTTGTTGAGTGGATAGATTTTAGTTGGGGTAGTCGTTCAACATTCTACAAGAACAACTTACCATGGAGTATGATTTCACTGAAACCATGATAGATTTCAAATCGATCCTGACCAAGATGATTCTGTGGTGTGAAATAATTTTTGTTGAGTGGATAGATTTTAGTTGGGGTAGTCGTTCAACATTCTACAAGAACAACTTACCATGGAGTATGATTTCTCTGAAATAATTTTTTTTGAGTGGATAGATTTTAGTTGGGGTAGTCGTTCAACATTTTACAAGAACAACGAACTATGGAGTATGATTTCTCTGAAACCATGATAGATTTCAAATCGATCCTGACCAAGATGAGTCTGTGGTATGAAATAATTTTTGTTGAGTGGATAGATTTTAGTTAGGGGTAGTCGTTCAACATTCTACAAGAACAACGAACCATGGAGTATGATTTCTCTGAAATAATTTTTGTTGGGTGGATAGATTTTAGTTGGGATAGTCGTTGAACATTCTACAAGAACAACGAACCATGGAGTATGATTTCTCTGAAATAATTTTTGTTGAGTGGATAGATTTTAGTTAGGGGTAGTCGTTCAACATTCTACAAGAACAACTTACCATGGAGTATGATTTCTCTGAAACCATGATAGATTTCAAATCGATCCTGACCAAGATGAGTCTGTGGTGTGAAATAATTTTTGTTGAGTGGATAGATTTTAGTTGGGGTAGTCGTTCAACATTCTACAAGAGCAACTTAGCATGGAGTATGATTTCTCTGAAACCATGATAGATTTCAAATCGATCCTGACCAAGATGAGTCTGTGGTGTGAAATAATTTTTGTTGAGTGGATAGATTTTAGTTGGGATAGTCGTTCAACATTCTACAAGAACAACTTACCATTTAGTATGATTTCTCTGAAATAATTTTTGTTGAGTGGATAGATTTTAGTTGGGGTAGTCGTTCAACATTCTACAAGAACAATGAACCATGGAGTATAATTTCTCTGAAATAGTTTTTGTTGAGTGGATAGATTTTAGTTGGGATAGTCGTTCAACATTCTACAAGAACAACGAACCATGGAGTATGATTTCTCTGAAACCATGAGAGATTTCAAATCGATCCTGACCAAGATGAGTCTGTGGTGTGAAATAATTTTTGTTGAGTGGATAGATTTTAGTTGGGGTAGTCGTTCAACATTCTACAAGAACAGCTTACCATGGAGTATGATTTCTCTGAAACCATGATAGATTTCAAATCGATCCTGACCAAGATGAGTCTGTGGTGTGAAATAATTTTTGTTGAGTGGATAGATTTTAGTTGAGGTAGTCGTTCAACATTCTACAAGAACAACTTACCATGGAGTATGATTTCTCTGAAACCATGATAGATTTCAAATCGATCCTGACCAAGATGAGTCTGTGGTGTGAAATAATTTTTGTTGAGTGGATAGATTTTAGTTGGGGTAGTCGTTCAACATTCTACAAGAACAACTTACCATGGAGTATGATTTCTCTGAAATAATTTTTGTTGAGTGGATAGATTTTAGTTGGGATAGTCGTTCAACATTCTACAAGAACAAGGAACCATGGAGTATGATTTCTTTGAAACCATGATAGATTTCAAATCGATCCTGACCAAGATGAGTCTGTGGTGTGAAATAATTTTTGTTGAGTGGATAGATTTTAGTTGGGATAGTCGTTCAACATTCTACAAGAACAACTTACCATGGAGTATGATTTCTCTGAAACCATGATAGGTTTCAAATCGATCCTGACCAAGATGAGTCTGTGGTGTGAAATAATTTTTTTTGAGTGGATAGATTTTAGTTAGGGGTAGTCGTTCAACATTCTACAAGAACAACTTACCATGGAGTATGATTTCTCTGAAACCATGATAGATTTCAAATCGATCCTGACCAAGATGAGTCTGTGGTGTGAAATAATTTTTGTTGAGTGGATAGATTTTAGTTGGGGTAGTCGTTCAACATTCTACAAGAACAACTTATCATGGAGTATGATTTCTCTGATATAATTTTTGTTGAGTGGATAGATTTTAGTTGGGATAGTCGTTCAACATTCTACAAGAACAACGAACCATGGAGTATGATTTCTCTGAAATAATTTTTGTTGAGTGGATAGATTTTAGTTGGGATAGTCGTTCAACATTCTACAAGAACAACGAACCATGGAGTATAATTTCTCTGAAATAATTTTTGTTGAGTGGATAGATTTTAGTTAGGGGTAGTCGTTCAACATTCTACAAGAACAACGATCCATGGAGTATGATTTCTCTGAAACCATGATAGATTTCAAATCGATCCTGACCAAGATGAGTCTGTGGTGTGAAATAATTTTTGTTGAGTGGATAGATTTTAGTTGGGGTAGTCGTTCAACATTCTACAAGAACAACGAACCATGGAGTATGATTTCTCTGAAATAATTTTTGTTGAGTGGATAGATTTTAGTTGGGATAGTCGTTCAACATTCTACAAGAACAACTTACCATGGACTATGATTTCTCTGAAACCATGATAGATTTCAAATCGATCCTGACCAAGATGAGTCTGTGGTGTGAAATAATTTTTGTTGAGTGGATAGATTTTAGTTGGGATAGTCGTTCAACATTCTACAAGAACAACTTACCATGGAGTATGATTTCTCTGAAATAATTTTTGTTGAGTGGATAGATTTTAGTTGGGGTAGTCGTTCAACATTCTACAAGAACAACTTACCATGGAGTATGATTTCTCTGAAACCATGATAGATTTCAAATCGATCCTGACCAAGATGAGTCTGTGGTGTGAAATAATTTTTGTTGAGTGGATAGATTTTTGTTAGGGGTAGTCGTTCAACATTCTACAAGAACAACTTACCATGGAATATGATTTCTCTGAAACCATGATAGATTTCAAATCGATCCTGACCAAGATGAGTCGGTGGTGTGAAATAATTTTTGTTGAGTGGATAGATTTTAGTTGGGGTAGTCGTTCAACATTCTACAAGAACAACGAACCATGGACTATGATTTCCCTGAAACCATGATAGATTTCAAATCGATCCTGACCAAGATGAGTCTGTGGTGTGAAATAATTTTTGTTGAGTGGATAGATTTTATTTGGGATAGTCGTTCAACATTCTACAAGAACAACGAACCATGGACTATGATTTCTCTGAAACCATGATAGATTTCAAATCGATCCTGACCAAGATGAGTCTGTGGTGTGAAATAATTTTTGTTGAGTGGATAGATTTTAGTTGGGATAGTCGTTCAACATTCTACAAGAACAACTTACCATGGAGTATGATTTCTCTGAAATAATTTTTGTTGAGTGGACAGATTTTAGTTGGGGTAGTCGTTCAACATTCTACAAGAACAACGAACCATGGAGTATGATTTCTCTGAAATAATTTTTGTTGAGTGGATAGATTTCAGTTGGGATAGTCGTTCAACATTCTACAAGAACAACGAATCATGGAGTATGATTTCTCTGAAACCATGATAGATTTCAAATCGATCCTGACCAAGATGAGTCTGTGGTGTGAAATAATTTTTGTTGAGTGGATAGATTTTAGTTGGGGTAGTCGTTCAACATTCTACAAGAACAACTTACCATGGAGTATGATTTCTCTGAAACCATGATAGATTTCCAATCGGTCCTGACCAAGATGAGTCTGTAGTGTGAAATAATTTTTGTTGAGTGGATAGATTTTAGTTGAGGTAGTCGTTCAACATTTTACAAGAACAACGAACCATGGAGTATGATTTCTCTGAAACCATGATAGATTTCAAATCGATCCTGACCAAGATGAGTCTGTGGTGTGAAATAATTTTTGTTGAGTGGATAGATTTTACTTGGGGTAGTCGTTCAACATTCTACAAGAACAACTTACCATGGACTATGATTTCTCTGAAACCATGATAGATTTCAAATCGATCCTGACCAAGATGAGTCTGTGGTGTGAAATAATTTTTGTTGAGTGGATAGATTTTAGTTGGGGTAGTCGTTCAACATTCTACAAGAACAACTTACCATGGAGTATGATTTCTCTGAAATAATTTTTGTTGAGTGGATAGATTTTAGTTGGGATAGTCGTTGAACATTCTACAAGAACAACTTACCATGGAGTATGATTTCTCTGAAACCATGATAGATTTCAAATCGATCCTGACCAAGATGAGTCTGTGGTGTGAAATAATTTTTGTTGAGTGGATAGATTTTAGTTGGGGTAGTCGTTCAACATTCTACAAGAACAACTTACCATGGAGTATGATTTCTCTGAAACCATGATAGATTTCAAATCGATCCTGACCAAGATGAGTCTGTGGTGTGAAATAATTTTTGTTGAGTGGATAGATTTTAGTTTTGGTAGTCGTTCAACATTCTACAAGAACAACTTACCATGGAGTATGATTTCTCTGAAACCATGATAGATTTCAAATCGATCCTGACCAAGATGAGCCTGTGGTGTGAAATAATTTTTGTTGAGTGGATAGATTTTAGTTGGGGTAGTCGTTCAACATTCTACAAGAACAACTTACCATGGAGTATGATTTCTCTGAAATAATTTTTGTTGAGTGGATAGATTTTAGTTGGGATAGTCGTTCAACATTCTACAAGAACAACTTACCATGGAGTATGATTTCTCTGAAACCATGATAGATTTGAAATTGATCCTGACCAAGATGAGTCTGTGGTGTGAAATAATTTTTGTTGAGTGGATAGATTTTGGTTAGGGGTAGTCGTTCAACATTCTACAAGAACAACTTACCATGGAGTATGATTTCTCTGAAACCATGATAGATTTCAAATCGATCCTGACCAAGATGAGTCTGTGGTGTGAAATAATTTTTGTTGAGTGGATAGATTTTAGTTGGGGTAGTCGTTCAACATTCTACAAAAACAACGAACCATGGAATATGATTTCTCTGAAACCACGATAGATTTCAAATCGATCCTGACCAAGATGAGTCTGTGGCGTGAAATAATTTTTGTTGAGTGGATAGATTTTAGTTGGGATAGTCGTTCAACATTCTACAAGAACAACTTACCATGGAGTATGATTTCTCTGAAATAATTTTTGTTGAGTGATAGATTTTAGTTGGGGTAGTCGTTCAACATTCTACAAGAACAACGAACCATGGAGTATGATTTCTCTGAAACCATGATAGATTTCAAATCGATCCTGACCAAGATGAGTCTGTGGTGTGAAATAATTTTTGTTGAGTGGATAGATTTTAGTTGGGGTAGTCGTTCAACATTCTACAAGAACAACTTACCATGGACTATGATTTCTCTGAAACCATGATAGATTTCAAATCGATCCTGACCAAGCTGAGTCTGTCGTGTGAAATAATTTTTATTGAGTGGATAGATTTTAGTTGGGGTAGTCGTTCAACATTCTACAAGAACAACTTACCATGGAGTATGATTTCTCTGAAACCATGATAGATTTCAAATCGATCCTGACCAAGATGAGTCTGTGGTGTGAAATAATTTTTGTTGAGTGGATAGATTTTAGTTGGGGTAGTCGTTCAACATTCTACAAGAACAACTTACCATGGACTATGATTTCTCTGAAACCATGATAGATTTCAAATCGATCCTGACCAAGATGAGTCTGTCGTGTGAAATAATTTTTATTGAGTGGATAGATTTTAGTTGGTTTAGTCGTTCAACATTCTACAAGAACGACTTACCATGGAGTATGATTTGTCTGAAACCATGATAGATTTCAAATCGATCCTGACCAAGATGAGTCTGTGGTGTGAATTAATTTTTGTTGAGTGGATAGATTTTAGTTAGGGGTAGTCGTTCAACATTCTACAAGAACAACTTACCATGGAGTATGATTTCTCTGAAACCATGATAGATTTCAAATCGATCCTGACCAAGATGAGTCTGTGGTGTGAAATAATTTTTGTTGAGTGGATAGATTTTAGTTGGGGTAGTCGTTCAACATTCTACAAGAACAACGAACCATGGACTATGATTTCTCTGAAACCATGATAGATTTCAAATCGATCCTGACCAAGATGAGTCTGTGGCGTGAAATAATTTTTGTTGAGTGGATAGGTTTTAGTTGGGATAGTCGTTCAACATTCTACAAGAACAACGAACCATGGAGTATGATTTCTCTGAAATAATTTTTGTTGAGTCTATAGATTTTAGTTGGGGTAGTCGTTCAACATTCTACAAGAACAACGAACCATGGAGTATGATTTCTCTGAAATAATTTTTGTTGAGTGGATAGATTTTAGTTGGGATAGTCGCTCAACATTCTACAAGAACAACGAACCATGGAGTATGATTTCTCTGAAACCATGATAGATTTCAAATCGATCCTGACCAAGATGAGTCTGTGATGTGAAATAATTTTTGTTGAGTGGATAGATTTTAGTTGGGGTAGTCGTTCAACATTCTACAAGAACAACGAACCATGGAGTATGATTTCTCTGAAACCATGATAGATTTCAAATCGATCCTGACCAAGATGAGTCTGTGGTGTGAAATAATTTTTGTTGCGTGGATAGATTTTAGTTGGGGTAGTCGTTCAACATTCTACAAGAACAACTTACCATGGAGTATGATTTCTCTGAAACCATGATAGATTTCAAATCGATCCTGACCAAGATGAGTCTGTGGTGTGAAATAATTTTTGTTGAGTGGATAGATTTTAGTTGGGATAGTCGTTCAACATTCTACAAGAACAACGAACCATGGAGTATGATTTCTCTGAAATAATTTTTGTTGAGTGGATAGATTTTAGTTGGGGTAGTCGTTCAACATTCTACAAGAACAACTTACCATGGACTATGATTTCTCTGAAACCATGATAGATTTCAAATCGATCCTGACCAAGATGAGTCTGTCGTGTGAAATAATTTTTATTGAGTGGATAGATTTTATTTGGGGTAGTCGTTCAACATTCTACAAGAACAACTTACCATGGAGTATGATTTCTCTGAAACCATGATAGATTTCAAATCGATCCTGACCAAGATGAGTCTGTGGTGTGAAATAATTTTTGTTGAGTGGATAGATTTTAGTTGGGGTAGTCGTTCAACATTCTACAAGAACAACTTACCATGGACTATGATTTCTCTGAAACCATGATAGATTTCAAATCGATCCTGACCAAGATGAGTCTGTCGTGTGAAATAATTTCTATTGAGTGGATAGATTTTAGTTGGTTTAGTCGTTCAACATTCTACAAGAACGACTTACCATGGAGTATGATTTCTCTGAAACCATGATAGATTTCAAATCGATCCTGACCAAGATGAGTCTGTGGTGTGAATTAATTTTTGTTGAGTGGATAGATTTTAGTTGGGGTAGTCGTTCAACATTCTACAAGAACAACTTACCATGGAGTATGATTTCTCTGAAACCATGATAGATTTCAAATCGATCCTGACCAAGATGAGTCTGTGGTGTGAAATAATTTTTGTTGAGTGGATAGATTTTAGTTGGGGTAGTCGTTCAACATTCTACAAGAACAACGAACCATGGACTATGATTTCTCTGAAACCATGATAGATTTCAAATCGATCCTGACCAAGATGAGTCTGTGGCGTGAAATAATTTTTGTTGAGTGGATAGATTTTAGTTGGGATAGTCGTTCAACATTCTACAAGAACAACGAAATATGGAGTATGATTTCTCTGAAATAATTTTTGTTGAGTCTATAGATTTTAGTTGGGGTAGTCGTTCAACATTCTACAAGAACAACTTACCATGGAGTATGATTTCTCTGAAACCATGATAGATTTCAAATCGATCCTGACCAAGATGAGTCTGTGGTGTGAAATAATTTTTGTTGAGTGGATAGATTTTAGTTGGGGTAGCCGTTCAACATTCTACAAGAACAACTTACCATGGACTATGATTTCTCTGAAACCATGATAGATTTCAAATCGATCCTGACCAAGATGAGTCTGTCGTGTGAAATAATTTTTATTGAGTGGATAGATTTTATTTGGGGTAGTCGTTCAACATTCTACAAGAACAACTTACCATGGAGTATGATTTCTCTGAAACCATGATAGATTTCAAATCGATCCTGACCAAGATGAGTCTGTGGTGTGAAATAATTTTTGTTGAGTGGATAGATTTTAGTTGGGATAGTCGTTCAACATTCTACAAGAACAACGAACCATGGAGTATGATTTCTCTGAAATAATTTTTGTTGAGTGGATAGATTTTAGTTGGGATAGTCGTTCAACATTCTACAAGAACAACGAACCATGGAGTATGATTTCTCTGAAACCATGATAGATTTCAAATCGATCCTGACCAAGATGAGTCTGTGGTGTGAAATAATTTTTGTTGAGTGGATAGATTTTAGTTGGGGTAGTCGTTCAACATTCTACAAGAACAACGAACCATGGAGTATGATTTCTCTGAAACCATGATAGATTTCAAATCGATCCTGACCAAGATGAGTCTGTGGTGTGAAATAATTTTTGTTGAGTGGATAGATTTTAGTTGGGGTAGTCGTTCAACATTCTACAAGAACAACTTACCATGGAGTATGATTTCTCTGAAACCATGATAGATTTCAAATCGATCCTGACCAAGATGAGTCTGTGGTGTGAAATAATTTTTGTTGAGTGGATAGATTTTAGTTGGGATAGTCGTTCAACATTCTACAAGAACAACGAACCATGGAGTATGATTTCTCTGAAATAATTTTTGTTGAGTGGATAGATTTTAGTTGGGGTAGTCGTTCAACATTCTACAAGAACAACGAACCATGGAGTATGATTTCTCTGAAATAATTTTTGTTGAGTGGATAGATTTTAGTTGGGATAGTCGTTCAACATTCTACAAGAACAACGAACCATGGAGTATGATTTCTCTGAAACCATGATAGATTTCAAATCGAGTTTGACCAAGATGAGTCTGTGGTGTGAAATAATTTTTGTTGAGTGGATAGATTTTAGTTGGGGTAGTCGATCAACATTCTACAAGAACAACTTACCATGGGGTATGATTTCTCTGAAACCATGATAGATTTCAAATCGATCCTGACCAAGATGAGTCTGTGGTGTGAAATAATTTTTGTTGAGTGGATAGATTTTAGTTGGGATAGTCGTTCAACATTCTACAAGAACAACGAACCATGGAGTATGATTTCTCTGAAACCATGATAGATTTCAAATCGATCCTGACCAAGATGAGTCTGTGGTGTGAAATAATTTTTGTTGAGTGGATAGATTTTAGTTGGGGTAGTCTTTCAACATTCTACAAGAACAACTTACCATGGAGTATGATTTCTCTGAAACCATGATAGATTTCAAATCGATCCTGACCAAGATGAGTCTGTGGTGTGAAATAATTTTTGTTGAGTGGATAGATTTTAGTTGGGGTAGTCGTTCAACATTCTACAAGAACAACTTACCATGGAGTATGATTTCTCTGAAACCATGATAGATTTCAAATCGATCCTGACCAAGATGAGTCTGTGGTGTGAAATAATTTTTGTTGAGTGGATAGATTTTAGTAGGGATAGTCGTTCAACATTCTACAAGAACAACTTACCATGGACTATGATTTCTCTGAAACCATGATAGATTTCAAATCGATCCTGACCAAGATGAGTCTGTGGTGTGAAATAATTTTTGTTGAGTGGATAGGTTTTACTTGGGGTAGTCGTTCAACATTCTACAAGAACAACTTACCATGGAGTATGATTTCTCTGAAACCATGATAGATTTCAAATCGATCCTGACCAAGATGAGTCTGTGGTGTGCAATAATTTTTGTTGAGTGGATAGATTTTAGTTGTTGTAGTCTTTCAACATTCTACAAGAGCAACTTACCATGGAGTATGATTTCTCTGAAACCATGATAGATTTCAAATCGATCCTGACCAGGATGAGTCTGTGGTGTGAAATAATTTTTGTTGAGTGGATAGATTTTACTTGGGGTAGTCGTTCAACATTCTACAAGAACAACTTACCATGGAGTATGATTTCTCTGAAACCATGATAGATTTCAAATCGATCCTGACCAGGATGAGTCTGTGGTGTCAAATAATTTTTGTGGAGTGGATAGATTTTAGTTGGGGTAGTCGTTCAACATTCTACAAGAACAACTTACCATGGAGTATGATTTCTCTGAAACCATGATAGATTTCAAATCGATCCTGACCAAGATGAGTCTGTGGTGTGAAATAATTTTTGTTGAGTGGATAGATTTTAGTTGGGGTAGTCTTTCAACATTCTACAAGAACAACGAACTATGGAGTATGATTTCTCTGAAATAATTTTTGTTGAGTGGATAGATTTTAGTTGTTATAGTCGTTCAACATTCTACAAGAACAACGAACCATGGAGTATGATTTCTCTGAAACCCTGATAGATTTCAAATCGATCCTGACCAAGATGAGTCTGTGGTGTGGAATAAATTTTGTTGAGTGGATAGATTTTAGTTGGGGTAGTCTTTCAACATTCTACAAGAACAACTTACCATGGAGTATGATTTCTCTGAAACCATGATAGATTTCAAATCGATTATGACCAAGATGAGTCTGTGGTGTGGAATAAATTTTGTTGAGTGGATAGATTTTAGTTATTGGTAGTCGTTCAACATTCTACCAGAACAACGAACCATGGAGTATGATTTCTCTGAAACCATGATAGATTTCAAATCGATCCTGACCAAGATGAGTCTGTGGTGTGAAATAATTTTTGTTGAGTGGATAGATTTTAGTTGGGGTAGTCTTTCAACATTCTACAAGAACAACTTACCATGGAGTATGATTTCTCTGAAACCATGATAGATTTCAAATCGATCCTGACCAAGATGAGTCTGTGGTGTGAAATAATTTTTGTTGAGTGGATAGATTTTAGTTGGGGTAGTCGTTCAACATTCTACAAGAACAACTTACCATGGAGTATGATTTCTCTGAAACCATGATAGATTTCAAATCGATCCTGACCAAGATGAGTCTGTGGTGTGAAATAATTTTTGTTGAGTGGATAGATTTTAGTTGGGGTAGTCTTTCAACATTCTACAAGAACAACTTACCATGGAGTATGATTTCTCTGAAACCATGATAGATTTCAAATCGATCCTGACCAAGATGAGTCTGTGGTGTGAAATAATTTTTGTTGAGTGGATAGATTTTAGTTGGGGTAGTCGTTCAACATTCTACAAGAACAACTTACCATGGAGTATGATTTCTCTGAAACCATGATAGATTTCAAATCGATCCTGACCAAGATGAGTCT
Organism: Xylota sylvarum; assembly: GCA_905220385.1. Classification (NCBI taxonomy): domain Eukaryota; kingdom Metazoa; phylum Arthropoda; class Insecta; order Diptera; family Syrphidae; genus Xylota; species Xylota sylvarum. The sequence goes on from CAJMZQ010000017.1 coordinate 68,440, forward strand.
GTGGTGTGAAATAATTTTTGTTGAGTGGATAGATTTTAGTTGGGGTAGTCTTTCAACATTCTACAAGAGCAACTTACCATGGAGTATGATTTCTCTGAAACCATGATAGATTTCAAATCGATCTTGACCAAGATGAGTCTGTGGTGTGAAATAATTTTTGTTGAGTGGATAGATTTTACTTGGGGTAGTCGTTCAACATTCTACAAGAACAACTTACCATGGAGTATGATTTCTCTGAAACCATGATAGATTTCAAATCGATCCTGACCAGGATGAGTCTGTGGTGTGAAATAATTTTTGTGGAGTGGATAGATTTTAGTTGGGGTAGTCGTTCAACATTCTACAAGAACAACTTACCATGGAGTATGATTTCTCTGAAACCATGATAGATTTCAAATCGATCCTGACCAAGATGAGTCTGTGGTGTGAAATAATTTTTGTTGAGTGGATAGATTTTAGTAGGGATAGTCGTTCAACATTCTACAAGAACAACTTACCATGGACTATGATTTCTCTGAAACCATGATAGATTTCAAATCGATCCTGACCAAGATGAGTCTGTGGTGTGAAATAATTTTTGTTGAGTGGATAGGTTTTACTTGGGGTAGTCGTTCAACATTCTACAAGAACAACGAACCATGGAGTATGATTTCTCTGAAACCATGATAGATTTCAAATCGATCCTGACCAAGATGAGTCTGTGGTGTGAAATAATTTTTGTTGAGTGGATAGATTTTAGTTGGGGTAGTCTTTCAACATTCTACAAGAACAACTTACCATGGAGTATGATTTCTCTGAAACCATGATAGATTTCAAATCGATCCTGACCAAGATGAGTCTGTGGTGTGAAATAATTTTTGTTGAGTGGATAGATTTTAGTTGGGGTAGTCGTTCAACATTCTACAAGAACAACTTACCATGGAGTATGATTTCTCTGAAACCATGATAGATTTCAAATCGATCCTGACCAAGATGAGTCTGTGGTGTGAAATAATTTTTGTTGAGTGGATAGATTTTAGTAGGGATAGTCGTTCAACATTCTACAAGAACAACTTACCATGGACTATGATTTCTCTGAAACCATGATAGATTTCAAATCGATCCTGACCAAGATGAGTCTGTGGTGTGAAATAATTTTTGTTGAGTGGATAGGTTTTACTTGGGGTAGTCGTTCAACATTCTACAAGAACAACTTACCATGGAGTATGATTTCTCTGAAACCATGATAGATTTCAAATCGATCCTGACCAAGATGAGTCTGTGGTGTGAAATAATTTTTGTTGAGTGGATAGATTTTAGTTGGGGTAGTCTTTCAACATTCTACAAGAGCAACTTACCATGGAGTATGATTTCTCTGAAACCATGATAGATTTCAAATCGATCCTGACCAAGATGAGTCTGTGGTGTGAAATAATTTTTGTTGAGTGGATAGATTTTACTTGGGGTAGTCGTTCAACATTCTACAAGAACAACTTACCATGGAGTATGATTTCTCTGAAACCATGATAGATTTCAAATCGATCCTGACCAGGATGAGTCTGTGGTGTGAAATAATTTTTGTGGAGTGGATAGATTTTAGTTGGGGTAGTCGTTCAACATTCTACAAGAACAACTTACCATGGAGTATGATTTCTCTGAAACCATGATAGATTTCAAATCGATCCTGACCAAGATGAGTCTGTGGTGTGAAATAATTTTTGTTGAGTGGATAGATTTTAGTTGGGGTAGTCTTTCAACATTCTACAAGAACAACGAACTATGGAGTATGATTTCTCTGAAATAATTTTTGTTGAGTGGATAGATTTTAGTTGGGATAGTCGTTCAATATTCTACAAGAACAACGAACCATGGAGTATGATTTCTCTGAAACCCTGATAGATTTCAAATCGATCCTGACCAAGATGAGTCTGTGGTGTGGAATAAATTTTGTTGAGTGGATAGATTTTAGTTGGGGTAGTCTTTCAACATTGTACAAGAACAACTTACCATGGAGTATGATTTCTCTGAAACCATGATAGATTTCAAATCGAACCTGACCAAGATGAGTCTGTGGTGTGGAATAAATTTTGTTGAGTGGATAGATTTTAGTTATTGGTAGTCGTTCAACATTCTACCAGAACAACGAACCATGGAGTATGATTTCTCTGAAACCATGATAGATTTCAAATCGATCCTGACCAAGATGAGTCTGTGGTGTGAAATAATTTTTGTTGAGTGGATAGATTTTAGTTGGGGTAGTCGTTCAACATTCTACAAGAACAACTTATCATGGAGTATGATTTCTCTGAAACCATGATAGATTTCAAATCGATCCTGACCAAGATGAGTCTGTGGTGTGAAATAATTTTTGTTGAGTGGATAGATTTTAGTTGGGGTAGTCGTTCAACATTCTACAAGAACAACTTACCATGGAGTATGATTTCTCTGAAACCATGATAGATTTCAAATCGATCCTGACCAAGATGAGTCTGTGGTGTGAAATAATTTTTGTTGAGTGGATAGATTTTAGTTGGGGTAGTCTTTCAACATTCTACAAGAACAACTTACCATGGAGTATGATTTCTCTGAAACCATGAAAGATTTCAAATCGATCCTGACCAAGATGAGTCTGTGGTGTGAAATAATTTTTGTTGAGTGGATAGGTTTTAGTTGGGGTAGTCGTTCAACATTCTACAAGAACAACTTACCATGGAGTATGATTTCTCTGAAACCATGATAGATTTCAAATCGATCCTGACCAAGATGAGTCTGTGGTGTGAAATAATTTTTGTTGAGTGGATAGATTTTAGTTGGGGTAGTCGTTCCACATTCTACAAGAACAACGAACCATGGAGTATGATTTCTCTGAAACCATGATAGATTTCAAATCGATCCTGACCAAGATGAGTCTGTGGTGTGAAATAATTTTAGTTGAGTGGATAGATTTTAGTTGGGGTAGTCGTTCAACATTCTACAAGAACAACTTACCATGGGGTATGATTTCTCTGAAACCATGATAGATTTCAAATCGATCCTGACCAAGATGAGTCTGTGGTGTGAAATAATTTTTGTTGAGTGGATAGATTTTAGTTGGGGTAGTTGTTCAACATTTTACAAGAACAACGATCCATGGAGTATGATTTCTCTGAAACCATGATAGATTTCAAATCGATCCTGACCAAGATGAGTCTGTGGTGTGAAATAATTTTTGTTGAGTGGATAGATTTTAGTTGGGGTAGTCGTTCAACATTCTACAAGAACAACTTACCATGGGGTATGATTTCTCTGAAACCATGATAGATTTCAAATCGATCCTGACCAAGATGAGTCTGTGGTGTGAAATAATTTTTGTTGAGTGGATAGATTTTAGTTGGGGAAGTTGTTCAACATTTTACAAGAACAACGATCCATGGAGTATGATTTCTCTGAAACCATGGTAGATTTCAAATCGATCCTGACCAAGATGAGTCTGTGGTGTGAAATAATTTTTGTTGAGTGGATAGATTTTAGTTGGGATAGTCGTTCAACATTCTACAAGAACAACGAACCATGGAGTATGATTTCTCTGAAACCATGATAGATTTCAAATCGATCCTGACCAAGATGAGTCTGTGGTGTGAAATAATTTTTGTTGAGTGGATAGATTTTAGTTGGGGTAGTCTTTCAACATTCTACAAGAACAACTTACCATGGAGTATGATTTCTCTGAAACCATGATAGATTTCAAATCGATCCTGACCAAGATGAGTCTGTGGTGTGAAATAATTTTTGTTGAGTGGATAGATTTTAGTTGGGGTAGTCGTTCAACATTCAACAAGAACAACTTACCATGGAGTATGATTTCTCTGAAACCATGATAGATTTCAAATCGATCCTGACCAAGATGAGTCTGTGGTGTGAAATAATTTTTGTTGAGTGGATAGATTTTAGTAGGGATAGTCGTTCAACATTCTACAAGAACAACTTACCATGGACTATGATTTCTCTGAAACCATGATAGATTTCAAATCGATCCTGACCAAGATGAGTCTGTGGTGTGAAATAATTTTTGTTGAGTGGATAGGTTTTACTTGGGGTAGTCGTTCAACATTCTACAAGAACAACTTACCATGGAGTATGATTTCTCTGAAACCATGATAGATTTCAAATCGATCCTGACCAAGATGAGTCTGTGGTGTGAAATAATTTTTGTTGAGTGGATAGATTTTAGTTGGGGTAGTCTTTCAACATTCTACAAGAGCAACTTACCACGGAGTATGATTTCTCTGAAACCATGATAGATTTCAAATCGATCCTGACCAAGATGAGTCTGTGGTGTGAAATAATTTTTGTTGAGTGGATAGATTTTACTTGGGGTAGTCGTTCAACATTCTACAAGAACAACTTACCATGGAGTATGATTTCTCTGAAACCATGATAGATTTCAAATCGATCCTGACCAGGATGAGTCTGTGATGTGAAATAATTTTTGTGGAGTGGATAGATTTTAGTTATTGGTAGTCGTTCAACATTCTACCAGAACAACGAACCATGGAGTATGATTTCTCTGAAACCATGATAGATTTCAAATCGATCCTGACCAAGATGAGTCTGTGGTGTGAAATAATTTTTGTTGAGTGGATAGATTTTAGTTGGGGTAGTCGTTCAACATTCTACAAGAACAACTTACCATGGAGTATGATTTCTCTGAAACCATGATAGATTTCAAATCGATCCTGACCAAGATGAGTCTGTGGTGTGAAATAATTTTTGTTGCGTGGATAGATTTTAGTTGGGGTAGTCTTTCAACATTCTACAAGAACAACTTACCATGGAGTATGATTTCTCTGAAACCATGATAGATTTCAAATCGATCCTGACCAAGATGAGTCTGTGGTGTGAAATAATTTTTGTTGAGTGGATAGATTTTAGTTGGGGTAGTCGTTCAACATTCTACAAGAACAACTTACCATGGAGTATGATTTCTCTGAAACCATGATAGATTTCAAATCGATCCTGACCAAGATGAGTCTGTGGTGTGAAATAATTTTTGTTGAGTGGATAGATTTTAGTTGGGGTAGTCGTTCCACATTCTACAAGAACAACGAACCATGGAGTATGATTTCTCTGAAATAATTTTTGTTGAGTGGATAGATTTTAGTTGCGGTAGTCGTTCAACATTCTACAAGAACAACGAACCATGGAGTATGATTTCTCTGAAACCATGATAGATTTCAAATCGATCCTGACCAAGATGAGTCTGTGGTGTGAAATAATTTTAGTTGAGTGGATAGATTTTAGTTGGGGTAGTCGTTCAACATTCTACAAGAACAACTTATCATGGAGTATGATTTCTCTGAAATAATTTTTGTTGAGTGGATAGATTTTAGTTGGGGTAGTCGTTCAACATTCTACAAGAACAACTTACCATGGAGTATGATTTCTCTGAAATAATTTTTGTTGAGTGGATAGATTTTAGTTGGGGTAGTCGTTCAACATTCTAGAAGAACAACGAACCATGGAGTATGATTTCTCTGAAATAATTTTTGTTGAGTGGATAGATTTTAGTTGGGGTAGTCTTTCAACATTCTACAAGAACAACTTACCATGGAGTATGATTTCTCTGAAACCATGATAGATTTCAAATCGATCCTGACCAAGATGAGTCTGTGGTGTGAAATAATTTTTGTTGAGTGGATAGATTTTAGTTGGGGTAGTCGTTCAACATTCTACAAGAACAACTTACCATGGAGTATGATTTCTCTGAAACCATGATAGATTTCAAATCGATCCTGACCAAGATGAGTCTGTGGTGTGAAATAATTTTTGTTGAGTGGATAGATTTTAGTTGGGATAGTCGTTCAACATTCTACAAGAACAACTTACCATGGAGTATGATTTCTCTGAAACCATGATAGATTTCAAATCGATCCTGACCAAGATGAGTCTGTGGTGTGAAATAATTTTTGTTGAGTGGATAGATTTTAGTTGGGGTAGTCGTTCCACATTCTACAAGAACAACTTACCATGGAGTATGATTTCTCTGAAATAATTTTTGTTGAGTGGATAGATTTCAGTTGCGGTAGTCGTTCAACATTCTACAAGAACAACGAACCATGGAGTATGATTTCTCTGAAACCATGATAGATTTCAAATCGATCCTGACCAAGATGAGTCTGTGGTGTGAAATAATTTTTGTTGAGTGGATAGATTTTAGTTGGGATAGTCGTTCAACATTCTACAAGAACAACTTACCATGGAGTATGATTTCTCTGAAACCATGATAGATTTCAAATCGATCCTGACCAAGATGAGTCTGTTGTGTGAAATAATTTTTGTTGAGTGGATAGATTTTAGTTGGGGTAGTCGTTCAACATTCTACAAGAACAACTTACCATGGAGTATGATTTCTCTGAAATAATTTTTGTTGAGTGGATAGATTTTAGTTGGGGTAGTCGTTCAATATTCTACAAGAACAACTTACCATGGAGTATGATTTCTCTGAAATAATTTTTGTTGAGTGGATAGATTTTAGTTGGGGTAGTCGTTCAACATTCTACAAGAACAACTTACCATGGAGTATGATTTCTCTGAAATAATTTTTGTGGAGTGGATAGATTTTAGTTGGGGTAGTCGTTCAACATTCTACAAGAACAACGAACCATGGAGTATGATTTCTCTGAAATAATTTTTGTTGAGTGGATAGATTTTAGTTGGGGTAGTCGTTCAACATTCTACAAGAACAACTTACCATGGAGTATGATTTCTCTGAAACCATGATAGATTTCAAATCGATCCTGACCAAGATGAGTCTGTGGTGTGAAATAATTTTTGTTGAGTGGATAGATTTTAGTTGGGATAGTCGTTCAACATTCTACAAGAACAACTTACCATGGAGTATGATTTCTCTGAAACCATGATAGATTTCAAATCGATCCTGACCAAGATGAGTCTGTTGTGTGAAATAATTTTTGTTGAGTGGATAGATTTTAGTTGGGGTAGTCGTTCAACATTCTACAAGAACAACTTACCATGGAGTATGATTTCTCTGAAATAATTTTTGTTGAGTGGATAGATTTTAGTTGGGGTAGTCGTTCAATATTCTACAAGAACAACTTACCATGGAGTATGATTTCTCTGAAACCATGATAGATTTCAAATCGATCCTGACCAAGATGAGTCTGTGGTGTGAAATAATTTTTGATGAGTGGATAGATTTTAGTTAGGATAGTCGTTCAACATTCTACAAGAACAACTTACCATGGAGTATGATTTGTCTGAAACCATGATAGATTTCAAATCGATCCTGACCAAGATGAGTTTGTGGTGTGAAATAATTTTTGTTGAGTGGATAGATTTTAGTTGGGGTAGTCGTTCAACATTCTACAAGAACAACGAACCATGGAGTATGATTTCTCTGAAACCATGATAGATTTCAAATCGATCCTGACCAAGATGAGTCTGTGGTGTGAAATAATTTTTGTTGAGTGGATAGATTTTAGTTGGGATAGTCGTTCAACATTCTACAAGAACAACGAACCATGGAGTATGATTTCTCTGAAACAATGATAGATTTCAAATCGATCCTGACCAAGATGAGTCTGTGGTGTGAAATAATTTTTGTTGAGTGGATAGATTTTAGTTGGGATAGTCGTTCAACATTCTACGAGAACAACTTACCATGGAGTATGATTTCTCTGAAACCATGATAGATTTCAAATCGATCCTGACCAAGATGAGTCTGTGGTGTGCAATAATTTTTCTTGAGTGGATAGATTTTAGTTGGGGTAGTCGTTCAACATTCTACAAGAACAACTTACCATGGAGTATGATTTCTCTGAAACCATGATAGATTTCAAATCGATCCTGACCAAGATGAGTCTGTGGTGTGAAATAATATTTGTTGAGTGGATAGATTTTAGTTGGGATAGTCGTTCAACATTCTACAAGAACAACTTACCATGGAGTATGATTTCTCTGAAATAATTTTTGTTGAGTGGATAGATTTTAGTTGGGGTAGTCGTTCAACATTCTACAAGAACAACTTACCATGGACTATGATTTCTCTGAAACCACGATAGATTTCAAATCGATCCTGACCAAGATGAGTCTGTGGTGTCAAATAATTTTTGTTGAGTGGATAGATTTTAGTTGGGGTAGTCGTTCAACATTCTACAAGAACAACTTACCATGGACTATGATTTCTCTGAAACCATGATAGATTTCAAATCGATCCTGACCAAGATGAGTCTGTGGTGTGAAATAATTTTTGTTGAGTGGATAGATTTTAGTTGGGGTAGTCGTTCAACATTCTACAAGAACAACGAACCATGGAGTATGATTTCTCTGAAATAATTTTTGTTGAGTGGATAGATTTTAGTTGGGGTAGTCGTTCAACATTCTACAAGAACAACTTACCATGGACTATGATTTCTCTGAAACCATGATAGATTTCAAATCGATCCTGACCAAGATGAGTCTGTGGTGTGAAATAATTTTTGTTGAGTGGATAGATTTTAGTTGGGATAGTCGTTCAACATTCTACAAGAACAACGAACCATGGAGTATGATTTCTCTGAAACCATGATAGAATTCAAATCGATCCTGACCAAGATGAGTCTGTGGTGTCAAATAATTTTTGTTGAGTGGATAGATTTTAGTTGGGGTAGTCGTTCAACATTCTACAAGAACAACTTACCATATACTATGATTTCTCTGAAACCATGATAGATTTCAAATCGATCCTGATCAAGATGAGTCTGTGGTGTGAAATAATTTTTGTTGAGTGGATAGATTTTAGTTGGGATAGTCGTTCAACATTTTACAAGAACAAGGAACCATGGAGTATGATTTCTCTGAAACCATGATAGATTTCAAATCGATCCTGACCAAGATGAGTCTGTGGTGTGAAATAATTTTTGTTGAGTGGATAGATTTTAGTTGGGGTAGTCGTTCAACATTCTACAAGAACAACTTACCATGGACTATGATTTCTCTGAAACCATGATAGATTTCAAATCGATCCTGACCAAGATGAGTCTGTGGTGTGAAATAATTTTTGTTGAGTGGATAGATTTTAGTTGGGGTAGTCGTTCAACATTCTACAAGAACAACTTACCATGGAGTATGATTTCTCTGAAACCATGATAGATTTCAAATCGATCCTGACCAAGA
>CAJMZQ010000018.1:5000-57500 GCA_905220385.1 Xylota sylvarum
GCTCTTAGGTAGTTCAGTAAGGTAGTAATTTCTTCATAATAGTTCGTTCAGTAAAGGAGAAATTTCCTCTCTATGGACTCTTAGGTAGTTCAGTAAGGTAGAAATTCCTTCATTATTATATTCATACAGTAAGGGAGTAATTTCCTCTCTATGGGCTCTTAGGTAGTTCAGTAAGCTAGAAATTTCTTTATTATTGACCGTTCAGTAAGGGAAAAATTTCCTCTCTATGGGCTCTTAGGTAGTTCAGTAAGGTAGTAATTTCTTCATAATAGTTCGTTCAGTAAAGGAGAAATTTCCTCTCTATGGACTCTTAGGTAGTTCAGTAAGGTAGAAATTCCTTCATTATTATATTCATACAGTAAGGGAGTAATTTCCTCTCTATGGGCTCTTAGGTAGTTCAGTAAGCTAGAAATATCTTTATTATTGACCGTTCAGTAAGGGAAATTTTCCTCTCTATGGGCTCTTATTTAGTTCAGTAAGGTAGAAATTTTTTCAATATGGGCCGTTCAGTAAGGGAGAAACTTCCTCTCTATGGACCCTTAGGTAGTTCAGTAAGGTAGAAATTTCTTCATTATTATATTCATACAGTAAGGGAGTAATTTCCTCTCTATGGGCTCTTAGGTAGTTCAGTAAGCTAGAAATATCTTTATTATTGACCGTTCAGTAAGGGAAAAATTTCCTCTCTATGGGCTCTTAGGTAGTTCAGTAAGGTAGAAATTTCTTCATAATGGGTCGTTCAGTAAAGGAGAAATTTCCTCTCTATGGACTCTTAGGTAGTTCAGTAAGGTAGAAATTCCTTCATTATGGCCCGTTCAGTAAGGGAGTAATTTCCTCTCTATTTGCTCATAGGTAGTTCAGTAAGCTCGAAATTTCTTTATTATTAACCGTTCAGTAAGGGAAAAATTTCCTCTCTATGGGCTCTTAGGTAGTTCAGTAAGGTAGAAATTTCTTCAATATGGGCCGTTCAGTAAGGGAGAAATTTCCTCTCTATGGACCCTTAGGTAGTTCAGTAAGGTAGAAATTTCTTCATTATTATATTCATACAGTAAGGGAGTAATTTAGTCTCTATGGGTTCTTAGGTAGTTCAGTAAGCTAGAAATTTCTTTATTATTGACCGTTCAGTAAGGGAAAAATTTCCTCTCTATGGGCTCTTAGATAGTTCAGTAAGGTAGAAATTTCTTCATTATGGGCAGTTGAGTTAGGGAGAAATTTCCTCTCTATGGGCTCTTAGGTAGTTCAGTAAGGTAGAAATTTCTTCATTATGGGTCGTTAAGTAAGGGAGAAATTTCCTCTCTATGGGCTCTTAGGTAGTTCAGTAAGGTAGAAATTTCTTCATTATGAGCCGTTCAGTAAGAGAGAAATTTAATTTCTAATAGCCCTCAGGTAGTTCAGTAATGTAGAAATTTCTTCATTATGGGAAGTTCAGTAAGTTAGAAATTTCCTCTCTAAGGGCCCTTAGGTAGGTCAGTAAGGTAGAAATTTCTTCATTATGGGCAGTTGAGTTAGGGAGAAATTTCCTCTCTATGGGCTTTTAGGTAGTTCAGTAAGGTAGAAATTTCTTCATTATGGGTCGTTCAGTAAGTGAGAAATTTCCTCTCTATATGCCCTTAGGTAGTTCAGTAAGCTAGAAATTTCTTTATTATTGACCGTTCAGTAAGGGAAAAATTTCCTCTCTATGTCCTCTTAGGTAGTTCAGTAAGGTAGACATTTCTTCAATATGGGCCGTTCAGTAAGGGAGAAATTTCCTCTCTATGGACCCTTAGGTAGTTCAGTAAGGTAGAAATTTCTTCATTATTATATTCATATAGTAAGGGAGTAATTTCCTCTCTATGGGCTCTTAGGTAGTTCAGTAAGCTAGAAATTTCTTTATTATTGACCGTTCAGTAAGGGAAAAATTTCTTCTCTATGGGCTCTTAGGTAGTTCAGTAAGGTAGTAATTTCTTCATAATAGTTCGTTCAGTAAAGGAGAAATTTCCTCTCTATGGACTCTTAGGTAGTTCAGTAAGGTAGAAATTCCTTCATTATTATATTCATACAGTAAGGGAGTAATTTCCTCTCTATGGGCTCTTAGGTAGTTCAGTAAGCTAGAAATATCTTTATTATTGACCGTTCAGTAAGGGAAAAATTTCCTCTCTATGGGCTCTTAGGTAGTTCAGTAAGGTAGTAATTTCTTCATAATAGTTCGTTCAGTAAAGGAGAAATTTCCTCTCTATGGACTCTTAGGTAGTTCAGTAAGGTAGAAATTCCTTCATTATTATATTCATACAGTAAGGGAGTAATTTCCTCTCTATGGGCTCTTAGGTAGTTCAGTAAGCTAGAAATATCTTTATTATTGACCGTTCAGTAAGGGAAATTTTCCTCTCTATGGGCTCTTATTTAGTTCAGTAAGGTAGAAATTTTTTCAATATGGGCCGTTCAGTAAGGGAGAAATTTCCTCTCTATGGACCCTTAGGTAGTTCAGTAAGGTAGAAATTTCTTCATTATTATATTCATACAGTAAGGGAGTAATTTCCTCTCTATGGGCTCTTAGGTAGTTCAGTAAGCTAGAAATATCTTTATTATTGACCGTTCAGTAAGGGAAAAATTTCCTCTCTATGGGCTTTTAGGTAGTTCAGTAAGGTAGAAATTTCTTCATAATGGGTCGTTCAGAAATTAGAAATTTCCTCTCTATGGACTCTTAGGTAGTTCAGTAAGGTAGAAATTCCTTCATTATGGCCCGTTCAGTAAGGGAGTAATTTCCTCTCTATTTGCTCATAGGTAGTTCAGTAAGCTCGAAATTTCTTTATTATTAACCGTTCAGTAAGGGAAAAATTTCCTCTCTATGGGCTCTTAGGTAGTTCAGTAAGGTAGAAATTTCTTCAATATGGGCCGTTCAGTAAGGGAGAAATTTCCTCTCTATGGACCCTTAGGTAGTTCAGTAAGGTAGAAATTTCTTCATTATTATATTCATACAGTAAGGGAGTAATTTAGTCTCTATGGGTTCTTAGGTAGTTCAGTAAGCTAGAAATTTCTTTATTATTGACCGTTCAGTAAGGGAAAAATTTCCTCTCTATGGGCTCTTAGGTAGTTCAGTAAGGTAGAAATTTCTTCATTATGGGCAGTTGAGTTAGGGAGAAATTTCCTCTCTATGGGCTCTTAGGTAGTTCAGTAAGGTAGAAATTTCTTCATTATGGGTCGTTAAGTAAGGGAGAAATTTCCTCTCTATGGGCTCTTAGGTAGTTCAGTAAGGTAGAAATTTCTTCATTATGAGCCGTTCAGTAAGAGAGAAATTTAATTTCTAATAGCCCTCAGGTAGTTCAGTAATGTAGAAATTTCTTCATTATGGGAAGTTCAGTAAGTTAGAAATTTCCTCTCTAAGGGCCCTTAGGTAGGTCAGTAAGGTAGAAATTTCTTCATTATGGGCAGTTGAGTTAGGGAGAAATTTCCTCTCCATGGGCTTTTAGGTAGTTCAGTAAGGTAGAAATTTCTTCATTATGGGTCGTTCAGTAAGTGAGAAATTTCCTCTCTATATGCTCTTCGGTAGTTCAGTAAGCTAGAAATTTCTTTATTATTGACCGTTCAGTAAGGGAAAACTTTCCTCTCTATGTCCTCTTAGGTAGTTCAGTAAGGTAGACATTTCTTCAATATGGGCCGTTCAGTAAGGGAGAAATTTCCTCTCTATGGACCCTTAGGTAGTTCAGTAAGGTAGAAATTTCTTCATTATTATATTCATACAGTAAGGGAGTAATTTCCTCTCTATGGGCTCTTAGGTAGTTCAGTATGGTAGAAATTTCTTCATTATTATATTCATACAGTAAGGGAGTAATTTATTCTCCATGGGCTCTTAGGTAGTTCAGTAAGCTAGAAATTTCTTTATTATTGACCGTTCAGTAAGGGAAAAATTTCCTCTCTATGGGCTCTTAGGTAGTTCAGTAAGGTAGAAATTTCTTCATTATGGCCCGTTCAGTAAGATAGAAATTTGATCTCTATGGGCTCTTAGGTAGTTCAGTAAGGTAGAAATTTCTTCATTAGTAAAAAGTAAGTAAAAAATTTTATCTCTATGGGCTCTTAGGTAGTTCAGTAAGGTAGAAATTTCTTCATTATTATATTCATACAGTAAGGGAGTAATTTCCTCTCCATGGGCTCTTAGGTAGTTCAGTAAGCTAGAAATTTCTTTATTATTGACCGTTCAGTAACTGAAAAATTTCCTCTCTATGGGCTCTTAGGTAGTTCAGTAAGGTAGAAATTTTTTTATTATTATATTCATACAGTAAGGGAGTAATTTCCTCTCTATGGGCTCTTAGGTAGTTCAGTATGGTAGAAATTTCTTCATTATTATATTCATACAGTAAGGGAGTAATTTCCTCTCCATGGGCTCTTAGGTAGTTCAGTAAGCTAGAAATTTCTTTATTATTGACCGTTCAGTAACTGAAAAATTTCCTCTCTATGGGCTCTTAGGTAGTTCAGTAAGCTAGAAATTTCTTTATTATTGACCGTTCAGTAACTGAAAAATTTCCTCTCTATGGGCTCTTAGGTAGTTCAGTAAGGTAGAAATTTCTTCAATATGGGCCGTTCAGTAAGGGAGAAATTTGCGCTCTATGGACCCTTAGGTAGTTCAGTAAGGTAGAAATTTCTTCATTATTATATTCATGCAGTAAATGAGTAATTTCCTCTCTATGGGCTCTTAGGTAGTTCAGTAAGCTAGAAATTTCTTTATTATTGACCGTTCAGTAAGGGAAAAATTTCTTCTCTATGGGCTCTTAGATAGTTCAGTAAGATAGAAATTTCTTCATTATGGGCCGTTCAGTAAGCGAGCAATTTCCTCTCTATGGACCCTTAGGTAGTTCAGTAAGGTAGAAATTTCTTCATTATGGCCCGTTCAGTAAGGGAGAAATTTCATCTCTATGGGCTCATAGGTAGTTCAGTAAGATAGAAATTACTTCATTATGAGCCGTTCAGTAATGGAGAAATTTCCTCTCTATGGACCCTTAGGTAGTTCAGTTAGGTAGAATTTTTTTCATTATAAGCCGTTCAGTAAGGGAGAAATTTCCTCTCTATGGGCTCTTACTTAGCTCAGTAATGTAGAAATTTCTTCATTATGGAACGTTCAGTAAGGGGGAAATTTCCTCTCTATGTTCTCTTAGGTAGTTCAGTAAGGTAGAAATTTCTTCATTATGGGCCGTTCAGTAAGGGAGAAATTTCCTCCCTCTGGGCCCTTAGGTAGTTCAGTACGGTAGAAATTTCTTCATAAGGGAGAAATTTCCTTTCTATGGGATCTTAGGTAGTTCAGCAAGGTAGAAATTTCTTCATTATTGGCCGTTCAGTAAAGGAGAAATTTCCTCTCTATGGACCCTTAGGTAGTTCAGTAAGGTAGAAATTTCTTCATTATGATCCCTTCAGTAAATGAGAAATTTCTTCTCTACAGACTGTCAGGTAGTTCAGTAAGGAGAAATTTCCTCTCTCTGGGCCCTTAGGTAGTTCAGTAAGGTAGAAATTTCTTCATTATGGTCCGTTCAGTAAGAGAGAAATTTCCTTTCTAAGGGCCCTTAGGTAGTTCAGTAATGTAAAAATTTGATCATTATGGGAAGTTCAGTAAGGGAGAAATTTCCTCTCTATGGGCTCTTAGGTAGGTCAGTAAAGTAAAAATTTCTTCATTATGATCCGTTCAGTAAGGGAAGAATTTCCTCACTATGGGCTCTTAGGTAGTTCAGTAAGGTAAACTTTTTTTCATTATGGGCCGTTCAGTAAGGGAAAAATTTTCTCTCTATGGGCTCTTAGGTAGTTCAGTAAGGTAGAAATTTCTTCATTATGTGCAGTTGAGTTAGGGAAAAATTTCCTCGCTATGGGCTCTAAGGTAATCCAGTAAGGTAGAAATTTCTTCATTATGGGCCGTTCAGTAAGTAAAAAAATTCCTCTCTATGGGCCCTTAGGTAGTTGAGTAAGGTAGAAATTTCTTCATTATAGGCCGTTCAGTAAGGGAGAAATTACCTCCCTATGGGCTCTTAGGTAGTTCAGTAAGGTAGAAATTTCTTCATTATGGGCCGTTCAGTAAGGGAAAATTTTTTTTTCTATTAACCCTTAGGTAGTACAGTAAGGTAGAAATTTCTTCATTAGGGCCCGTTCAGTAAGGGAGAAATTTGATCTCTATGATCTCTTAGGTAGTTCAGTAAGGTAGAAATTTGGGCTCATAGGTAGGTCAGTAGGGTAGAAATTTCTTCATTATGAGCCGTTCACTAAGGGAGAAATTTCCTCTCTATGGACCCTTAGGTAGTTCGGTAAAGTAGAAATTTCTTCATTATGGTCCGTTCAGTAAGGGAAAAATTTCCTCTCTATGGGCTCTTAGGTAGTTCAGTAAATTAGAAATTTCTTCATTATGGGCCTTTCAGTAAGGGAAAAATTTCCTCTCTATGGGCTCTTAGGTAGTTCAGTAAGGTAGAAATTTCTTCCACATGGGCCCTTCAGTAAAAGAGAAATTTCCTCTCTATGGACCCTTAGGTAGTTCAGTAGGGCAGAAATTTCTTCATTATGAGCCGTTTAGTAAGGGAAAAATTTCCTCTCTATGGGCTCTTAGGTAGTTCAGTAAGGTAGAAATTTCTTCATTATTGGCCGTTCAGTAATTGAAAAATTGCTTCTCAATGGGATCTTAGGTAGTTCAGTAAGGTAGAAATTTCTTCATAATGGGCCGTTCAGTAAGGGAGAAATTTCCTCTCTATGGACTCTTAGGTAGTTCAGTAAGGTAGAAATTTCTTCATTATGAGCCGTTCGGTAAGGGAGAAATTTCCTCTCTATGGACCCTTAGGTAGTTCAGTAAGGTAGAAATTTCTTCATAATGGGCCGTTCAGTAAGGGAGAAATTTCCTCTCTATGGGCTCTTAGGTAGTTCAGTAAGGTAGAAATTTCTCCATTATGGGGCGTTCAGTAAGGGAAAAATTGCTTCTCAATGGGCTCTTAGGTAGTTCAGTAAGGTAGAAATTTCTTCATAATGGGCCGTTCAGTAAGTTAGAAATTTAATCTCTATGGACTCTTAGGTAGTTCAGTAAGGTAGAAATTTCTTCATTATGGCCCGTTCAGTAAGGGAGAAATTTCCTCTCTATGGGCTCTTAGGTAGTTCAGTAAGGTAGAAATTTCTTCATTATGGGCCGTTCAGTAAGCGAGCAATTTCCTCTCTATGGACCCTTAGGTAGTTCAGTAAGGTAGAAATTTCTTCATTATGGGCCGTTCAGTAAGCGAGCAATTTCCTCTCTATGGACCCTTAGGTAGTTCAGTAAGGTAGAAATTTCTTCATTATGGCCCGTTCAGTAAGGGCGAAATTTCCTCTCTATGGGCTCTTAGGTAGTTCAGTAAGGTAGAAATTTCTTCATAATGGGCCGCTCAGTAAGGGAGAAATTCGATCTCTATGGACTCTTAGGTAGTTCAGTAAGGTAGACATTTCTTCATTATGGCCCGTTCAGTAAGGGGGAAATTTCCTCTCTATGGGCTCTTAGGTAGTTCAGTAAGGTAGAAATTTCTTCATTATGGGCCGTTCAGTAAGCGAGCAATTTCCTCTCTATGGACCCTTAGGTAGTTCAGTAAGGTAGAAATTTCTTCATAATGGGCCGTTCAGTAAGGGAGAAATTTCCTCTCTATGGGCTCTTAGGTAGTTCAGTAAGGTAGAAATTTCTCCATTATGGGGCGTTCAGTAAGGGAAAAATTGCTTCTCAGTGGGCTCTTAGGTAGTTCAGTAAGGTAGAAATTTCTTCATAATGGGCCGTTCAGTAAGGGAGAAATTTCCTCTCTATGGGCTCTTAGGTAGTTCAGTAAGGTAGAAATTTCTTCATTATTGGCCGTTCAGTAATTGAAAAATTGCTTCTTAATGGGCTCTTAGGTAGTTCAGTAAGGTAGAAATTTCTTCATAATGGGCCGTTCAGTAAGGGAGAAATTTCCTCTCTATGGACTCTTAGGTAGTTCAGTAAGGTAGAAATTTCTTCATTATGGCCCGTTCAGTAAGGGAGAAATTTCCTCTCTATGGGCTCTTAGGTAGTTCAGTAAGGTAGAAATTTCTTCATTATGGGCCGTTCAGTAAGCGAGCAATTTCCTCTCTATGGACCCTTAGGTAGTTCAGTAAGGTAGAAATTTCTTCATTATGGCCCGTTCAGTAAGGGAGAAATTTCATCTCTATGGGCTCATAGGTAGTTCAGTAAGATAGAAATTACTTCATTGTGAGCCGTTCAGTAAAGGAGAAATTTCCTCTCTATGGACCCTTAGGTAGTTCAGTTAGGTAGAATTTTTTTCATTATGAGCCGTTCAGTAAGGGAGAAATTTCCTCTCTATGGGCTCTTACTTAGCTCAGTAATGTAGAAATTTCTTCATTATGGAACGTTCAGTAAGGGGGAAATTTCCTCTCTATGTTCTCTTAGGTAGTTCAGTAAGGTAGAAATTTCTTCATTATGGGCCGATCAGTAAGGGAGAAATTTCCTCCCTCTGGGCCCTTAGGTAGTTCAGTACCATAGAAATTTCTTCATAAGGGAGAAATTTCCTTTCTATGGGATCTTAGGTAGTTCAGCAAGGTAGAAATTTCTTCATTATTGGCCGTTCAGTAAAGGAGAAATTTCCTCTCTATGGACCCTTAGGTAGTTCAGTAAGGTAGAAATTTCTTCATTATGATCCCTTCAGTAAATGAGAAATTTCTTCTCTACAGACTGTCAGGTAGTTCAGTAAGGAGAAATTTCCTCTCTCTGGGCCCTTAGGTAGTTCAGTAAGGTAGAAATTTCTTCATTATGGGCCGTTCAGTAAGAGAGAAATTTCCTTTCTAAGGGCCCTTAGGTAGTTCAGTAATGTAAAAATTTGTTCATTATGGGAAGTTCAGTAAGGGAGAAATTTCCTCTCTATGGGCTCTAGGTAGTTCAGTAAAGTAGAAATTTCTTCATTATGATCCGTTCAGTAAGGGAAGAAGTTCCTCACTATGGGCTCTTAGGTAGTTCAGTAAGGTAGAAATTTTTTCATTATGGGCCGTTCAGTAATTGAAAAATTTTCTCTCTATGGGCTCTTAGGTAGTTCAGTTAGGTAGAAATTTCTTCATTATGTGCAGTTGAGTTAGGGAAAAATTTCCTCGCTATGGGCTCTAAGGTGATCCAGTAAGGTAGAAATTTCTTCATTATGGGCCGTTCAGTAAGTAAAAAAATTCCTCTCTATGGGCCCTTTAGGTAGTTCAGTAAGGTAGAAATTTCTTCATTATAGGCCGTTCAGTAAGGGAGAAATTACCTCCCTATGGGCTCTTAGGTAGTTCAGTAAGGTAGAAATTTCTTCATTATGGGCCGTTCAGTAAGGGAACATTTTTTTCTCTATGGACCCTTAGGTAGTACAGTAAGGTAGAAAGTTCTTCATTATAGCCCGTTCAGTAAGGGAGAAATTTGATCTCTATGATCTCTTAGGTAGTTCAGTAAGGTAGAAATTTGGGCTCATAGGTAGCTCAGCAGGGTAGAAATTTCTTCATTATGAGCCGTTCACTAAGGGATAAATTTCCCCTCTATGGACCCTTAGGTAGTTCGGTAAAGTAGAAATTTCTTCATTATGGTCCGTTCAGTAAGGGAAAAATTTCCTCTCTATGGGCTCTTAGGTAGTTCAGTAAGGTAGAAATTTCTTCAATATGTGCCGTTCAGTAAGGGAGAAATTTCCTCTCTATGGACCCTTAGGTAGTTCAGTAAGGTAGAAATTTCTTCATTATTATATTCATATAGTAAGGGAGTAATTTCCTCTCTATGGGCTCTTAGGTAGTTCAGTAAGCTAGAAATTTCTTTATTGTTGACCGTTCAGTAAGGGAAAAATTTCCTCTCTATACGCTCTTAGGTAGTTCAGTAAGGTAGAAATTTCTTCCATATGGCCCGTTCAGTAAGGGAGAAATTTCCTCTCTATGGACCCTTAGGTAGTTCAGTAGGGTAGAAATTTCTTCATTATGAGCCGTTTAGTAAGGGAAAAATTTCCTCTCTATGGGCTCTTAGGTAGTTCAGTAAGGTAGAAATTTCTTCATTATTGGCCGTTCAGTAATTGAAAAATTGCTTCTCAATGGGCTCTTAGGTAGTTCAGTAAGGTAGAAATTTCTTCATAATGGGCCGTTCAGTAAGGGAGAAATTTCCTCTCTATGGGCTCTTAGGTAGTTCAGTAAGGTAGAAATTTCTTCATTATGAGCCGTTCGGTAAGGGAGAAATTTCCTCTCTATGGACCCTTAGGTAGTTCAGTAAGGTAGAAATTTCCTCTCTATGGGCTCTTAGGTAGTTCAGTAAGGTAGAAATTTCTCCATTATGGGGCGTTCAGTAAGGGAAAAATTGCCTCTCAATGGGCTCTTAGGTAGTTCAGTAAGGTAGAAATTTCTTCATTATGGGCCGTTCAGTAAGGGAGAAATTTTGTTTCTAAGCGGTCTTAGGAAGTTCAGTAATTAGAAATATCTTCCTTATGGGTCGTTCAGTAAGGCAGAAATTTCCTCTTTATGTACTCTTAGGTAGTTCAGTAAGGTAGAAATTTCTTCATTATGGCCCGTTCAGTAGGGAAGAAATTTTTTCTCTATGGGCTCTTAGGTGGTTCAGTAAGGTTGAAATTTCTTCATTATGAGCCATTCAGTAAGGGAGAAATTTTATACCTCTGGGCCCTGAGGTAGTTCAGTAAGGTAGAAATTTCTTCATTATTTGTCGTTCAGTAAGAGAGAAATTTCCTCTCTTTTGACTCTTAGGTAGTTCAGTAAGGTAGAAACTTCTTCATTATGGGCCGTTCAGTAAATGAGAAATTTCCTCTCTATGGGCTCGCAGGTAGTTCAGTAAGGTAGAAATTTCTTCATTATGAGCCGTTCAGTAAGGGAGAAATTACCTCTCTATGGGCTCTTACTTCGTTCAGTAAGGTAGAAATTTCTTCATTACGGGTCGTTCAGTAAGGGAGAAATTTCTTCTCTTTTGACTCTTAGGTAGTTCAGTAAGGTAGAAATTTCTTCATTATGAGCCATTCAGTAAGGGAGAAATTTCCTACCTCTGGGCCCTGAGGTAGTTCAGTAAGGTAGAAATTTCTTCATTATGGCCCGTTCAGTAAGGGAGAAATTTCCTCTCTATGGACCCTTAGGTAGTTCAGTAAGGTAGAAATTTCTTCATTATTGGCCGTTCAGTTAGGGAGAAATTTTTGTCTCTAAGCGCTGTTAGGTAGTTCAGTAAGGTAGAAATTTCTTCATTATGAGCCGTTCAGTAAGGGAGAAATATCCTCTCTATGGACCCTTAGGTAGTTCAGTAAGGTAGAAATTTCTTCATTATGGGTCGTTCAGTAAGGGAGAAATTTCCTCTCTATATGCTCTTAATTAGTTCAGTAAGGTAGAAATTTCTTCATAATGGGCCGTTCAGTAAGGGAGAAATTTCCTCTCTATGGGCTCTTAGGTAGTTCAGTAATTTAGAAATTTCTTCATTATTGGCCGTTCAGTAAGGGAAAAATTGCCTCTCAATGGGCTCTTAGGTAGTTCAGTAAGTTAGAAATTTCTTCATTATGAGCCGTTCAGTAAGGGAGAAGTTTCCTCTCTAAGGGCCCTTAGGTAGTTCAGTAAGGTAGAAATTTCTTCATTATGGGCAGTTGAGTTATTGAGAAATTTCCTCTCTATGGGCTCTTAGGTAGTTCAGTAAGGTAGAAATTTCTTCATTATGGGCCGTTCAGTAAGGGAAAAATTGGTTCTCTATGGACCCTTATTTAGTTCAGTAAGGTAGAAATTTCTTCATTATGGCCCGTTCAGTAAGGGAGAAATTTGATCTCTATGGGCTCTTAGGTAGTTCAGTAAGGTAGAAATTTCTTCGTTATGGGCCGTTCAGTAAATAAGAAATTTTCTCTCCATGGGCCCTTAGGCAGTTCATTAAGGTAGAAATTTCTTCATTACGGGCCGTTCAGTAAGGGAGAAATTTCCTCTCTATTGGCCCTTAGGTAGGTCAGTAAGGTAGAAATTTCTTCATTATGGGCCGTTCCGTAATAGAGAAAATTTCCTCTCTATGGACAATAAGGTCGTTCGGTAAAGTAGAAATTTCTTCATTATGGTCCGTTCAGTAAGGGAAAAATTTCCTCTCTAACTGCCCTTAGGTAGTTCAGTAAGGTAGAAATTTCATCATTATGGGCAGTTGGGCCGTTCAGCAAGTAAAAAATTTCCTCTCTGTGGGCTCTTAGGCAGTTCAGTAAGGTAGAAATTTCTTCATTATGGGCCGTTCAGTAAGGGAAAAATTTCTTCTCTATGGACCCCTAGGTAGTTCAGTAAGGTAGAAATTTCTTCATTATGGGCCGCTCAGTAAGAGAGAAATTTCCTTTCTAAGGGCCCTTAGGTAGCTCAGTAATGTAGAAATTTCTTCATTATGGGAAGTTCAGTAAGGGAGAAGTTTCCTCTCTAAGGGCCCTTAGGTAGTTCAGTAATGTAGAAATTTCTTCATTATGGGCCGTTCAGTAAGGGAGAAATTTCGTCTCTATGGGCTCTTAGGTAGTTCAGTAAGGTAGAAATTTCTTCATTATGGGCCGTTCAATAAATAAGAAATTTTCTCTCTATGGGCCCTTAGGCAGTTCATTAAGGTAGAAATTTCTTCATTACGGGCCGTTCAGTAAGGCAGAAATTTCCTCTTTAGGGGCCCTTAGGTAGGTCAGTAAGGTAGAAATTTCTTCATTATGGGCCGTTCAGTAATAGAGAAAATTTCCTCTCAATGGACAATAAGGTCTTTCGGTAAAGTAGAAATTTCTTCATTATGGTCCGTTCAGTAAGGGAAAAATTTCCTCTCTAACTGCCCTTAGGTAGTTCAGTAATATAGAAATTTCTTCATTATGGGCAGTTGAGTTAGCGAGAAATTTCCTCTCTATGGGCTGTTAGGTAGTTCAGTAAGGTAGAAATTTCTTCATTATGGGCCGTTCAGCAAGTAAAAAATTTCCTCTCTATGGGCTCTTAGGCAGTTCATTAAGGTAGAAATTTCTTCATTATGGGCCGTTCAATAAATAAGAAATTTTCTCTCTATGGGCCCTTAGGCAGTTCATTAAGGTAGAAATTTCTTCATTACGGGCCGTTCAGTAAGGGAGGAATTTCCTCTCTATTGGCCCTTAGGTAGGTCAGTAAGGTAGAAATTTCTTCATTATGGGCCGTTCTGTACTAGAGAAAATTTCCTCTCTATGGACAATAAGGTCGTTCGGTAAAGTAGAAATTTCTTCATTATGGTCCGTTCAATAAATAAGAAATTTTCTCTCTATGGGCCCTTAGGCAGTTCATTAAGGTAGAAATTTCTTCATTACGGGCCGTTCAGTAAGGCAGAAATTTCCTCTTTATTGGCCCTTAGGTAGGTCAGTAAGGTAGAAATTTCTTCATTATGGGCCGTTCAGTAAGGTAGAAATTTCCTCTTTATGTACTCTTAGGTAGTTCAGTAAGGTAGAAATTTCTTCATTATGGCCCGTTCAGTAAGGGAGAAATTTCCTCTCTATGGACCCTTAGGTAGTTCAATAGGGTAGAAATTTCTTCATTATGAGCCGTTTAGTAAGGGAAAAATTTCCTCTCTATGGGCTCTTATGTTGTTCAGTAAGGTAGAAATTTCTTCATTAATTCAGTAATTGAAAAATTGCTTCTCAATGGGCTCTTAGGTAGTTCAGTAAGGTAGAAATTTCTTCATAATGGGCCGTTCAGTAAGGGAGAAATTTCCTCTCTATGGACTCTTACGTAGTTCAGTAAGGTAGAAATTTCTTCATTATGAGCCGTTCGGTAAGGGAGAAATTTCCTCTCTATGGACCCTTAGGTAGTTCAGTAAGGTAGAAATTTCTTCATAATGGGCCGTTCAGTAAGGGAGAAATTTCCTCTCTATGGGCTCTTAGGTAGTTCAGTAAGGTAGAAATTTCTCCATTATGGGGCGTTCAGTAAGGGAAAAATTGCTTCTCAATGGGCTCTTAGGTAGTTCAGTAAGGTAGAAATTTCTTCATAATGGGCCGTTCAGTAAGGGAGAAATTTCCTCTCTATGGACTCTTAGGTAGTTCAGTAAGGTAGAAGTTTCTTCATTATGGCCCGTTCAGTAAGGGAGAAATTTCCTCTCTATGGGCTCTTAGGTAGTTCAGTAAGGTAGAAATTTCTTCATTATGGGCCGTTCAGTAAGCGAGCAATTTTCTCTCTATGGACCCTTAGATAGTTCAGTAAGGTAGAAATTTCTTCATTATGGCCCGTTCAGTAAGGGAGAAATTTCCTCTCTATGGGCTCTTAGGTAGTTCAGTAAGGTAGAAATTTCTTCTAATGGGCCGTTCAGTAAGGGAGAAATTTCCTCTCTATGGACTCTTAGGTAGTTCAGTAAGGTAGACATTTCTTCATTATGGCCCGTTCAGTAAGATAGAAATTTCCTCTCTATGGGCTCTTAGGTAGTTCAGTAAGGTAGAAATTTCTTCATTATGGGCCGTTCAGTAAGCGAGCAATTTCCTCTCTATGGACCCTTAGGTAGTTCAGTAAGGTAGAAATTTCTTCATAATGGGCCGTTCAGTAAGGGAGAAATTTCCTCTCTATGGGCTCTTAGGTAGTTCAGTAAGGTAGAAATTTCTCCATTATGGGGCGTTCAGTAAGGGAAAAATTGCTTCTCAATGGGCTCTTAGGTAGTTCAGTAAGGTAGAAATTTCTTCATAATGGGCCGTTCAGTAAGGGAGAAATTTCCTCTCTATGGGCTCTTAGGTAGTTCAGTAAGGTAGAAATTTCTTCATTATTGACCGTTCAGTAATTGAAAAATTGCTTCTCAATGATCTCTTAGGTAGTTCAGTAAGGTAGAAATTTCTTCATAATGGGCCGTTCAGTAAGGGAGAAATTTCCTCTCTATGGACTCTTAGGTAGTTCAGTAAGGTAGAAATTTCTTCATTATTTGTCGTTCAGTAAGAGAGAAATTTCCCCTCTTTTGACTCTTAGGTAGTTCAGTAAGGTAGAAACTTCTTCATTATTAGCCGTTCAGTAAATGAGAAATTTCTTCTCTTTTGACTCTTAGGTAGTTCAGTAAGGTAGAAATTTCTTCATTATGGGCCGTTCAGTAAGCGAGCAATTTTCTCTCTATGGACCCTTAGATAGTTCAGTAAGGTAGAAATTTCTTCATTATGGCCCGTTCAGTAAGGGAGAAATTTTTTCTCTATGGGCTCTTAGGTAGTTCAGTAAGGTAGAAATTTCTTCATAATGGGCCGTTCAGTAAGGGAGAAATTTCCTCTCTATGGACTCTTAGGTAGTTCAGTAAGGTAGACATTTCTTCATTATGGCCCGTTCAGTAAGATAGAAATTTCCTCTCTATGGGCTCTTAGGTAGTTCAGTAAGCTAGAAATTTCTTTATTATTGACCGTTCAGTAAGGGAAAAATTTCCTCTCTATGGGCTCTTAGGTAGTTCAGTAAGGTAGAAATTTCTTCAATGTGGGCCGTTCAGTAAGGGAGAAATTTCCTCTCTATGGACCCTTAGGTAGTTCAGTAAGGTAGACATTTCTTCGTTATTATATTCATACAGTAAGGGAGTAATTTAGTCTCTATGGGCTCTTAGGTAGTTCAGTAAGCTAGAAATTTCTTTATTATTGACCGTTCAGTAAGGGAAAAATTTCCTCTCTATGGGCTCTTAGGTAGTTCAGTAAGGTAGAAATTTCTTCAATGTGGGCCGTTCAGTAAGGGAGAAATTTCCTCTCTATGGACCCTTAGGTAGTTCAGTAAGGTAGACATTTCTTCATTATTATATTCATAGAGTAAGGGAGTAATTTCCTCTCTATGCTCTCTTAGGTAGTTCAGTAAGCTAGAAATTTCTTTATTATTGACCGTTCAGTAAGGGAAAAATTTTTTCTCTATGGGCTCTTAGGTAGTTCAGTAAGGTAGAAATTTCTTCATTATGGGCAGTTGAGTTAGGGAGAAATTTCCTCTCTATGGGCTCTGAGGTAGTTCAGTAAGGTAGAAATTTCTTCATTATGGGTCGTTCAGTAAGGGAGTAATTTCCTCTCTATGGGCTCTTAGGTAGTTCAGTAAGCTAGAAATTGCTTTATTATTGAAAGTTCAGTAAGGGAAAAATTTCCTCTCTATGGGCTCTTAGGTAGTTCAGTAAGGTAGAAATTTCTTCAATGTGGGCCGTTCAGTAAGGGAGAAATTTCCTCTCTATGGACCCTTAGGTAGTTCAGTAAGGTAGACATTTCTTCATTATTATATTCATACAGTAAGGGAGTAATTTCCTCTCTATGGGCTCTTAGGTAGTTCAGTAAGCTAGAAATTTCTTTATTATGAGCCGTTCAGTAATGGAGAAATTTCCTCTCTATGGACCCTTAGGTAGTTCAGTAAGGTAGAAATTTCTTCATTATGAGCCGTTCAGTCAGATAGAAATTTCCTCTCTATGGGCTCTTAGGTAGTTCAGTAAGGTAGAAATTTCTTCATTATGGGTCGTTCAGTAAGGGGGAAAAGTAAGATAGAAATTACTTCATTATGAGCCGTTCAGTAATGGAGAAATTTCCTCTCTATGGACCCTTAGGTAGTTCAGTAAGGTAGAAATTTCTTCATTATGAGCCGTTCAGTAAGGGGGAAAATTCCTCTCTATGGGCTCTTAGGTAGTTCAGTAAGGTAGAAATTTCTTCATTATGGGCCGTTCAGTAAGGGAGAAATTTCCTCCCTCTGGGCCCTTAGGTAGTTCAGTAAAGTAGAAATTTCTTCATTATGGGCCGTTCAGTAAGGGAGACGTCTCCTCTCTATGGGCTCTTAGGTAGTTCAGTAAGATAGAAATTACTTCATTATGAGCCGTTCAGTAAGGGAGAAATTTCCGCTCTATGGACCCTTAGGTAGTTCAGTAAGGTAGAAATTTCTTCATTATGAGCCGTTCAGTAAGGGAGAAATTTCCTCTCTATGGGCTCTTAGGTAGTTCAGTAAGGTAGAAATTTCTTCATTATGATCCCTTCAGTAAATGAGAAATTTCTTCTCTATAGACTGCCAGGTAGTTCAGTAAGGAGAAATTTCCTTCCTCTGGGCCCATAGGTAGTTCAGTAAGGTAGAAATTTCTTCATTATTTGCCGTTCAGTAAGATAGAAATTTCCTTTCTAACTGCCCTCAGGTAGTTCAGTAAAGTAGAAATTTCTTCATTATGGGCCGTTCAGTAAGGGAAAAATTTCCTCACTATGGGCTCTTAGGTAGTTCAGTAAGGTAGAAATTTCTTCATTATGGGCCGTTCAGTAAGGGAAAAATTTCCTCTCTATGGGCTCTTAGGTAGTTCAGTAAGGTAGAAATTTCTTCATTATGGGTCGTTCAGTAAGGGAAAAATTTCCTCTCTATATGCTCTTAGGTAGTTCAGTAAGGTAGAAATTTCTTCATAATGGGCCGTTCAGTAAGGGAGAAATTTACTCTCTATGGACTCTTAGGTTGTTCAGTAAGGTAGAAATTTCTTCATTATGGCCCGTGCAGTAAGGGAGAAATTTCCTCTCTATGGGCTCTTAGGTAGTTCAGTAAGGTAGAAATTTCTTCATTATTGGCCGTTCAGTGAGGGAAAAATTTCCTATCTATGGACCCTTCGGTAGTTCAGTAATGTAGAAATTTCTTCATTATGGAACGCTCAGTAAGGGAGAAATTTCCTCTCTATGGGCTCTTAGGTAGTTCAGTAAGGTAGAAATTTCTTCATTATTTGCCCTTCAGTAAGAGAGAAATTTCCTTTCTAAGGGCCCTTAGGTAGTTCAGTAATGTAAAAATTTCTTCATTATGGGAAGTTCAGTAAGGTAGAAATTTCTTCATTATGGCCCGCTCAGTAAGGGAGAAATTTAGTCTCTATGGACTCTTACATAGTTCAGTAAAGTAGAAATTTCTTCATTATGGGTCGTTCAGTAAGGGAGAAATTTCCTCTCTAAATGCTCTTAGGTAGTTCAGTAAGGTAGAAATTTCTTCATAATGGGCCGTTCAGTAAGGGGGAAATTTCCTCTCTATATGCTCTTAGGTAGTTCAGTAAGGTAGAAATTTCTTCATAATGGGCCGTTCAGTAAGGGAGAAATTTCCTCTCTATATGCTCTTAGTTAGTTCAGTAAGGTAGAAATTTCTTCATAATGGGCCGTTCAGTAAGGGAGAAATTTCCTCTCTATGGGCTCTTAGGTAGTTCAGTAAGGTAGAAATTTCTTCATTATTTGCCCTTCAGTAAGAGAGAAATTTCCTTTCTAAGGGCCCTTAGGTAGTTCAGTAATGTAAAAATTTCTTCATTATGGGAAGTTCAGTAAGGTAGAAATTTCTTCATTATGACCCGCTCAGTAAGGGAGAAATTTAGTCTCTATGGACTCTTACATAGTTCAGTAAAGTAGAAATTTCTTCATTATGGGTCGTTCAGTAAGGGAGAAATTTCCTCTCTAAATGCTCTTAGGTAGTTCAGTAAGGTAGAAATTTCTTCATAATGGGCCGTTCAGTAAGGGAGAAATTTCCTCTCTATGGACTCTTAGGTAGTTCAGTAAGGTAGAAATTTCTTCATTATGGCCCGTTTAGTAAGGGAGAAATTTCCTTTCCATGGGCTCTTAGGTAGTTCAGTAAGGTAGAAATTTCTACATTATGGGTCGTTAAGTAAGGGAGAAATTTCCTCTCTTTTGACTCTTAGGTTGTTCAGTAAGGTAGAAATTTCTTCATTATGGCCCGTGCAGTAAGGGAGAAATTTCCTCTCTATGGGCTCTTCGGTAGTTCAGTAAGGAAGAAATTTCTTCATTATTGGCCGTTCAGTGACGGAAAAATTTCCTATCTATTTTCCCTTAGGTAGTTCAGTAATGTAGAAATTTCTTCATTATGGAACGTTCAGTAAGCGGGAAATTTCCTCTCTATGGGCTCTTAGGTAGTTCAGTAAGGTAGAAATTTCTACATTATGGGTCGTCCAGTAAGGGAGAAATTTCCTCTCTTTTGACTCTTAGGTAGTTCAGTAATTTAGAAATTTCTTCATTATGGGACGTTCAGTAAGGGAGAAATTTCCTCTCTATAGGCTCTTACTTAGTTCAGTAAGGTAGAAATTTCTTCATAGTGGTCCGTTCAGTAAGGGAGAAATTTCCTCTCTATGGGCTCTTAGGTAGTTCAGTAAAGTAGAAATTTCTTCATTATGAGCCGTTCAGTAAGGGAGAAATTTATTCTGTATGGAACCTTAGGTAGTTCGGTAAAGTAGAAATTTCTTCATTATGGTCCGTTCAGTAAGGAAAAAATTTCCTCTCTATGGGCTCTTTGGTAGTTCAGTAAGGTAGAAATTTCTTCATTATGGCAAGTTCAGTAAGTTAGAAATTTCCTCTCTATGATCTCTTAGGTAGTTCAGTAAGGTTCTACATTATGGGTCGTCCAGTAAGGTAGAAATTTCTTCATTATTGGTCGTTCAGTTAGGGAGAAATTTTGTCTCTATATGCTCTTAGGTAGTTCAGTAAAGTAGAAATTTATTCATAATGGGCCGTTCAGTAAGGGAGAAATTTCCTCTCTATGGACTCTTAGGTAGTTCAGTAAGGTAGAAATTTCTTCATTATGGCCCGTTCAGTAAGTTAGAAATTTCCTCTCTATGATCTCTTAGGTAGTTCAGTAAGGTAGAAATTTATTCATAATGGGCCGTTCAGTAAGGGAGAAATTTCCTCACTATGAGCTCTTATTTAGTTCAGTAAGCTAGAAATTTCTTCATTATGGGCCGTTCAGTAAGGGAAAAATTTCCTCTCTATGGGCTCTTAGGTAGTTCAATGAGTTAGAATTTTTTTCATTATTGGCCTTTAGTAAGGGAGAAGTTTCCTCTCTATGGGCCCTTAGGTAGTTCAGTAAGGTAGAAATTTCTTCATTATGAGCCGTTCAGTAAGGGAGAAATTTCCTCTCTATGGGCTCTTAGGTAGTTCAGTAAGGTAGAAATTTCTTCATTATGATCCCTTCAGTAAATGAGAAATTTCTTCTCTATAGACTGCCAGGTAGTTCAGTAAGGAGAAATTTCCTTCCTCTGGGCCCATAGGTAGTTCAGTATGGTAGAAATTTCTTCATTATTTGCCGTTCAGTAAGATAGAAATTTCCTTTCTAACTGCCCTCAGGTAGTTCAGTAAAGTAGAAATTTCTTCATTATGGGCCGTTCAGTAAGGGAAAAATTTCCTCACTATGGGCTCTTAGGTAGTTCAGTAAGGTAGAAATTTCTTCATTATGGGCCGTTCAGTAAGGGAAAAATTTCCTCTCTATGGGCTCTTAGGTAGTTCAGTAAGGTAGAAATTTCTTCATTATGGGTCGTTCAGTAAGGGA
Organism: Xylota sylvarum; assembly: GCA_905220385.1. Taxonomy (NCBI): domain Eukaryota; kingdom Metazoa; phylum Arthropoda; class Insecta; order Diptera; family Syrphidae; genus Xylota; species Xylota sylvarum. Next base: position 25,161 of record CAJMZQ010000018.1, read on the forward strand.
AAAATTTCCTCTCTATATGCTCTTAGGTAGTTCAGTAAGGTAGAAATTTCTTCATAATGGGCCGTTCAGTAAGGGAGAAATTTACTCTCTATGGACTCTTAGGTTGTTCAGTAAGGTAGAAATTTCTTCATTACGGCCCGTGCAGTAAGGGAGAAATTTCCTCTCTATGGGCTCTTAGGTAGTTCAGTAAGGTAGAAATTTCTTCATAATGGGCCGTTCAGTAAGGGAGAAATTTCCTCTCTATATGCTCTTAGTTAGTTCAGTAAGGTAGAAATTTCTTCATAATGGGCCGTTCAGTAAGGGAGAAATTTCCTCTCTATGGGCTCTTAGGTAGTTCAGTAAGGTAGAAATTAATTTCTTCATTATGGGTCGTTCAGTAAGGGGGAAAAGTAAGATAGAAATTACTTCATTATGAGCCGTTCAGTAATGGAGAAATTTCCTCTCTATGGACCCTTAGGTAGTTCAGTAAGGTAGAAATTTCTTCATTATGAGCCGTTCAGTAAGGGGGAAAATTCCTCTCTATGGGCTCTTAGGTAGTTCAGTAAGGTAGAAATTTCTTCATTATGGGCCGTTCAGTAAGGGAGAAATTTCCTCCCTCTGGGCCCTTAGGTAGTTCAGTAAAGTAGAAATTTCTTCATTATGGGCCGTTCAGTAAGGGAGACGTCTCCTCTCTATGGGCTCTTAGGTAGTTCAGTAAGATAGAAATTACTTCATTATGAGCCGTTCAGTAAGGGAGAAATTTCCGCTCTATGGACCCTTAGGTAGTTCAGTAAGGTAGAAATTTCTTCATTATGAGCCGTTCAGTAAGGGAGAAATTTCCTCTCTATGGGCTCTTAGGTAGTTCAGTAAGGTAGAAATTTTTTCATTATGATCCCTTCAGTAAATGAGAAATTTCTTCTCTATAGACTGCCAGGTAGTTCAGTAAGGAGAAATTTCCTTCCTCTGGGCCCATAGGTAGTTCAGTAAGGTAGAAATTTCTTCATTATTTGCCGTTCAGTAAGATAGAAATTTCCTTTCTAACTGCCCTCAGGTAGTTCAGTAAAGTAGAAATTTCTTCATTATGGGCCGTTCAGTAAGGGAAAAATTTCCTCACTATGGGCTCTTAGGTAGTTCAGTAAGGTAGAAATTTCTTCATTATGGGCCGTTCAGTAAGGGAAAAATTTCCTCTCTATGGGCTCTTAGGTAGTTCAGTAAGGTAGAAATTTCTTCATTATGGGTCGTTCAGTAAGGGAAAAATTTCCTCTCTATATGCTCTTAGGTAGTTCAGTAAGGTAGAAATTTCTTCATAATGGGCCGTTCAGTAAGGGAGAAATTTACTCTCTATGGACTCTTAGGTTGTTCAGTAAGGTAGAAATTTCTTCATTACGGCCCGTGCAGTAAGGGAGAAATTTCCTCTCTATGGGCTCTTAGGTAGTTCAGTAAGGTAGAAATTTCTTCATTATTGGCCGTTCAGTGAGGGAAAAATTTCCTATCTATGGACCCTTCGGTAGTTCAGTAATGTAGAAATTTCTTCATTATGGAACGCTCAGTAAGGGAGAAATTTCCTCTCTATGGGCTCTTACTTAGTTCAGCAAGATAGAAATTTCTTCATAATGGTCCGTCCAGTAAGGGAGCGATTTCCTCGCTATGGACTCTTAGAAGTTCAGTAAGGTAGAAATTTCATCATAATGGGCCGTTCAGTAAGGGAGAAATTTCCTCTCTATATGCTCTTAGGTAGTTCAGTAAGGTAGAAATTTCTTCATAATGGGCCGTTCAGTAAGGGAGAAATTTCCTCTCTATATGCTCTTAGTTAGTTCAGTAAGGTAGAAATTTCTTCATAATGGGCCGTTCAGTAAGGGAGAAATTTCCTCTCTATGGGCTCTTAGGTAGTTCAGTAAGGTAGAAATTTCTTCATTATTTGCCCTTCAGTAAGAGAGAAATTTCCTTTCTAAGGGCCCTTAGGTAGTTCAGTAATGTAAAAATTTCTTCATTATGGGAAGTTCAGTAAGGTAGAAATTTCTTCATTATGGCCCGCTCAGTAAGGGAGAAATTTAGTCTCTATGGACTCTTACATAGTTCAGTAAAGTAGAAATTTCTTCATTATGGGTCGTTCAGTAAGGGAGAAATTTCCTCTCTAAATGCTCTTAGGTAGTTCAGTAAGGTAGAAATTTCTTCATAATGGGCCGTTCAGTAAGGGAGAAATTTCCTCTCTATGGACTCTTAGGTAGTTCAGTAAGGTAGAAATTTCTTCATTATGGCCCGTTTAGTAAGGGAGAAATTTCCTTTCCATGGGCTCTTAGGTAGTTCAGTAAGGTAGAAATTTCTACATTATGGGTCGTTAAGTAAGGGAGAAATTTCCTCTCTTTTGACTCTTAGGTTGTTCAGTAAGGTAGAAATTTCTTCATTATGGCCCGTTCAGTAAGGGAGAAATTTCCTCTCTATGGGCTCTTCGGTAGTTCAGTAAGGAAGAAATTTCTTCATTATTGGCCGTTCAGTGACGGAAAAATTTCCTATCTATTTTCCCTTAGGTAGTTCAGTAATGTAGAAATTTCTTCATTATGGAACGTTCAGTAAGCGGGAAATTTCCTCTCTATGGGCTCTTAGGTAGTTCAGTAAGGTAGAAATTTCTACATTATGGGTCGTCCAGTAAGGGAGAAATTTCCTCTCTTTTGACTCTTAGGTAGTTCAGTAATTTAGAAATTTCTTCATTATGGGACGTTCAGTAAGGGAGAAATTTCCTCTCTATAGGCTCTTACTTAGTTCAGTAAGGTAGAAATTTCTTCATAGTGGTCCGTTCAGTAAGGGAGAAATTTCCTCTCTATGGGCTCTTAGGTAGTTCAGTAAAGTAGAAATTTCTTCATTATGAGCCGTTCAGTAAGGGAGAAATTTATTCTGTATGGAACCTTAGGTAGTTCGGTAAAGTAGAAATTTCTTCATTATGGTCCGTTCAGTAAGGAAAAAATTTCCTCTCTATGGGCTCTTTGGTAGTTCAGTAAGGTAGAAATTTCTTCATTATGGCAAGTTCAGTAAGTTAGATATTTCCTCTCTATGATCTCTTAGGTAGTTCAGTAAGGTTCTACATTATGGGTCGTCCAGTAAGGTAGAAATTTCTTCATTATTGGTCGTTCAGTTAGGGAGAAATTTTGTCTCTATATGCTCTTAGGTAGTTCAGTAAAGTAGAAATTTATTCATAATGGGCCGTTCAGTAAGGGAGAAATTTCCTCTCTATGGACTCTTAGGTAGTTCAGTAAGGTAGAAATTTCTTCATTATGGGCAGTTGAGTTAGGGAGAAATTTCCTCTCTATGGGCTCTGAGGTAGTTCAGTAAGGTAGAAATTTCTTCATTATGGGTCGTTCAGTAAGGGAGAAATTTCCTCTCTATGGGCTCTTAGGTAGTTCAGTAAGGTAGAAATTTCTTCATTATGAGCCGTTCAGTAAGAGAAAAATTTAATTTCTAAGGGCCCTTAGGTATTTCAGTAAGCTAGAAATTTCTTCATTATGGGAAGTTCAGTAAGGGAAAAATTTCCTCTCTATTGGCTCTTAGTTAGTTCAATGAGGTAGAATTTTCTTCATTATTGGCCTTTAGTAAGGGAGAAGTTTCCTCTCTATACGATCTGAGGTAGTTCAGTAAGGCAGAAATTTCTTCATTATGGGTCGTTCAGTAACGGAGAAATTTATTCTCTATGTGCTCTTAGGTAGTTCAGTAAGGTAGAAATTTCTTCATTATGAGCCGTTCAGTAAGAGAGAAATTTAATTTCTAAGGGCCCTTAGGTAGTTCAGTAATGTAGAAATTTCTTCATTATGGGAAGTTCAGTAAGTTAGAAATTTTATCTCTATGGGCCCTTAGGTAGGTCAGTAAGGTAGAAATTTCTTCATTATGGGCAGTTGAGTTAGGCAGAAATTTCCTCTCTATGGGCTCTTAGGTAGTTCAGTAAGGTAGAAATTTCTTCATTATGGGTCGTTCAGTAAGGGAGAAATTTCCTCTCTATATGCTCTTAGGTAGTTCAGTAAGGTAGAAATTTTTTCATAATGGGTCGTTCAGTAAAGGAGAAATTTCCTCTCTATGGGCTCTTAGCTAGTTCAGTAAGGTAGAAATTCCTTCATTATGGCCCGTTCAGTAAGGGAGTAATTTCCTCTCTATGGCCTCTTAGGTAGTTCAGTAAGCTAGAAATTTCTTTATTATTGACCGTTCAGTAAGGGAAAAATTTCCTCTCTATGGGATCTTAGGTAGTTCAGCAAGGTAGACATTTCTTCATTATGGGCCGTTCAGTAAGGGAGAAATTTCCTCTCTATGGGCCCTTAGGTAGTTCAGTAAGGTAGAAATTTCTTCATTATGGGCCGTTCAGTAAGAGAGAAATTTCCTTTCTAAGGGCCCTTAGGTAGTTCAGTAAGGTAGAAATTTCTTCATTATACGCCGTTCAGTAGAGGAAAAATTTCCTCACTATGAGCTCTTATTTAGTTCAGTAAGCTAGAAATTTCTTCATTATGGGCCGTTCAGTAAGGGAAAAATTTCCTCTCTATAGGCTCTTAGGTAGTTCAATGAGGTAGAATTTTCTTCATTATTGGCCTTTAGTAAGGGAGAAGTTTCGTCTCTATGGGCCCTTAGGTAGTTCAGTAAGGTAGAAATTTCTTCATTATGGGCAGTTGAGTTAGGGAGAAATTTCCTCTCTATGGGCTCTGAGGTAGTTCAGTAAGGTAGAAATTTCTTCATTATGGGTCGTTCAGTAAGGGAGAAATTTCCTCTCTATGGGCTCTTAGGTAGTTCAGTAAGGTAGAAATTTCTTCATTATGAGCCGTTCAGTAAGAGAGAAATTTAATTTTTAAGGGCCCTTAGGTAGTTCAGTAATGTAGAAATTTATTCATTATGGGAAGTTCAGTAAGTTAGAAATTTCCTCTCTATGGGCCCTTAGGTAGGTCAGTAAATTAGAAATTTCTTCATTATGGGCAGTTGAGTTAGGCAGAAATTTCCTCTCTATGGGCTCTTAGGTAGTTCAGTAAGGTAGAAATTTCTTCATTATGGGTCGTTCAGTAAGGGAGAAATTTCCTCTCTATATGCTCTTAGGTAGTTCAGTAAGGTAGAAATTTCTTCAATGTGGGCCGTTCAGTAAGGGAGAAATTTCCTCTCTATGGACCCTTAGGTAGTTCAGTAAGGTAGACATTTCTTCATTATTATATTCATACAGTAAGGGAGTAATTTCCTCTCTATGGGCTCTTAGGTAGTTCAGTAAGCTAGAAATTTCTTTATTATTGACCGTTCAGTAAGGGAAAAATTTTGTCTCTAAGCGCTCTTAAGTAGTTCAGTAAGGTAGAAATTTCTTCAATGTGGGCCGTTCAGTAAGGGAGAAATTTCCTCTCTATGGACCCTTAGGTAGTTCAGTAAGGTAGACATTTCTTCATTATTATATTCATACAGTAAGGGAGTAATTTCCTCTCTATGGGCTCTTAGGTAGTTCAGTAAGCTAGAAATTTCTTTATTATTGACCGTTCAGTAAGGGAAAAATTTTTTCTCTATGGGCTCTTAGGTAGGTCAGTAAGGTAGAAATTTCTTCATTATGGGTCGTTCAGTAAGGGAGAAATTTCCTCTCTATGGGCTCTTAGGTAGTTCAGTAAGGTAGAAATTCCTTCATTATGGCCCGTTCAGTAAGGGAGTAATTTCCTCTCTATGGGCTGTTAGGTAGTTCAGTAAGCTAGAAATTGCTTTATTATTGACCGTTCAGTAAGGGAAAAATTTCCTCTCTATGGGCTCTTAGGTAGTTCAGTAATGTAGAAATTTCTTCAATGTGGGCCGTTCAGTAAGGGAGAAATTTGCTCTCTATGGACCCTTAGGTAGTTCAGGAAGGTAGACATTTCTTCATTATTATATTCATACAGTAAGGGAGTAATTTCCTCTCTATGGGCTCTTAGGTAGTTCAGTAAGCCAGAAATTTCTTTATTATTGACCGTTCAGTAAGGGAAAAATTTTTTCTCTATGGGCTCTTAGGTAGTTCAGTAAGGTAGAAATTTCTTCATAATGGGCCGTTCAGTAAGGGAGAAGTTTCATCTCTATGGGCCCTTATTTAGTTCAGTAAGGTAGAAATTTCTTCATTATGGGCAGTTGAGTTAGGGAGAAATTTCCTCTCTATGGGCTCTTAGGTAGTTCAGTAAGGTAGAAATTTCTTCATTATGGGTCGTTCAGTAAGTGAGAAATTTCCTATCTATGGGCTCTTAGGTAGTTCAGTAAGGTAGAAATTTCTTCATTATGAGCCGTTCAGTAAGAGAGAAATTTAATTTCTAAGGGCCCTTAGGTAGTTCAGTAATGTAGAAATTCCTTCATTATGGCCCGTTCAGTAAGTTAGAAATTTCCTCTCTATGGGCCCTTAGGTAGGTCAGTAAGGTAGAAATTTCTTCATTATGGGCAGTTGAGTTAGGGAGAAATTTCCTCTCTATGGAATCTTAGGCAGTTCAGTAAGGTAGAAATTTCTTCATTATCGGTCGTTCACTAAGGGAGAAATTTCCTCTCTATATGCTCTTAGGTAGTTCAGTAAGGTAGAAATTTCTTCATAATGGGTCGTTCGGTAAAGGTTAAATTCCCTCTCTATGCACTCTTAGGTAGTTCAGTAAGGTAGAAATTCCTTCATTATCCCCCGTTCAGTAAGGGAGTAATTTCCTCTCTATGGGCTCTTAGGTAGTTCAGTAAGCTAGAAATTTCTTTATTATTGACCGTTCAGTAAGGGAAAAATTTCCTCTCTATGTCCTCTTAGGTAGTTCAGTAAAGTAGAAATTTCTTCAATATGGGCCGTTCAGTAAGGGAGAAATTTCCTCTCTATGGTCCCTTAGGTAGTTCAGTAAGGTAGAAATTTCTTCATTATGATATTCATACAGTAAGGGAGTAATTTCCTCTCTATGGGCTCTTAGGTAGTTCAGTAAGCTAGAAATTTCTTAATTATTGACCGTTCAGTAAGGGAAAAATTTCCTCTCTATGGGCTCTTAGGTAGTTCAGTAAGGTAGAAATTTCTTCATAATGGCCCGTTCAGTAAGAGAGCAATTTCCTCTCTATGGGCTCTTAGGTAGTTCAGTAAGCTAGAAATTTCTTTATTATTAACCGTTCAGTAATTGAAAAATTTCCTCTCTATGGGCTCTTAGCTAGTTCAGTAAGGTAGAAATTTCTTCAATATGGGCCGTTCAGTAAGGGAGAAATTTCCTCTCTATGGACCCTTAGGTAGTTCAGTAAGGTAGAAATTTTTTTCATTATTATATTCATACAGTAAGGGAGTAATTTAGTCTCTATGGGCTCTTAGGTAGTTCAGTAAGCTAGAAATTTCTTTATTATTGACCGTTCAGTAAGGGAAAAATTTCCTCTCTATGTCCTCTTAGGTAGTTCAGTAAGGTAGAAATTTCTTCAATATGGGCCGTTCAGTAAGGGAGAAATTTCCTCTCTATGGACCCTTAGGTAGTTCAGTAAGGTAGAAATTTCTTGATTATTATATTCATACAGTAAGGGAGTAATTTCCTCTCTATGGGCTCTTAGGTAGTTCAGTAAGCTAGAAATTTCTTTATTATTGACCGTTCAGTAAAGGAGAAATTTCCTCTCTATGGACTCTTAGGTAGTTCAGTAAGGTAGAAATTCCTTCATTATGGCCCGTTCAGTAAGGGAGTAATTTCCTCTCTATGGGCTCTTAGGTAGTTCAGTAAGCTAGAAATTTCTTTATTATTAACCGTTCAGTAAGGGAAAAAATTTCCTCTCTATGGGCTCTTAGGTAGTTCAGTAAGGTAGAAATTTCTTCAATATGGGCCGTTCAGTAAGGGAAAAATTTCCTCTCTATGGACCCTTAGGTAGTTCAGTAAGGTAGAAATTTTTTTCATTATTATATTCATACAGTAAGGGAGTAATTTAGTCTCTATGGGCTCTTAGGTAGTTCAGTAAGCTAGAAATTTCTTTATTATTGACCGTTCAGTAATTGAAAAATTTCCTCTCTATGGGCTCTTAGGTAGCTCAGTAAGGTAGAAATTTCTTCATTATGGGCCGTTCAGTAAGCTACAATTTTCCTCTATATGTTCCCTTAGGTAGTTCAGTAAGGTAGAAATTTCTTCATTATGGCAGTTGAGTTAGGGAGAAATTTAATCTCTATATGCTCTTAGGTAGTTCAGTAAGGTAGAAATTTCTTCATTATGGGTCGTTCAGTAAGGGAGAAATTTCCTCTCTATGGGCTCTTAGGAAGTTCAGTAAGGTAGAAATTTCTTCATTATGGCCCGTTCAGTAAGGGAGAAATTTCCTCTCTATGGGCTCTTAGGTAGTTCAGTAAGGTAGAAATTCCTTCATTATGGGTCGTTCAGTAAGAGAGAAATTTAATTTCTAATAGCCCTTAGGTAGTTCAGTAATGTAGAAATTTCTTCATTATGGGATGTTCAGTAAGTTAGAAATTTCCTCTCTAAGGGCCCTTAGGTAGGTCAGTAAGGTAGAAATTTCTTCATTATGGGCAGTTGAGTTAGGGAGAAATTTCCTCTCTATGGGCTCTTAGGTAGTTCAGTAAGGTAGAAATTTCTTCATTATGGGTCGTTCAGTAAGAGAGAAATTTCCTCTCTACGGGCTCTTAGGTAGTTCAGTAAGGTAGAAATTTCTTCATTATGGCCCGTTCAGTAAGAGAGAAATTTAATTTCTAATAGCCCTTAGGTAGTTCAGTAATGTAGAAATTTCTTCATTATGGGAAGTTCAGTAAGTTAGAAATTTCCTCTCTAAGGGCCCTTAGGTAGGTCAGTAAGGTAGAAATTTCTTCATTATGGGCAGTTGAGTTAGGGAGAAATTTCCTCTCTATGGGCTCTTAAGTAGTTCAGTAAGGGAGAAATTTAGTCTCTATGGACCCTTAGGGACTTCAGTAAGGTAGAAATTTCTTCATTATTATATTCATACAGTAAGGGAGTAATTTCCTCTCTATGGGCTCTTAGGTAGTTCAGTAAGGTGGAAATTTCTTCATTATTATATTCATACAGTAAGGGAGTAATTTCCTCTCCATGGGCTCTTAGGTAGTTCAGTTCAGCTCTTGGGAAGTTCAGTAAGTTAGAAATTTCCCCTCTAAGGGCCCTTAGGTAGGTCAGTAAGGTAGAAATTTCTTCATTATGGGCAGTTGAGTTAGGGAGAAATTTCCTCTCTATATGCTCTTAGGTAGTTCAGTAAGGTAGAAATTTCTTCATTATGGGTGGTTCAGTAAGAAAAAAATTTCCTCTCTATATGTTCTTAGGTAGTTCAGTAAGCTAGAAATTTCTTTATTATTGACCGTTCAGTAAGGGAAAAATTTCCTCTCTATGTCCACTTAGGTAGTTCAGTAAGGTAGACATTTCTTCAATATGGGCCGTTCAGTAAGGGAGAAATTTCCTCTCTATGGACCCTTAGGGAGTTCAGTAAGGTAGAAATTTCTTCATTATTATATTCATACAGAAAGGGAGTAATTTCCTCTCTATGGGCTCTTAGGTAGTTCAGTAAGGTAGAAATTTCTTCATTATTATATTCATACAGTAAGGGAGTAATTTCCTCTCCATGGGCTCTTAGGTAGTTCAGTAAGCTAGAAATTTCTTTATTATTGACCGTTCAGTAAGGGAAAAATTTCCTCTCTATGGGCTCTTAGGTAGTTCAGTAAGGTAGAAATTTCTTCATTATGGCCCGTTCAGTAAGGGAGAAATTTGATCTCTATACGCTCTTAGGTAGTTCAGTAAGGTAGAAATTTCTTCATTAGTAAAAAGTAAGTAAAAAATTTCCTCTCTATGGGCTCTTAGGTAGTTCAGTAAGGTAGAAATTTCTTCATTATGGGCCGTTCAGTAAGGGAGAAATTTCCTCCCTCTGGGCCTTTAGGTAGTTCAGTACGGTAGAAATTTCTTCATAAGGGAGAAATTTCCTTTCTGTGGGATCTTATTTCTTCATTATTGGCCGTTCAGTAAAGGAGAAATTTCCTCTCTATGGACCCTTAGGTAGTTCAGTACGGTAGAAATTTCTTCATTATGATCCCTTCAGTAAATGAGAAATTTCTTCTCTACAGAGTGTCAGGTAGTTCAGTAAGGAGAAATTTCCTCTCTCTGGGCCCTTAGGTAGTTCAGTAAGGTAGAAATTTCTTCATTATGGCCCGTTCAGTAAGGGAGAAATTTCCTCTCTATGGGCTCGTAGGTAGTTCAGTAAGATAGAAATTACTTCATTATGAGCCGTTCAGTAATGGAGAAATTTCCTCTCTATGGACCCTTAGGTAGTTCAGTTAGGTAGAATTTTTTTCATTATGAGCCGTTCAGTAAGGGAGAAATTTCCTCTCTATGGGCTCTTACTTAGCTCAGTAATGTAGAAATTTCTTCATTATGGAACGTTCAGTAAGGGGGAAATTTCCTCTCTATGGGCTCTTAGGTAGTTCAGTAAGGTAGAAATTTCTTCATTATGGACCGTTCAGTAAGGGAGAAATTTCCTCCCTCTGGGCACTTAGGTAGTTCAGTACGGTAGAAATTTCTTCATAAGGGAGAAATTTCCTTTCTGTGGGATCTTAGGTAGTTCAGCAAAGTAGAAATTTCTTCATTAGTGGCCGTTCAGTAAAGGAGAAATTTCCTCTCTATGGACCCTTAGGTAGTTCAGTACGGTAGAAATTTCTTCATTATGATCCCTTCAGTAAATGAGAAATTTCTTCTCTACAGACTGTCAGGTAGTTCAGTAAGGAGAAATTTCCTCTCTCTGGGCCCTTAGGTAGTTAAGTAAGGTAGAAATTTCTTCATTATGGGCCGTTCAGTAAGGGAAAAATTTCCTCTCTATGGGCTCTTAGGTAGTTCAGTAAGGTAGAAATTTCTTCATTATGATCCCTTCAGTAAATGAGAAATTTCTTCTCTACAGACTGTCAGGTAGTTCAGTAAGGAGAAATTTCCTCTCTCTGGGCCCTTAGGTAGTTAAGTAAGGTAGAAATTTCTTCATTATGTTCCGTTCAGTATGGAAAAAATTTCCTCTCTATGGGCTCTTAGGTAGTTCAGCAAAGTAGAAATTTCTTCATTAGTGGCCGTTCAGTAAAGGAGAAATTTCCTCTCTATGGACCCTTAGGTAGTTCAGTACGGTAGAAATTTCTTCATTATGATCCCTTCAGTAAATGAGAAATTTCTTCTCTACAGACTGTCAGGTAGTTCAGTAAGGAGAAATTTCCTCTCTATGGGCTCTTAGGTAGTTCAGTAAGGTAGAAATTTCTTCATTATGATCCGTTCAGTAAGGGAAGAATTTCCTCACTATGGGCTCTTAGGTTGTTCAGTAAGGTAGAAATTTTTTCATTATGGGCCGTTCAGTAAGGGAAAAATTTCCTCTCTATGGGCTCTTAGGTAGTTCAGTAAGGTAGAAATTTCTTCATTATGTGCAGTTGAGTTAGGGAAAAATTTCCTCTCTATGGGCTCTAAGGTAATCCAGTAAGGTAGAAATTTCTTCATTATGGGCCGTTCAGTAAGTAAAAAAATTCCTCTCTATGGGCCCTTAGGTAGTTCAGTAAGGTAGAAATTTCTTCATTATAGGCCGTTCAGTAAGGGAGAAATTACCTCCCTATGGGCTCTTAGGTAGTTCAGTAAGGTAGAAATTTCTTCATTATGATCCGTTCAGTAAGGGAAGAATTTCCTCACTATGGGCTCTTAGGTTGTTCAGTAAGGTAGAAATTTTTTCATTATGGGCCGTTCAGTAAGGGAAAAATTTCCTCTCTATGGGCTCTTAGGTAGTTCAGTAAGGTAGAAATTTCTTCATTATGTGCAGTTGAGTTAGGGAAAAATTTCCTCTCTATGGGCTCTAAGGTAATCCAGTAAGGTAGAAATTTCTTCATTATGGGCCGTTCAGTATGTAAAAAAATTCCTCTCTATGGGCCCTTAGGTAGTTCAGTAAGGTAGAAATTTCTTCATTATAGGCCGTTCACTAAGGGAGAAATTTCCTCTCTATGGACCCTTAGGTAGTTCGGTAAAGTAGAAATTTCTTTATTATGGTCCGTTCAGTAAGGGAAAAATTTTCTCTCTATGGGCTCTTAGGTAGTTCAGTAAATTAGAAATTTCTTCATTATGGGCCGTTCAGCAAGGGAAAAATTTCCTCTCTATGGGCTCTTAGGTAGTTCAGTAAGGTAGAAATTTCTTCATTATTGGCCGTTCAGTAATTGAAAAATTGCTTCTCAATGGGCTCTTAATTAGTTCAGTAAGGTAGAAATTTCTTCATAATGGGCCGTTCAGTAAGGGAGAAATTTCCTCTCTATGGACTCTTAGGTAGTTCAGTAAGGTAGAAATTTCTTCATTATGGCCCGTTCAGTAAGAGAGAAATTTCCTCTTTATGGGCTCTTAGGTAGTTCAGTAAGGTAGAAATTTCTTCATTATGAGCCGTTCGGTAAGGGAGAAATTTCCTCTCTATGGACCCTTAGGTAGTTCAGTAAGGTAGAAATTTCTTCATAATGGGCCGTTCAGTAAGGGAGAAATTTCCTCTCTATGGGCTCTTAGGTAGTTCAGTAAGGTAGAAATTTCTCCATTATGGGGCGTACAGTAAGGGAAAAATTGCCTCTCAATGTACTCTTAGGTAGTTCAGTAAGGTAGAAATTTCTTCATTATGGGCCGTTCAGTAAGGGAGAAATTTTGTCTCTAAGCGCTCTTAGGTAGTTCAGTAAGGTAGAAATTTCTTCCTTATGGGTCGTTCAGTAAGGGAGAAATTTCCTCTTTATGTACTCTTAGGTAGTTCAGTAAGGTAGAAATTTCTTCATTATGGCCCGTTCAGTAGGGGAGAAATTTCCTCTATATGGGCTCTTAGGTAGTTCAGTAATGTAGAAATTTCTCCATTATGGGGCGTTCAGTAAGGGAAAAATTGCCTCTCAATGGGCTCTTAGGTAGTTCAGTAAGGTAGAAATTTCTCCATTATGGGGCGTTCAGTAAGGGAAAAATTGCCTCTCAATGGGCTCTTAGGTAGTTCAGTAAGGTAGAAGTTTCTTCATTATGGGCCGTTCAGTAGGGAAGAAATTTCCTCTCTATGGGCTCTTTGGTAGTTCAGTAAGGTTGAAATTTCTTCATTATGAGCCGTTCATTAAGGGAGAAATTTCCTCTCTATGGACCCTTAGGTAGTTCAGTAAGGTAGAAATTTCTTCATTATTTTTCGTTCAGTGAGGGAGAAATTTCCTCTCTTTTGACTCTTAGGTAGTTCAGTAAGGTAGAAACTTCTTCATTATATGCCGTTCAGTAAATGAGAAATTTTCTCTCTATGGGCTCGTAGGTAGTTCAGTAAGGTAGAAATTTCTTCATTATGAGCCGTTCAGTAAGGGAGAAATTACCTCTCTATGGGCTCTTACTTAGTTCAGTAAGGTAGAAATTTCTTTATTACGGGTCGTTCAGTAAGGGAGAAATTTCTTTTTTTTTGACTCTTAGGTGGTTCAGTAAGGTAGAAATTCCTTCATTATGAGCCATTCAGTAAGGGAGAAATTTCCTACCTCTTCGCCCTGAGGTAGTTCAGTAAGGTAGAAATTTCTTCATTATGAGCCGTTCAGTAAGGGAGAAATATCCTCTCTATGGACTCTTAGGTAGTTCAGTAAGGTAGAAATTTCTTCATAATGGGCCGTTCAGTAAGGGAGAAATTTCCTCTCTATGGGCTCTTAGGTAGTTCAGTAAGGTAGAAATTTCTTCATTATTGGCCGTTCAGTAAGGGAAAAATTGCCTCTCAATGGGCTCTAGGTAGTTCAGTAAGGTAGAAATTTCTTCATTATGAGCCGTTCAGTAAGGGAGAAATTTCCTCTCTATGGGCTCTTAGGTAGTACAGTAAGGTAGAAATTTCTTCATTATTGGGCGTTCGGTAAGGGAGAAATTTCCTTTCTATGGGATCTTAGGTAGTTCAGCAAGGTAGAAATTTCTTCATTATATGCCGTTCAGTAAGGGAGAAATTTTGTCTCTAAGCGCTCTTAGGTAGTTCAGTAAGGTAGAAATTTCTTCCTTATGGGTCGTTCAGTAAGGGAGAAATTTCCTCTTTATGTACTCTTAGATAGTTCAGTAAGTTAGAAATTTCTTCATTATGGCCCGTTCAGTAGGGGAGAAATTTACTCTATATGGGCTCTTAGGTAGTTCAGTAATGTAGAAATTTCTACATTATGGGCCGTTGAGTAAGAGAGAAATTTCCTTTCTAAGGGCCCTTAGGTAGTTCAGTAATGTAGAAATTTCTACATTATGGGAGTTCAGTAAGGTAGAAATTTCTTCATTATGAGCCGTTCAGTAAGGGAGAAATTTCCTCTCTAAGGGCCCTTAGGTAGTTCAGTAAGGTAGAAATTTCTTCATTATGGGCAGTTGAGTTAGGGAGAAATTTCCTCTCTATGGGCTCTTAGGTAGTTCAGTAAGGTAGAAATGTCTTCATTATGGGCCGTTCAGTAAGTACAAAATTTCCTCTCTATGGGCTTTTAGGTAGTTCAGTAAGGTAGAAATTTCTTCATTATAGGCCGTTCAGGAAGGGAGAAATTACCTCTCTATGGGCTCTTAGGTAGTTCAGTAAGGTAGAAATTTCTTCATTATGGGCCGTTCAGTAAGGGAAAAATTTCTTCTCTATGGACCCTTAGGTAGTTCAGTAAGTTAGAAATTTCTTCATTATGGCCCGTTCAGTAAGGGAGAAATTTGATCTCTATGGGCTCTTAGGTAGTTCAGTAAGGTAGAAATTTCTTCATTATATGCCGTTCAATAAATAAGAAATTTTCTCTCTATGGGCTTTTAGGCAGTTCATTAAGGTAGAAATTTTTTCATTACATTACGGCTCATAACGAAGAAATTTCTACATTACTGAACTACCTAAATGCCCTTAGAAAGGAAATTCCTACCTTACAGAATGGCCCATAATGAAGAAATTTCAACCTTACTGAACTACATAAGAGCCCATAGAGAGGAAATTTCTCCCTTACTGCATATATCATAATGAAGAAATTTCTACCTTACTGAGCTATCTAAGGGCCAATAGAGAGAAAATTTCTCCCTAACTGAACTTCTCATAATGAAGAAATTTTTACCTTACTGAACTACCTAAGGGCCCTTAGAGAGGAAACTTCTCCCTTACTGAACTTCCCATAATGAAGAAATTTCTACATTACTGAGCTAAATAAGTGCCCTTAGAAAGGAAATTTCTCTCTTACTGAACTTCCCATAATGAAGAAATTTCTACATTACTGAACTACCTAAGGGCCCTTAGAGAGGAAACTTCTCCCTTACTGAACTTCCCATAATGAAGAAATTTCTACATTACTGATCTACCTAAGGGCCCATAGAAAGGAAATTTCTCTCTTACTGAACGGCCCATAATGAAGAAATTTCTACCTTACTGAACTACCTAAGGGTCCATAGAGAAGAAATTTTTCCCTTACTGAACGGCCTATAATGAAGAAATTTCTACATTACTGAACTACCTAAGGGCCCTTAGAGAGGAAACTTCTCCCTTACTGAACTTCCCATAATGAAGAAATTTCTACATTACTGAGCTACCTAAGGGCAATTAGAAAGGAAATTTCTCTCTTACTGAACGGCCCATAATGAAGAAATTTCTACCTTACTGAACTACCTAAGGGCCCTTAGAAAGGAAATTTCTCTCTTACTGAACGGCCCATAATGAAGAAATTTCTACCTTACTGAACTACCTAAGAGTCCATAGAGAAGAAATTTTTCCCTTACTGAACGGCCCATAATGAAGAAATTTCTACCTTACTGAACTACCTAAGGGCCCTTAGAAAGGAAATTTCTCTCTTACTGAACGGCAAATAATGAAGAAATTTCTACCTTACTGAACTACCTAAGGGTCCATAGAGAAGAAATGTTTCCCTTACTGAACGGCCCATAATGAAGAAATTTCTACCTTACTGAACTGCCTAAGAGCCCATAGAGAAAAAATTTTTTACTTGCTGAACGGCCCATAATGAAGAAATTTCTACCTTACTGAACTACCTAAGGGCAGTTAGAGAGGAAATTTTTCCTTTACTGAACGGACCATAATGAAGAAATTTCTACTTTAACGAACGACCTTATTGTCCATAGAGAGGAAATTTTCTCTATTACTGAACGGCCCATAATGAAGAAATTTCTACCTTACTGACCTACCTAAGGGCCCCTAGAGAGGAAATTTCTCCCTTACTGAACGGCCAGTAATGAAGAAATTTCTACCTTAATGAACTGCCTAAGGGCCCGTAGAGAGAAAATTTCTTATTTATTGAACGGCCCATAATGAAGAAATTTCTACCTTACTGAACTACCTAAGAGCCCATAGAGACGAAATTTCTCCCTTACTGAACGGCCCATAATGAAGAAATTTCTACATTACTGAACTACCTAAGGGCCCTTAGAGAGGAAACTTCTCCCTTACTGAACTTCCCATAATGAAGAAATTTCTACATTACTGAGCTACCTAAGGGCCCTTAGAAAGGAAATTTCTCTCTAACTCAACTGCCCATAATGAAGAAATTTCTACCTTATTGAACTACCTAAGGGCAGTTAGAGAGGAAATTTTTCCCTTACTGAACGGACCATAATGAAGAAATTTCTACTTTACCGAACGACCTTATTGTCCATAGAGAGGAAATTTTCTCTATTACTGAACGGCCCATAATGAAGAAATTTCTACCTTACTGACCTACCTAAGGGCCCCTAGAGAGGAAATTTCTCCCTTACTGAACGGCCCGTAATGAAGAAATTTCTACCTTAATGAACTGCCTAAGGGCCCATAGAGAGAAAATTTCTTATTTATTGAACGGCCCGTAATGAAGAAATTTCTACCTTAATGAACTGCCTAAGGGCCCATAGAGAGAAAATTTCTTATTTATTGAACGGCCCATAATGAAGAAATTTCTACCTTACTGAACTACCTAAGAGCCCATAGAGACGAAATTTCTCCCTTACTGAACGGCCCATAATGAAGAAATTTCTACATTACTGAACTACCTAAGGGTCCTTAGAGAGGAAACTTCTCCCTTACTGAACTTCCCATAATGAAGAAATTTCTACATTACTGAGCTACCTAAGGGCCCTTAGAAAGGAAATTTCTCTCTTACTGAACGGCCCATAATGAAGAAATTTCTACCTTACTGAACTACCTAGGGGTCCATAGAGAAGAAATGTTTCCCTTACTGAACGGCCCATAATGAAGAAATTTCTGCCTTACTGAACTACCTAAGGGTCCATAGAGAAGCAATTTTTCCCTTACTGAACGGCCCATAATGAAGAAATTTCTAAATTAATGAAGTGCCTAAGGGCCCATAGAGAGAAAATTTCTTATTTACTGAACGGCCCATAATGAAGAAATTTCTACCTTACTGAACTACCTAAGAGCCCATAGAGATCAAATTTCTCCCTTACTGAACGGGCCATAATGAAGAAATTTCTACCTTACTGAACTACCTAAGGGTCCTTAGAGAAGAAATTTTTCCCTTACTGAACGGCCCATAATGAAGCAATTTCTGCCTTACTGAACTAAATAAGAGCCCATAGAGATGAAATTTCTCCCTTACTGAACGGGCCATAATGAAGAAATTTCTACCTTACTGAACTACCTAAGGGTCCATAGAGAAGCAATTTTTCCCTTACTGAACGGCCCATAATGAAGAAATTTCTACCTTACTGAACTACCTAAGAGCCCATAGAGAGGAAATTTCTCCCTAACTCAACTGCCCATAATGAAGAAATTTCTACCTTACTGAACTACCTAAGGGCCCTTAGAGAGGAAACTTCTCCCTTACTGAACGGCTCATAATGAAGAAATTTCTACCTTACTGAACTCCCATAATGTAGAAATTTCTACATTACTGAACTACCTAAGGGCCCTTAGAAAGGAAATTTCTCTCTTACTCAACGGCCCATAATGTGGAAATTTCTACATTACTGAACTAAATAAGAGCCCATATAGAGGAAATTTCTCCCCTACTGAACGGGCCATAATGAAGAAATTTCTACCTTACTGAACTACCTAAGAGTACATAAAGAGGAAATTTCTCCCTTACTGAACGACCCGTAAGGAAGAAATTTCTACCTTACTGAACTACCTAAGAGCGCTTAGAGACAAAATTTCTCCCTTACTGAACGGCCCATAATGAAGCAATTTCTACCTTGCTGAACTACCTAAGATCCCATAGAAAGGAAATTTCTCCCTTACCGAACGCCCAATAATGAAGAAATTTCTACCTTACTGAACTACCTAAGAGCCCATAGAGAGGAAATTTCTCCCTTACTGAACGGCTCATAATGAAGAAATTTCTACCTTACTGAACTACCTAAGAGCCCATTAGGAGGCAATTTTTCCCTTACTGAACGGCCAATAATGAAGAAATTTCTACCTTACTGAACTACCTAAGAGCCCATAGAGAGGAAATTTCTCCCTTACTGAACGGCCCATTATGAAGAAATTTCTACCTTACTGAACTAATTAAGGGCATATAGAGAGGAAATTTCTCCCTTACTGAACGGCTCATAATGAAGAAATTTCTACCTTACTGAACTACCTAAGAGCGCTTAGAGACAAAAATTTCTCCCTAACTGAACGGCCAATAATGAAGAAATTTCTACCTTACTGAACTACCTAAGAGCCCATAGAGAGGAAATTTCTCCCTTACTGAACGGGCCATAATGAAGAAATTTCTACCTTACTGAACTACCTCAGGGCCCAGAGGTAATAAATTTCTAGCTTACTGAATGGCTCATAATGAAGAAATTTCTACCTTACTGAACTACCTAAGAGTCAAAAGAGAGGAAATTTCTCCCTTACTGAACGACAAATAATGAAGAAATTTCTACCTTACTGAACTACCTAAGGGTCCATAGAGAATAAATTTCTCCCTTACTGAACGGCCCATTATGAAGAAATTTCTACCTTACTGAACTACCTAAGAGCCCATTGAGAGGCAATTTTTCCCTTACTGAACGGCCAATAATGAAGAAATTTCTACCTTACTGAACTACCTAAGAGCCCATAGACAGGAAATTTCTCCCTTACTGAACGGCCCATTATGAAGAAATTTCTACCTTACTGAACTAATTAAGGGCATATAGAGAGGAAATTTCTCCCTTACTGAACGACCCATAAGGAAGAAATTTCTACCTTACTGAACTACCTAAGAGCCCATTGAGAGGCAATTTTTCCCTTACTGAACGCCCCATAATGGAGAAATTTCTACCTTACTGAACTACCTAACAGCCCATAGAGAGGAAATTTCTCCCTTACTGAACGGCAGATTATGAAGAAATGTCTACCTTACTGAACTACCTAAGGGTCCATAGAGAGGAAATTTCTCCCTTACCGAACGGCTCATAATGAAGAAATTTCTACCTTACTGAACTACCTAAGAGTCCATAGAGAAGAATTTTCTCAATTACTGAACGGCCCATTATGAAGAAATTTCTACCTTACTGAACTACCTAAGAGCCCATTGAGAAGCAATTTTTCAATTACTGAACGGCCAATAATGAAGAAATTTCTACCTTACTGAACTACCTAAGAGCCCATAGAGAGGTAATTTTTCCCTTACTAAACGGCTCATATTGAAGAAATTTCTACCTTACTGAACTACCTAAGAGCCCATAGAGAGGAAATTTTTCCCTTACTGAACGGCCCATAATGAAGAAATTTCTAATTTACTGAACTACCTAAGAACCCATAGAGAGGAAATTTTTCCCTTACTGAACGGACCATAATGAAGAAATTTCTACTTTACCGAACTACCTAAGGGTCCATAGAGAGGAAATTTCTCCCTTAGTGAACGGCTCATAATGAAGAAATTTCTACCTTACTGAACTACCTAAGGGCCCATAGAGAGGAATTTTTTTACTTACTGAACGGCCCATAATGAAGAAATTTCTACCTTACTGGATTACCTTAGAGCCCATAGCGAGGAAATTTTTCCCTAACTCAACTGCACATAATGAAGAAATTTCTACCTTACTGAACTACCTAAGAGCCCATAGAGAGAAAATTTCTAACTTACTGAACGGCTCATAATGAAGAAATTTCTACCTTACTGAACTACCTACGAGCCCATAGAGAGGAAATTTCTCATTTACTGAACGGCCCATAATGAAGAAGTTTCTACCTTACTGAACTACCTAAGAGTCAAAAGAGAGAAAATTTCTCCCTTACTGAACGACAAATAATGAAGAAATTTCTACCTTACTGAACTACCTAAGGGTCCATAGAGAGGCAATTTTTCCCTTACTGAACGCCCCATAATGGAGAAATTTCTACATTACTGAACTACCTAAGAGCCCATATAGAGGAAATTTCTCCCCTACTGAACGGGCCATAATGAAGAACTTTCTACCTTACTGAACTACCTAAGAGTACATAAAGAGGAAATTTCTCCCTTACTGAACGACCCATAAGGAAGAAATTTCTACCTTACTGAACTTCCTAAGAGCGCTTAGAAACAAAATTTCTCCCTTACTGAACGGCCCATAATGAAGAAATTTCTACCTTACTGAACTACCTAAGAGCCCATTGAGAGGCAATTTTTCCCTTACTGAACGCCCCATAATGGAGAAATTTCTACCTTACTGAACTACCTAAGAGCCCATAGAGAGGAAATTTCTCCCTTACTGAACTGCAGATTATGAAGAAATTTCTACCTTACTGAACTACCTAAGGGACCATAGAGAGGAAATTTCTCCCTTACCGAACGGCTCATAATGAAGAAATTTCTACCTTACTGAACTACCTAAGAGCGTAAAGAGAGGAAATTTTTCCCTTACTGAACGGTCAATAATAAAGAAATTTCTAGCTTACTGAACTACATAAGAGCCCATAGAGAGGAAATTACTCCCTTACTATATGAATATAATAATGAAGAAATTTCTACCTTACTGAACTACCTAAGTGTCCATAGAGAGGAAATTTCTCCCTTACTGAACGGCCCATATTGAAGAAATTTCTACCTTACTGAACTACCTAAGAGTACATAAAGAAGAAATTTCTCCCTTACTGAACGACCCATAAGGAAGAAATTTCTACCTTACTGAACTACCTAAGGGTCCATAGAGAGGAAATTTCTCCCTTACCGAACGGCTCATAATGAAGAAATTTCTACCTTACTGAACTACCTAAGAGTCCATAGAGAGGAAATTTCTCCCTTACTGAACGGCCCATTATGAAGAAATTTCTACCTTACTGAACTACCTAAGAGCCCATAGAGAGGAAATTTCTCCCTTACTGAACGGCCCATATGGAAGAAATTTCTACCTTACTGAACTAAATAAAGAAATTTCTAGCTTACTGAACTACCTAAGAGCCCATAGAGAGAAAATTACTCCCTTACTATATGAATATAATAATGAAGAAATTTCTACCTTACTGAACTACCTAAGTGTCCATAGAGAGGAAATTTCTCCCTTACTGAACGGCCCATATTGAAGAAATTTCTACCTTACTGAACTACCTAAGAGCCCATAGAGAGGAAATTTTTCCCTTACTGAACGGCCCATAATGAAGAAATTTCTAATTTACTGAACTACCTAAGAGCCCATAGAGAGGAAATTTTTCCCTTACTGAACGGACCATAATGAAGAAATTTCTACTTTACCGAACTACCTAAGGGTCCATAGAGAGGAAATTTCTCCCTTAGTGAACGGCTCATAATGAAGAAATTTCTACCTTACTGAACTACCTAAGGGCCCATAGAGAGGAATTTTTTTACTTACTGAACGGCCCATAATGAAGAAATTTCTACCTTACTGGATTACCATAGCTCCTTACTGGAGCCCATAGCGAGGAAATTTTTCAATAACTCAACTGCACATAATGAAGAAATTTCTACCTTACTGAACTACCTAAGAGCCCATAGAGAGAAAATTTTTCCCTTACTGAACGGCCCATAATGAAAAAATTTCTACCTTACTGAACTACCTAAGAGCCCATAGTGAGGAAATTCTTCCCTTACTGAACGGATCATAATGAAGAAATTTCTACTTTACTGACCTACCTAAGAGCCCATAGAGAGGAAATTTCTCCCTTACTGAACTTCCCATAATAAACAAATTTTTACATTACTGAACTACCTAAGGGCCCTTAGAAAGGAAATTTCTCTCTTACTGAACGGCCCATAATGAAGAAATTTCTACCTTACTGAACTACCTAAGGGCCCAGAGAGAGGAAATTTCTCCTTACTGAACTAAGTGACAGTCTGTAGAGAAGAAATTTCTCATTTACTGAAGGGATCATAATGAAGAAATTTCTACCTTACTGAACTACCAAAGGGTCCATAGAGAGGAAATTTCTAATTTACTGAACGGAGAATAATGAAGAAATTTCTACCTTGCTGAACTAAATAAGATCCCATAGAAAGGAAATTTCTCCCTTATGAAGAATTTTCTACCGTACTGGACTACCTAAGGGCCCAGAGGAAGGAAATTTCTCCCTTACTGAACGGCCCATAATGAAGAAATTTCTACCTTACTGAACTACCTAAGAGATCATAGAGAGGAAATTTCCCCCTTACTGAACGACCCATAATGAAGAAATTTCTACCTTACTGAACTACCTAAGAGCCCATAGAGAGGAAATTTCTCCCTAACTCAACTGCCCATAATGAAAAAAATTCTACCTAACTGAACTACCTAAGGGTCCATAGAGAGGAAATTTCTCCATTACTGAACGGCTCATAATGAAGTAATTTCTATCTTACTGAACTACCTATGAGCCCATAGAGAGGAAATTTCTCCCTTACTGAACGGCTCATAATGAAGAAATTTCTACCTTACTGAACTACCTAAGGGTCCATAGAGAGGAAATTGTTCGCTTACTGAACGGCCCATAATGAAGAAATTTCTACCTTACTGAACTACCTAAGAGCCCATAGAGAGGAAATTTCTCCCTTACTGAACGGCCCATGTTGAAGAAATTTCTACCTTACTGAACTACCTAAGAGCCCATAGAGAGGAAATTTTTCCCTTACTGAACGGCCCATAATGAAGAAATATCTCATTTACTGAACTACCTAAGAGCATATAGAGAGGAAATTTTTCCCTTACTGAACGGTCAATAATAAAAAAATTTCTACCTTACTGAACTACCTAAGAGTCCATAGAGAGGAAATTTCTCCCTTACTGAACGGCCCATTATGAAGAAATTTCTACCTTACTGAACTACCTAAGAGCCCATTGAGAAGCAATTTTTCAATTACTGAACGGCCAATAATGAAGAAATTTCTACCTTACTGAACTACCTAAGAGCCCATAGAGAGGAAATTTCTCCATTACTGAACGGCCCATATGGAAGAAATTTCTACCTTACTGAACTACCTAAGAGCGTAAAGAGAGGAAATTTTTCCCTTACTGAACGGTCAATAATAAAGAAATTTCTAGCTTACTGAACTACCTAAGAGCCCATAGAGAGGAAATTACTCCCTTACTATATGAATATAATAATGAAGAAATTTCTACCTTACTGAACTACCTAAGTGTCCATAGAGAGGAAATTTCTCCCTTACTGAACGGCCCATATTGAAGAAATTTCTACCTTACTGAACTACCTAAGAGCCCATAGAGAGGAAATTTTTCCCTTACTGAACGGCCCATAATGAAGAAATTTCTAATTTACTGAACTACCTAAGAGCCCATAGAGAGGAAATTTTTCCCTTACTGAACGGACCATAATGAAGAAATTTTTACATTACTGAACTACCTAAGGGCCCTTAGAAAGGAAATTTCTCTCTTACTGAACGGCCCATAATGAAGAAATTTCTACCTTACTGAACTACCTAAGGGCCCAGAGAGAGGAAATTTCTCCTTACTGAACTAAGTGACAGTCTGTAGAGAAGAAATTTCTCATTTACTGAAGGGATCATAATGAAGAAATTTCTACCTTACTGAACTACCTAAGGGTCCATAGAGATGAAATTTCTAATTTACTGAACGGAGAATAATGAAGAAATTTCTACCTTGCTGAACTACCTAAGATCCCATAGAAAGGAAATTTCTCCCTTATGAAGAATTTTCTACCGTACTGAACTACCTAAGGGCCCAGAGGAAGGAAATTTCTCCCTTACTGAACGGCCCATAATGAAGAAATTTCTACCTTACTGAACTACCTAAGAGATCATAGAGAGGAAATTTCCCCCTTACTGAACGACCCATAATGAAGAAATTTCTACCTTACTGAACTACCTAAGAGCCCATAGAGAGGAAATTTCTCCCTAACTCAACTGCCCATAATGA
Organism: Xylota sylvarum; assembly: GCA_905220385.1. Lineage (NCBI taxonomy): Eukaryota > Metazoa > Arthropoda > Insecta > Diptera > Syrphidae > Xylota > Xylota sylvarum. The sequence goes on from CAJMZQ010000018.1 coordinate 49,274, forward strand.
AAAAAATTTTACCTAACTGAACTACCTAAGGGTCCATAGAGAGGAAATTTCTCCATTACTGAACGGCTCATAATGAAGTAATTTCTATCTTACTGAACTACCTATGAGCCCATAGAGAGGAAATTTCTCCCTTACTGAACGGCTCATAATGAAGAAATTTCTACCTTACTGAACTACCTAAGGGTCCATAGAGAGGAAATTGCTCGCTTACTGAACGGCCCATAATGAAGAAATTTCTACCTTACTGAACTACCTAAGAGCCCATAGAGAGGAAATTTCTCCCTTACTGAACGGCCCATGTTGAAGAAATTTCTACCTTACTGAACTACCTAAGAGCCCATAGAGAGGAAATTTTTCCCTTACTGAACGGCCCATAATGAAGAAATATCTAATTTACTGAACTACCTAAGAGCATATAGAGAGGAAATTTTTTACTTACTGAACGGTCAATAATAAAAAAATTTCTACCTTACTGAACTACCTAAGAGCCCAAAGAGACAAAATTTTTCAGTTACTGAACGGCCAATAATGAAGAAATTTCTACCTTACTGAACTACCTAAGGGCCCATAGAGAGGAAATTTTTCCCTTACTGAACGGCCCATAATGAAGAAATTTCTAATTTACTGAACTACCTAAGAGCCCATAGAGAGGAAATTTTTCCCTTACTGAACGGCCCATAATGAAGAAATTTCTAATTTACTGAACTACCTAAGAGCCCATAGAGAGGAAATTTTTCCCTTACTGAACGGTCAATAATAAAAAAATTTCTACCTTACTGAACTACCTGAGAGCCCATAGAGAGGAAATTTTTCAGTTACTGAACGGCCAATAATGAAGAAATTTCTACCTTACTGAACTACCTAAGAGCCCAAAGAGACAAAATTTTTCAGTTACTGAACGGCCAATAATGAAGAAATTTCTACCTTACTGAACTACCTAAGGGTCCATAGAGAGGAAATTGCTCGCTTACTGAACGGCCCATAATGAAGAAATTTCTACCTTACTGAACTACCTAAGAGCCCATAGAGAGGAAATTTCTCCCTTACTGAACGGCCCATATTGAAGAAATTTCTACCTTACTGAACTACCTAAGAGCCCATAGAGAGGAAATTTTTCCCTTACTGAACGGCCCATAATGAAGAAATATCTAATTTACTGAACTACCTAAGAGCATATAGAGAGGAAATTTTTTACTTACTGAACGGTCAATAATAAAAAAATTTCTACCTTACTGAACTACCTAAGAGCCCAAAGAGACAAAATTTTTCAGTTACTGAACGGCCAATAATGAAGAAATTTCTACCTTACTGAACTACCTAAGGGTCCATAGAGAGGAAATTGCTCGCTTACTGAACGGCCCATAATGAAGAAATTTCTACCTTACTGAACTACCTAAGAGCCCATAGAGAGGAAATTTCTCCCTTACTGAACGGCCCATGTTGAAGAAATTTCTACCTTACTGAACTACCTAAGAGCCCATAGAGAGGAAATTTTTCCCTTACTGAACGGCCCATAATGAAGAAATATCTAATTTACTGAACTACCTAAGAGCATATAGAGAGGAAATTTTTTACTTACTGAACGGTCAATAATAAAAAAATTTCTACCTTACTGAACTACCTAAGAGCCCAAAGAGACAAAATTTTTCAGTTACTGAACGGCCAATAATGAAGAAATTTCTACCTTACTGAACTACCTAAGGGCCCATAGAGAGGAAATTTTTCCCTTACTGAACGGCCCATAATGAAGAAATTTCTAATTTACTGAACTACCTAAGAGCCCAAAGAGAGGAAATTTTTCAGTTACTGAACGGCCAATAATGAAGAAATTTCTACCTTACTGAACTACCTAAGAGCCCATAGAGAGGAAATTTTTCCCTTACTGAACGGCCCATAATGAAGAAATTTCTAATTTACTGAACTACCTAAGAGCCCATAGAGAGGAAATTTTTCCCTTACTGAACGGTCAATAATAAAGAAATTTCTAGCTTACTGAACTACCTAAGAGCCCATAGAGAGGAAATTACTCCCTTACTGTATGAATATAATAATGAAGAAATTTCTACCTTACTGAACTACCTAGGGGTCCATAGAGAGGAAATTTCTCCCTTACTGAACGGCCCATATTGAAGAAATTTCTACCTTACTGAACTACCTAAGAGCCCATAGAGAGGAAATTTTTCCCTTACTGAACGGCCCATAATGAAGAAATATCTAATTTACTGAACTACCTAAGAGCCCATAGAGAGGAAATTTTTCCCTTACTGAACGGTCAATAATAAAAAAATGTCTACCTTACTGAACTACCTAAGAGCCCAAAGAGAGGAAATTTTTCAGTTACTGAACGGCCAATAATGAAGAAATTTCTACCTTACTGAACTACCTAAGAGCCCATAGAGAGGAAATTTTTCCCTTACTGAACGGCCCATAATGAAGAAACTTCTAATTTACTGAACTACCTAAGAGCCCAGAGAGAGGAAATTTTTCCCTTACTGAACGGTCAATAATAAAAAAATTTCTACCTTACTGAACTACCTGAGAGCCCATAGAGAGGAAATTTTTCAGTTACTGAACGGCCAATAATGAAGAAATTTCTACCTTACTCAACTACCTAAGAGCCCATAGAGAGGAAATTTTTCCCTTACTGAACGGCCCATAATGAAGAAATTTCAAATTTACTGAACTACCTAAGAGCCCATAGAGAGGAAATTTTTCCCTTACTGAACGGTCAATAATAAAGAAATTTCTAGCTTACTGAACTACCTAAGAGCCCATAGAGAGGAAATTACTCCCTTACTGTATGAATATAATAATGAAGAAATTTCTACCTTACTGAACTACCTAAGGGTCCATAGAGAGGAAATTTTTCCCTTACTGAACGGCCCATAATGAAGAAATTTCTAATTTACTGAACTACCTAAGAGCCCATAGAGAGAAAATTTTTCCCTTACTGAACGGTCAATAATAAAGAAATTTCTAGCTTACTTAACTACCTAAGAGCCCATGGAGAGGAAATTACTCCCTTACTGTATGAATATAATAACGAAGAAATTTCTACCATACTGAACTACCTAAGAGCCCATAGAGCTAAAAATACTCCCTTACTGTATGAATATAATAATGAAGAAATTTCTACCTTACCGAACTACCTAAGGGTCCATAGAGAGGAAATTTCTCCCTTACTGAACGGCCCATATTGAAGAAATGCCTACCTTAGTGAACTACCTAAGAGGACATAGAGAGGAAATTTTTCCCTTACTGAACGGTCAATAATAAAGAAATTTCTAGCTTACTGAACTACCTAAGAGCATATAGAGAGGAAATTTCTCCCTTACTGAACGACCCATAATGAAGAAATTTCTACCTTACTGAACTACCTAAGAGCCCATAGAGAGGAAATTTCTCGATAACTCAACTGCCCATAATAAAGAAATTTCTACCTTACTGACCTACCTAAGGGCATTTAGAGATAAAATTTCTAACTTACTGAACTTCCCATAATGAAGACATTTCTACATTACTGAACTACCAAAGGGCTATTAGAAATTAAATTTCTCTCTTACTGAACGGCTCATAATGAAGAAATTTCTACCTTACTGAACTACCTAAGAGTCCATAGAGAGGAAATTTCTCCCTTACTGAACGACCCATAATGAAGAAATTTCTACCTTACTGAACTACCTAAGAGCCCATAGAGAGGAAATTTCTCCCTAACTCAACTGCCCATAATGAAGAAATTTCTACCTTACTGACCTACCTAAGAGCCCATAGAGAGGAAATTTTTCCCTTACTGAACGGTCAATAATAAAGAAATTTCTAGCTTACTGAACTACCTAAGAGCAGATAGAGACTAAATTACTCCCTTACTGTATGAATATAATAATGAAGAAATTTCTAGATTACTGAACTACCTAAGGGTCCATAGAGATAAAATTTCTCTATTACTGAACGGCCCATATTGAAGAAATTTCTACCTTACTGAACTACCTAAGAGCCCATAGAGAGGAAATTTTTCCCTTTCTGAACGGTTAATAATAAAGAAATTTCTACCTTACTGAACTACCTAAGAGCCCATAGAGAGGAAATTACTCCCTTACTGAACGGGCCATAATGAAGGAATTTCTACCTTACTGAAGTACCTAAGAGTCCATAGAGAGGAAATTTCTCCTTTACTGAACGACCCATTATGAAGAAATTTCTACCTTACTGAACTACCTAAGAGCCCATAGAGAGGAAATTTTTCCCTTACTGAACGGTCAATAATAAAGAAATTTCTAGCTTACTGAACTACCTAGGAGCCCATAGAGAGGAAATTACTCCCTTACTGAACGGGGGATAATGAAGGAATTTCTACCTTACTGAACTACCTAAGAGTCCATAGAGAGGAAATTTCTCCTTTACTGAACGACCCATAATGAAGAAATTTCTACCTTACTGAACTACCTAAGAGCCCATAGAGAGGAAATTTTTCCCTTACTGAACGGTCAATAATAAAGAAATTTCTAGCTTACTGAACTACCTAAGAGCAGATAGAGACTAAATTACTCCCTTACTGTATGAATATAATAATGAAGAAATTTCTAGCTTACTGAACTACCTAAGAGCCCATAGAGAGGAAATTACTCCCTTACTGTATGAATATAATAATGAAGAAATTTCTACCTTACTGAACTACCTAAGGGTCCATAGAGAATAAATTTCTCCCTTACTGAACGGCCCATATTGAAGAAATTTCTACCTTACTGAACTACCTAAGAGCCCATAGAGAGGAAATTTTTCCCTTACTGAACGGTCAATAATAAAGAAATTTCTAGCTTACTGAACTACCTAAGAGCCCATAGAGAGGAAATTACTCCCTTACTGAACGGGCCATAATGAAGAAATTTCTACCTAACTGAACTGCCTAAGAGCCCATAGAGAGGAAATTTTTCCCTTACTGAACGGTCAATAATAAAGAAATTTCTAGCTTACTGAACTATCTAAGAGCCCATGGAGAAGAAATTACTCCCTTACTGTATGAATATAATAATGAAGAAATTTCTATCTTACTGAACTACCTAAGAGGCCATAGAGAGGAAATTACTCCCTTACTGTATGAATATAATAATGAAGAAATTTCTACCTTACTGAACTACCTAAGGGTCCATAGAGAGGAAATTTCTCCCTTACTGGACGGCCCATATTGAAGAAATGTCTACCTTACTGAACTACCTAAGAGGACATAGAGAGGAAATTCTTCCCTTACTGAACGGTCAATAATAAAGAAATTTCTAGCTTACTGAACTACCTAAGAGCCCATAGAGAGGAAATTTTTCCCTTACTGAACGGTCAATAATAAAAAAATTTCTAGCTTACTGAACTACCTAAGAGCCCATAGAGAGGAAATTTTTTACTTACTTTTTACTAATGAAGAAATTTCTACCTTACTGAACTACCTAAGAGCCCATAGAGATCAAATTTCTCCCTTACTGAACTTGCCATAATGAAGAAATTTCTACCTTACTGAACTGCCTAAGAGCCCATAGAGAGGAAATTTTTCCCTTACTGAACGGTCAATAATAAAGAAATTTCTAGCTTACTGAACTATCTAAGAGCCCATGGAGAGGAAATTACTCCCTTACTGTATGAATATAATAATGAAGAAATTTCTACCTTACTGAACTACCTAAGGCTCCATAGAGAATAAATTTCTCCCTTACTGAACGGCCCATATTGAAGAAATTTCTACCTTACTGAACTACCTAAGAGCCCATAGAGAGGAAATTTTTCCCTTACTGAACGGTCAATAATAAAGAAATTTCTAGTTTACTGAACTACCTAAGAGCCCATAGAGAGGAAATTACTCCCTTACTGAACGGGGGATAATGAAGGAATTTCTACCTTACTGAACTACCTAAGAGTCCATAGAGAGGAAATTTCTCCTTTACTGAACGACCCATAATGAAGAAATTTCTACCTTACTGAACTACCTAAGAGCCCATAGAGAGGAAATTTTTCCCTTACTGAACGGTCAATAATAAAGAAATTTCTAGCTTACTGAACTACCTAAGAGCAGATAGAGACTAAATTACTCCCTTACTGTATGAATATAATAATGAAGAAATGTCTAGCTTACTGAACTACCTAAGAGCCCATAGAGAGGAAATTACTCCCTTACTGTATGAATATAATAATGAAGAAATTTCTACCTTACTGAACTACCTAAGGGTCCATAGAGAATAAATTTCTCCCTTACTGAACGGCCCATATTGAAGAAATTTCTACCTTACTGAACTACCTAAGAGCCCATAGAGAGGAAATTTTTCCCTTACTGAACGGTCAATAATAAAGAAATTTCTAGCTTACTGAACTACCTAAGAGCCCATAGAGAGGAAATTACTCCCTTACTGAACGGGGGATAATGAAGGAATTTCTACCTTACTGAACTACCTAAGAGTCCATAGAGAGGAAATTTCTCCTTTACTGAACGACCCATAATGAAGAAATTTCTACCTTACTGAACTACCTAAGAGCCCATAGAGAGGAAATTTTTCCCTTACTGAACGGTCAATAATAAAGAAATTTCTAGCTTACTGAACTACCTAAGAGCCCATAGAGAGGAAATTACTCCCTTACTGTATGAATATAATAATGAAGAAATTTCTACCTTACTGAACTACCTAAGGGTCCATAGAGAGGAAATTTCTCATTTACTGAACGGCCCATATTGAAGAAATTTCTACCTTACTGAACTACCTAAGAGCCCATAGAGAGGAAATTTTTCCCTTACTGAACGGTCAATAATAAAGAAATTTCTAGCTTACTGAACTACCTAAGAGCCCATAGAGAGGAAATTTTTCCCTTACTGAACGGTCAATAATAAAAAAATTTCTAGCTTACTGAACTACCTAAGAGCCCATAGAGAGGAAATTTTTTACTTACTTTTTACTAATGAAGAAATTTCTACCTTACTGAACTACCTAAGAGCCCATAGAGATCAAATTTCTCCCTTACTGAACGGGCCATAATGAAGAAATTTCTACCTTACTGAACTGCCTAAGAGCCCATAGAGAGGAAATTTTTCCCTTACTGAACGGTCAATAATAAAGAAATTTCTAGCTTACTGAACTATCTAAGAGCCCATGGAGAGGAAATTACTCCCTTACTGTATGAATATAATACTGAAGAAATTTCTATCTTACTGAACTACCTAAGAGGCCATAGAGAGGAAATTACTCCCTTACTGTATGAATATAATAATGAAGAAATTTCTACCTTACTGAACTACCTAAGGGTCCATAGAGAGGAAATTTCTCCCTTACTGGACGGCCCATATTGAAGAAATGTCTACCTTACTGAACTACCTAAGAGGACATAGAGAGGAAATTCTTCCCTTACTGAACGGTCAATAATAAAGAAATTTCTAGCTTACTGAACTACCTAAGAGCCCATAGAGAGGAAATTTTTCCCTTACTGAACGGTCAATAATAAAAAAATTTCTAGCTTACTGAACTACCTAAGAGCCCATAGAGAGGAAATTTTTTACTTACTTTTTACTAATGAAGAAATTTCTACCTTACTGAACTACCTAAGAGCCCATAGAGATCAAATTTCTCCCTTACTGAACGGGCCATAATGAAGAAATTTCTACCTTACTGAACTGCCTAAGAGCCCATAGAGAGAAAATTTTTCCCTTACTGAACGGTCAATAATAAAGAAATTTCTAGCTTACTGAACTATCTAAGAGCCCATGGAGAGGAAATTACTCCCTTACTGTATGAATATAATAATGAAGAAATTTCTATCTTACTGAACTACCTAAGAGCCCATAGAGAGGAAATTACTCCCTTACTGTATGAATATAATAATGAAGAAATTTCTACCTTACTGAACTACCTAAGGGTCCATAGAGAGGAAATTTCTCCCTTACTGAACGACCCATAATGAAGAAATTTCTACCTTACTGAACTACCTAAGAGCCCATAGAGAGGAAATTTCTCCCTAACTCAACTGCCCATAATGAAGAAATTTCTACCTTACTGACCTACCTAAGGGCCCTTAGAGAGGAAAGTTCTAACTTACTGAACTTCCCATAATGAAGAAATTTTTACATTACTGAACTACCTAAGGGCTATTAGAAATTAAACTTCTCTCTTACTGAACGGCTCATAATGAAGAAATTTCTACCTTACTGAACTAACTAAGAGCCCATAGAGAGGAAATTTTTCCTTACTGAACGGTCAATAAT
>CAJMZQ010000018.1:62500-75689 GCA_905220385.1 Xylota sylvarum
CATCCTCATCCTCATCCTCATCCTCATCCTCATCCTCATCCTCATCCTCATCCTCATCCTCATCCTCATCCTCATCCTCATCCTCATCCTCATCCTCATCCTCATCCTCATCCTCATCCTCATCCTCATCCTCATCCTCATCCTCATCCTCATCCTCATCCTCATCCTCATCCTCATCCTCATCTCCTCATCCTCATCCTCATCCTCATCCTCATCCTCATCCTCATCCTCATCCTCATCCTCATCCTCATCCTCATCCTCATCCTCATCCTCATCCTCATCCTCATCCTCATCCTCATCCTCATCCTCATCCTCATCCTCATCCTCATCCTCATCCTCATCCTCATCCTCATCCTCATCCTCATCCTCATCCTCATCCTCATCCTCATCCTCATCCTCATCCTCATCCTCATCCTCATCCTCATCCTCATCCTCATCCTCATCCTCATCCTCATCCTCATCCTCATCCTCATCCTCATCCTCATCCTCATCCTCATCCTCATCCTCATCCTCATCCTCATCCTCATCCTCATCCTCATCCTCATCCTCATCCTCATCCTCATCCTCATCCTCATCCTCATCCTCATCCTCATCCTCATCCTCATCCTCATCCTCATCCTCATCCTCATCCTCATCCTCATCCTCATCCTCATCCTCATCCTCATCCTCATCCTCATCCTCATCCTCATCCTCATCCTCATCCTCATCCTCATCCTCATCCTCATCCTCATCCTCATCCTCATCCTCATCCTCATCCTCATCCTCATCCTCATCCTCATCCTCATCCTCATCCTCATCCTCATCCTCATCCTCATCCTCATCCTCATCCTCATCCTCATCCTCATCCTCATCCTCATCCTCATCCTCATCCTCATCCTCATCCTCATCCTCATCCTCATCCTCATCCTCATCCTCATCCTCATCCTCATCCTCATCCTCATCCTCATCCTCATCCTCATCCTCATCCTCATCCTCATCCTCATCCTCATCCTCATCCTCATCCTCATCCTCATCCTCATCCTCATCCTCATCCTCATCCTCATCCTCATCCTCATCCTCATCCTCATCCTCATCCTCATCCTCATCCTCATCCTCATCCTCATCCTCATCCTCATCCTCATCCTCATCCTCATCCTCATCCTCATCCTCATCCTCATCCTCATCCTCATCCTCATCCTCATCCTCATCCTCATCCTCATCCTCATCCTCATCCTCATCCTCATCCTCATCCTCATCCTCATCCTCATCCTCATCCTCATCCTCATCCTCATCCTCATCCTCATCCTCATCCTCATCCTCATCTCCTCATCCTCATCCTCATCCTCATCCTCATCCTCATCCTCATCCTCATCCTCATCCTCATCCTCATCCTCATCCTCATCCTCATCCTCATCCTCATCCTCATCCTCATCCTCATCCTCATCCTCATCCTCATCCTCATCCTCATCCTCATCCTCATCCTCATCCTCATCCTCATCCTCATCCTCATCCTCATCCTCATCCTCATCCTCATCCTCATCCTCATCCTCATCCTCATCCTCATCCTCATCCTCATCCTCATCCTCATCCTCATCCTCATCCTCATCCTCATCCTCATCCTCATCCTCATCCTCATCCTCATCCTCATCCTCATCCTCATCCTCATCCTCATCCTCATCCTCATCCTCATCCTCATCCTCATCCTCATCCTCATCCTCATCCTCATCCTCATCCTCATCCTCATCCTCATCCTCATCCTCATCCTCATCCTCATCCTCATCCTCATCCTCATCCTCATCCTCATCCTCATCCTCATCCTCATCCTCATCCTCATCCTCATCCTCATCCTCATCCTCATCCTCATCCTCATCCTCATCCTCATCCTCATCCTCATCCTCATCCTCATCCTCATCCTCATCCTCATCCTCATCCTCATCCTCATCCTCATCCTCATCCTCATCCTCATCCTCATCCTCATCCTCATCCTCATCCTCATCCTCATCCTCATCCTCATCCTCATCCTCATCCTCATCCTCATCCTCATCCTCATCCTCATCCTCATCCTCATCCTCATCCTCATCCTCATCCTCATCCTCATCCTCATCCTCATCCTCATCCTCATCCTCATCCTCATCCTCATCCTCATCCTCATCCTCATCCTCATCCTCATCCTCATCCTCATCCTCATCCTCATCCTCATCCTCATCCTCATCCTCATCCTCATCCTCATCCTCATCCTCATCCTCATCCTCATCCTCATCCTCATCCTCATCCTCATCCTCATCCTCATCCTCATCCTCATCCTCATCCTCATCCTCATCCTCATCCTCATCCTCATCCTCATCCTCATCCTCATCCTCATCCTCATCCTCATCCTCATCCTCATCCTCATCCTCATCCTCATCCTCATCCTCATCCTCATCCTCATCCTCATCCTCATCCTCATCCTCATCCTCATCCTCATCCTCATCCTCATCCTCATCCTCATCCTCATCCTCATCCTCATCCTCATCCTCATCCTCATCCTCATCCTCATCCTCATCCTCATCCTCATCCTCATCCTCATCCTCATCCTCATCCTCATCCTCATCCTCATCCTCATCCTCATCCTCATCCTCATCCTCATCCTCATCCTCATCCTCATCCTCATCCTCATCCTCATCCTCATCCTCATCCTCATCCTCATCCTCATCCTCATCCTCATCCTCATCCTCATCCTCATCCTCATCCTCATCCTCATCCTCATCCTCATCCTCATCCTCATCCTCATCCTCATCCTCATCCTCATCCTCATCCTCATCCTCATCCTCATCCTCATCCTCATCCTCATCCTCATCCTCATCCTCATCCTCATCCTCATCCTCATCCTCATCCTCATCCTCATCCTCATCCTCATCCTCATCCTCATCCTCATCCTCATCCTCATCCTCATCCTCATCCTCATCCTCATCCTCATCCTCATCCTCATCCTCATCCTCATCCTCATCCTCATCCTCATCCTCATCCTCATCCTCATCCTCATCCTCATCCTCATCCTCATCCTCATCCTCATCCTCATCCTCATCCTCATCCTCATCCTCATCCTCATCCTCATCCTCATCCTCATCCTCATCCTCATCCTCATCCTCATCCTCATCCTCATCCTCATCCTCATCCTCATCCTCATCCTCATCCTCATCCTCATCCTCATCCTCATCCTCATCCTCATCCTCATCCTCATCCTCATCCTCATCCTCATCCTCATCCTCATCCTCATCCTCATCCTCATCCTCATCCTCATCCTCATCCTCATCCTCATCCTCATCCTCATCCTCATCCTCATCCTCATCCTCATCCTCATCCTCATCCTCATCCTCATCCTCATCCTCATCCTCATCCTCATCCTCATCCTCATCCTCATCCTCATCCTCATCCTCATCCTCATCCTCATCCTCATCCTCATCCTCATCCTCATCCTCATCCTCATCCTCATCCTCATCCTCATCCTCATCCTCATCCTCATCCTCATCCTCATCCTCATCCTCATCCTCATCCTCATCCTCATCCTCATCCTCATCCTCATCCTCATCCTCATCCTCATCCTCATCCTCATCCTCATCCTCATCCTCATCCTCATCCTCATCCTCATCCTCATCCTCATCCTCATCCTCATCCTCATCCTCATCCTCATCCTCATCCTCATCCTCATCCTCATCCTCATCCTCATCCTCATCCTCATCCTCATCCTCATCCTCATCCTCATCCTCATCCTCATCCTCATCCTCATCCTCATCCTCATCCTCATCCTCATCCTCATCCTCATCCTCATCCTCATCCTCATCCTCATCCTCATCCTCATCCTCATCCTCATCCTCATCCTCATCCTCATCCTCATCCTCATCCTCATCCTCATCCTCATCCTCATCCTCATCCTCATCCTCATCCTCATCCTCATCCTCATCCTCATCCTCATCCTCATCCTCATCCTCATCCTCATCCTCATCCTCATCCTCATCCTCATCCTCATCCTCATCCTCATCCTCATCCTCATCCTCATCCTCATCCTCATCCTCATCCTCATCCTCATCCTCATCCTCATCCTCATCCTCATCCTCATCCTCATCCTCATCCATCCTCATCCTCATCCTCATCCTCATCCTCATCCTCATCCTCATCCTCATCCTCATCCTCATCCTCATCCTCATCCTCATCCTCATCCTCATCCTCATCCTCATCCTCATCCTCATCCTCATCCTCATCCTCATCCTCATCCTCATCCTCATCCTCATCCTCATCCTCATCCTCATCCTCATCCTCATCCTCATCCTCATCCTCATCCTCATCCTCATCCTCATCCTCATCCTCATCCTCATCCTCATCCTCATCCTCATCCTCATCCTCATCCTCATCCTCATCCTCATCCTCATCCTCATCCTCATCCTCATCCTCATCCTCATCCTCATCCTCATCCTCATCCTCATCCTCATCCTCATCCTCATCCTCATCCTCATCCTCATCCTCATCCTCATCCTCATCCTCATCCTCATCCTCATCCTCATCCTCATCCTCATCCTCATCCTCATCCTCATCCTCATCCTCATCCTCATCCTCATCCTCATCCTCATCCTCATCCTCATCCTCATCCTCATCCTCATCCTCATCCTCATCCTCATCCTCATCCTCATCCTCATCCTCATCCTCATCCTCATCCTCATCCTCATCCTCATCCTCATCCTCATCCTCATCCTCATCCTCATCCTCATCCTCATCCTCATCCTCATCCTCATCCTCATCCTCATCCTCATCCTCATCCTCATCCTCATCCTCATCCTCATCCTCATCCTCATCCTCATCCTCATCCTCATCCTCATCCTCATCCTCATCCTCATCCTCATCCTCATCCTCATCCTCATCCTCATCCTCATCCTCATCCTCATCCTCATCCTCATCCTCATCCTCATCCTCATCCTCATCCTCATCCTCATCCTCATCCTCATCCTCATCCTCATCCTCATCCTCATCCTCATCCTCATCCTCATCCTCATCCTCATCCTCATCCTCATCCTCATCCTCATCCTCATCCTCATCCTCATCCTCATCCTCATCCTCATCCTCATCCTCATCCTCATCCTCATCCTCATCCTCATCCTCATCCTCATCCTCATCCTCATCCTCATCCTCATCCTCATCCTCATCCTCATCCTCATCCTCATCCTCATCCTCATCCTCATCCTCATCCTCATCCTCATCCTCATCCTCATCCTCATCCTCATCCTCATCCTCATCCTCATCCTCATCCTCATCCTCATCCTCATCCTCATCCTCATCCTCATCCTCATCCTCATCCTCATCCTCATCCTCATCCTCATCCTCATCCTCATCCTCATCCTCATCCTCATCCTCATCCTCATCCTCATCCTCATCCTCATCCTCATCCTCATCCTCATCCTCATCCTCATCCTCATCCTCATCCTCATCCTCATCCTCATCCTCATCCTCATCCTCATCCTCATCCTCATCCTCATCCTCATCCTCATCCTCATCCTCATCCTCATCCTCATCCTCATCCTCATCCTCATCCTCATCCTCATCCTCATCCTCATCCTCATCCTCATCCTCATCCTCATCCTCATCCTCATCCTCATCCTCATCCTCATCCTCATCCTCATCCTCATCCTCATCCTCATCCTCATCCTCATCCTCATCCTCATCCTCATCCTCATCCTCATCCTCATCCTCATCCTCATCCTCATCCTCATCCTCATCCTCATCCTCATCCTCATCCTCATCCTCATCCTCATCCTCATCCTCATCCTCATCCTCATCCTCATCCTCATCCTCATCCTCATCCTCATCCTCATCCTCATCCTCATCCTCATCCTCATCCTCATCCTCATCCTCATCCTCATCCTCATCCTCATCCTCATCCTCATCCTCATCCTCATCCTCATCCTCATCCTCATCCTCATCCTCATCCTCATCCTCATCCTCATCCTCATCCTCATCCTCATCCTCATCCTCATCCTCATCCTCATCCTCATCCTCATCCTCATCCTCATCCTCATCCTCATCCTCATCCTCATCCTCATCCTCATCCTCATCCTCATCCTCATCCTCATCCTCATCCTCATCCTCATCCTCATCCTCATCCTCATCCTCATCCTCATCCTCATCCTCATCCTCATCCTCATCCTCATCCTCATCCTCATCCTCATCCTCATCCTCATCCTCATCCTCATCCTCATCCTCATCCTCATCCTCATCCTCATCCTCATCCTCATCCTCATCCTCATCCTCATCCTCATCCTCATCCTCATCCTCATCCTCATCCTCATCCTCATCCTCATCCTCATCCTCATCCTCATCCTCATCCTCATCCTCATCCTCATCCTCATCCTCATCCTCATCCTCATCCTCATCCTCATCCTCATCCTCATCCTCATCCTCATCCTCATCCTCATCCTCATCCTCATCCTCATCCTCATCCTCATCCTCATCCTCATCCTCATCCTCATCCTCATCCTCATCCTCATCCTCATCCTCATCCTCATCCTCATCCTCATCCTCATCCTCATCCTCATCCTCATCCTCATCCTCATCCTCATCCTCATCCTCATCCTCATCCTCATCCTCATCCTCATCCTCATCCTCATCCTCATCCTCATCCTCATCCTCATCCTCATCCTCATCCTCATCCTCATCCTCATCCTCATCCTCATCCTCATCCTCATCCTCATCCTCATCCTCATCCTCATCCTCATCCTCATCCTCATCCTCATCCTCATCCTCATCCTCATCCTCATCCTCATCCTCATCCTCATCCTCATCCTCATCCTCATCCTCATCCTCATCCTCATCCTCATCCTCATCCTCATCCTCATCCTCATCCTCATCCTCATCCTCATCCTCATCCTCATCCTCATCCTCATCCTCATCCTCATCCTCATCCTCATCCTCATCCTCATCCTCATCCTCATCCTCATCCTCATCCTCATCCTCATCCTCATCCTCATCCTCATCCTCATCCTCATCCTCATCCTCATCCTCATCCTCATCCTCATCCTCATCCTCATCCTCATCCTCATCCTCATCCTCATCCTCATCCTCATCCTCATCCTCATCCTCATCCTCATCCTCATCCTCATCCTCATCCTCATCCTCATCCTCATCCTCATCCTCATCCTCATCCTCATCCTCATCCTCATCCTCATCCTCATCCTCATCCTCATCCTCATCCTCATCCTCATCCTCATCCTCATCCTCATCCTCATCCTCATCCTCATCCTCATCCTCATCCTCATCCTCATCCTCATCCTCATCCTCATCCTCATCCTCATCCTCATCCTCATCCTCATCCTCATCCTCATCCTCATCCTCATCCTCATCCTCATCCTCATCCTCATCCTCATCCTCATCCTCATCCTCATCCTCATCCTCATCCTCATCCTCATCCTCATCCTCATCCTCATCCTCATCCTCATCCTCATCCTCATCCTCATCCTCATCCTCATCCTCATCCTCATCCTCATCCTCATCCTCATCCTCATCCTCATCCTCATCCTCATCCTCATCCTCATCCTCATCCTCATCCTCATCCTCATCCTCATCCTCATCCTCATCCTCATCCTCATCCTCATCCTCATCCTCATCCTCATCCTCATCCTCATCCTCATCCTCATCATCCTCATCTCTCATCCTCATCCTCATCCTCATCCTCATCCTCATCCTCATCCTCATCCTCATCCTCATCCTCATCCTCATCCTCATCCTCATCCTCATCCTCATCCTCATCCTCATCCTCATCCTCATCCTCATCCTCATCCTCATCCTCATCCTCATCCTCATCCTCATCCTCATCCTCATCCTCATCCTCATCCTCATCCTCATCCTCATCCTCATCCTCATCCTCATCCTCATCCTCATCCTCATCCTCATCCTCATCCTCATCCTCATCCTCATCCTCATCCTCATCCTCATCCTCATCCTCATCCTCATCCTCATCCTCATCCTCATCCTCATCCTCATCCTCATCCTCATCCTCATCCTCATCCTCATCCTCATCCTCATCCTCATCCTCATCCTCATCCTCATCCTCATCCTCATCCTCATCCTCATCCTCATCCTCATCCTCATCCTCATCCTCATCCTCATCCTCATCCTCATCCTCATCCTCATCCTCATCCTCATCCTCATCCTCATCCTCATCCTCATCCTCATCCTCATCCTCATCCTCATCCTCATCCTCATCCTCATCCTCATCCTCATCCTCATCCTCATCCTCATCCTCATCCTCATCCTCATCCTCATCCTCATCCTCATCCTCATCCTCATCCTCATCCTCATCCTCATCCTCATCCTCATCCTCATCCTCATCCTCATCCTCATCCTCATCCTCATCCTCATCCTCATCCTCATCCTCATCCTCATCCTCATCCTCATCCTCATCCTCATCCTCATCCTCATCCTCATCCTCATCCTCATCCTCATCCTCATCCTCATCCTCATCCTCATCCTCATCCTCATCCTCATCCTCATCCTCATCCTCATCCTCATCCTCATCCTCATCCTCATCCTCATCCTCATCCTCATCCTCATCCTCATCCTCATCCTCATCCTCATCCTCATCCTCATCCTCATCCTCATCCTCATCCTCATCCTCATCCTCATCCTCATCCTCATCCTCATCCTCATCCTCATCCTCATCCTCATCCTCATCCTCATCCTCATCCTCATCCTCATCCTCATCCTCATCCTCATCCTCATCCTCATCCTCATCCTCATCCTCATCCTCATCCTCATCCTCATCCTCATCCTCATCCTCATCCTCATCCTCATCCTCATCCTCATCCTCATCCTCATCCTCATCCTCATCCTCATCCTCATCCTCATCCTCATCCTCATCCTCATCCTCATCCTCATCCTCATCCTCATCCTCATCCTCATCCTCATCCTCATCCTCATCCTCATCCTCATCCTCATCCTCATCCTCATCCTCATCCTCATCCTCATCCTCATCCTCATCCTCATCCTCATCCTCATCCTCATCCTCATCCTCATCCTCATCCTCATCCTCATCCTCATCCTCATCCTCATCCTCATCCTCATCCTCATCCTCATCCTCATCCTCATCCTCATCCTCATCCTCATCCTCATCCTCATCCTCATCCTCATCCTCATCCTCATCCTCATCCTCATCCTCATCCTCATCCTCATCCTCATCCTCATCCTCATCCTCATCCTCATCCTCATCCTCATCCTCATCCTCATCCTCATCCTCATCCTCATCCTCATCCTCATCCTCATCCTCATCCTCATCCTCATCCTCATCCTCATCCTCATCCTCATCCTCATCCTCATCCTCATCCTCATCCTCATCCTCATCCTCATCCTCATCCTCATCCTCATCCTCATCCTCATCCTCATCCTCATCCTCATCCTCATCCTCATCCTCATCCTCATCCTCATCCTCATCCTCATCCTCATCCTCATCCTCATCCTCATCCTCATCCTCATCCTCATCCTCATCCTCATCCTCATCCTCATCCTCCTCATCCTCATCCTCATCCTCATCCTCATCCTCATCCTCATCCTCATCCTCATCCTCATCCTCATCCTCATCCTCATCCTCATCCTCATCCTCATCCTCATCCTCATCCTCATCCTCATCCTCATCCTCATCCTCATCCTCATCCTCATCCTCATCCTCATCCTCATCCTCATCCTCATCCTCATCCTCATCCTCATCCTCATCCTCATCCTCATCCTCATCCTCATCCTCATCCTCATCCTCATCCTCATCCTCATCCTCATCCTCATCCTCATCCTCATCCTCATCCTCATCCTCATCCTCATCCTCATCCTCATCCTCATCCTCATCCTCATCCTCATCCTCATCCTCATCCTCATCCTCATCCTCATCCTCATCCTCATCCTCATCCTCATCCTCATCCTCATCCTCATCCTCATCCTCATCCTCATCCTCATCCTCATCCTCATCCTCATCCTCATCCTCATCCTCATCCTCATCCTCATCCTCATCCTCATCCTCATCCTCATCCTCATCCTCATCCTCATCCTCATCCTCATCCTCATCCTCATCCTCATCCTCATCCTCATCCTCATCCTCATCCTCATCCTCATCCTCATCCTCATCCTCATCCTCATCCTCATCCTCATCCTCATCCTCATCCTCATCCTCATCCTCATCCTCATCCTCATCCTCATCCTCATCCTCATCCTCATCCTCATCCTCATCCTCATCCTCATCCTCATCCTCATCCTCATCCTCATCCTCATCCTCATCCTCATCCTCATCCTCATCCTCATCCTCATCCTCATCCTCATCCTCATCCTCATCCTCATCCTCATCCTCATCCTCATCCTCATCCTCATCCTCATCCTCATCCTCATCCTCATCCTCATCCTCATCCTCATCCTCATCCTCATCCTCATCCTCATCCTCATCCTCATCCTCATCCTCATCCTCATCCTCATCCTCATCCTCATCCTCATCCTCATCCTCATCCTCATCCTCATCCTCATCCTCATCCTCATCCTCATCCTCATCCTCATCCTCATCCTCATCCTCATCCTCATCCTCATCCTCATCCTCATCCTCATCCTCATCCTCATCCTCATCCTCATCCTCATCCTCATCCTCATCCTCATCCTCATCCTCATCCTCATCCTCATCCTCATCCTCATCCTCATCCTCATCCTCATCCTCATCCTCATCCTCATCCTCATCCTCATCCTCATCCTCATCCTCATCCTCATCCTCATCCTCATCCTCATCCTCATCCTCATCCTCATCCTCATCCTCATCCTCATCCTCATCCTCATCCTCATCCTCATCCTCATCCTCATCCTCATCCTCATCCTCATCCTCATCCTCATCCTCATCCTCATCCTCATCCTCATCCTCATCCTCATCCTCATCCTCATCCTCATCCTCATCCTCATCCTCATCCTCATCCTCATCCTCATCCTCATCCTCATCCTCATCCTCATCCTCATCCTCATCCTCATCCTCATCCTCATCCTCATCCTCATCCTCATCCTCATCCTCATCCTCATCCTCATCCTCATCCTCATCCTCATCCTCATCCTCATCCTCATCCTCATCCTCATCCTCATCCTCATCCTCATCCTCATCCTCATCCTCATCCTCATCCTCATCCTCATCCTCATCCTCATCCTCATCCTCATCCTCATCCTCATCCTCATCCTCATCCTCATCCTCATCCTCATCCTCATCCTCATCCTCATCCTCATCCTCATCCTCATCCTCATCCTCATCCTCATCCTCATCCTCATCCTCATCCTCATCCTCATCCTCATCCTCATCCTCATCCTCATCCTCATCCTCATCCTCATCCTCATCCTCATCCTCATCCTCATCCTCATCCTCATCCTCATCCTCATCCTCATCCTCATCCTCATCCTCATCCTCATCCTCATCCTCATCCTCATCCTCATCCTCATCCTCATCCTCATCCTCATCCTCATCCTCATCCTCATCCTCATCCTCATCCTCATCCTCATCCTCATCCTCATCCTCATCCTCATCCTCATCCTCATCCTCATCCTCATCCTCATCCTCATCCTCATCCTCATCCTCATCCTCATCCTCATCCTCATCCTCATCCTCATCCTCATCCTCATCCTCATCCTCATCCTCATCCTCATCCTCATCCTCATCCTCATCCTCATCCTCATCCTCATCCTCATCCTCATCCTCATCCTCATCCTCATCCTCATCCTCATCCTCATCCTCATCCTCATCCTCATCCTCATCCTCATCCTCATCCTCATCCTCATCCTCATCCTCATCCTCATCCTCATCCTCATCCTCATCCTCATCCTCATCCTCATCCTCATCCTCATCCTCATCCTGATCCTCATCCTCATCCTCATCCTCATCCTCATCCTCATCCTCATCCTCATCCTCATCCTCATCCTCATCCTCATCCTCATCCTCATCCTCATCCTCATCCTCATCCTCATCCTCATCCTCATCCTCATCCTCATCCTCATCCTCATCCTCATCCTCATCCTCATCCTCATCCTCATCCTCATCCTCATCCTCATCCTCATCCTCATCCTCATCCTCATCCTCATCCTCATCCTCATCCTCATCCTCATCCTCATCCTCATCCTCATCCTCATCCTCATCCTCATCCTCATCCTCATCCTCATCCTCATCCTCATCCTCATCCTCATCCTCATCCTCATCCTCATCCTCATCCTCATCCTCATCCTCATCCTCATCCTCATCCTCATCCTCATCCTCATCCTCATCCTCATCCTCATCCTCATCCTCATCCTCATCCTCATCCTCATCCTCATCCTCATCCTCATCCTCATCCTCATCCTCATCCTCATCCTCATCCTCATCCTCATCCTCATCCTCATCCTCATCCTCATCCTCATCCTCATCCTCATCCTCATCCTCATCCTCATCCTCATCCTCATCCTCATCCTCATCCTCATCCTCATCCTCATCCTCATCCTCATCCTCATCCTCATCCTCATCCTCATCCTCATCCTCATCCTCATCCTCATCCTCATCCTCATCCTCATCCTCATCCTCATCCTCATCCTCATCCTCATCCTCATCCTCATCCTCATCCTCATCCTCATCCTCATCCTCATCCTCATCCTCATCCTCATCCTCATCCTCATCCTCATCCTCATCCTCATCCTCATCCTCATCCTCATCCTCATCCTCATCCTCATCCTCATCCTCATCCTCAGCCTCAGCCTCAGCCTCAGCCTCAGCTCAGCCTCAGCCTCAGCCTCAGCCTCAGCCTCAGCCTCTGCTCAGCCTCAGCCTCAGCCTCAGCCTCAGCCTCAGCCTCTGCCTCAGCCTCAGCCTCAGCCTCAGCCTCAGCCTCTGCCTCAGCCTCAGCCTCAGCCTCAGCCTCAGCCTCGGCCTCAGCCTCTGCCTCAGCCTCAGCCTCAGCCTCAGCCTCAGCCTCAGCCTCAGCCTCAGCCTCAGCCTCAGCCTCAGCCTCAGCCTCAGCCTCAGCCTCAGCCTCAGCCTCAGCCTCAGCCTCAGCCTCAGCCTCAGCCTCAGCCTCAGCCTCAGCCTCAGCCTCAGCCTCAGCCCTCAGCCTCAGCCTCAGCCTCAGCCTCAGCCTCAGCCTCAGCCTCAGCCTCAGCCTCAGCCTCAGCCTCAGCCTCAGCCTCAGCCTCAGCCTCAGCCTCAGCCTCAGCCTCAGCCTCAGCC
>CAJMZQ010000019.1:17500-65000 GCA_905220385.1 Xylota sylvarum
TTCATACAGTAAGGGAGTAATTTCCTCTCTATGGGCTCTTAGGTAGTTCAGTAAGATAGAAATTTCTTCATTATTATATTCATACAGTAAGGGAGTAATTTCCTCTCCATGGGCTCTTAGGTAGTTCAGTAAGCTAGAAATTTCTTTATTATTGACCGTTCAGTAAGGGAAAAATTTCCTCCCTATATGCTCTGAGGTAGTTCAGTAAGCTAGAAATTTTTTTATTATTGACCGTTCAGTAAGGGAAAAATTTCCTTTCTATGGGTTCTTAGGCAGTTCAGTAAATTAGAAATTTCTTCATTATGGGCCTTTCAGTAAGGGAAAAATTTCCTCTCTATGGGCTCTTAGGTAGGTCAGGAAGGAAGAAATTTCTTCAATATGGGCCGTTCAGTAAGGGAGAAATTTCCTCTCTATGGACCCTTAGGTAGTTCAGTAAGGTAGAAATTTCTTCATAATTATATTCATACAGTAAGGGAGTAATTTCCTCTCTATGGGCTCTTAGGTAGTTCAGTAAGCTAGAAATTTCTTTATTATTGACCGTTCAGTAAGGGAAAAATTTCCTCTCTATAGGCTCTTAGGTAGTTCAGTAAGGTAGAAATTTCTTCAATATGGGCCGTTCAGTAAGGGAAAAATTTCCTCTCTATGGACCCTTAGGTAGTTCAGTAAGGTAGAAATTTCTTCATTATTATATTCATACAGTAAGGGAGTAATTTCCTCTCTATGGGCTCTTAGGTAGTTCAGTAAGCTAGAAATTTCTTTATTATTGACCGTTCAGTAAGGGAAAAATTTCCTCTCTATGGGCTCTTAGGTAGTTCAGTAAGGTAGAAATTTCTTCATAATGGGTCGTTCAGTAAAGGAGAAATTTCCTTTCTATGGACTCTTAGGTAGTTCAGTAAGGTAGAAATTCCTTCATTATGGCCCGTTCAGTAAGGGAGTAATTTCCTCTCTATGGGCTCTTAGGTAGTTCAGTAAGCTAGAAATTTCTTTATTATTGACCGTTCAGTAAGGGAAAAATTTCGTCTCTATGGGCTCTTAGGTAGTTCAGTAAGGTAGAAATTTCTTCAATATGGGCCGTTCAGTAATTGAGAAATTTCCTCTCTATGGACCCTTAGGTAGTTCAGTAAGGTAGAAATTTCTTCATTATTATATTCATACAGTAAGGGAGTAATTTCCTCTCTATGGACTCTTAGGTAGTTCAGTAAGGTAGAAATTTCTTCAATATGGGCCGTTCAGTAAGGGAGAAATTTAATCTCTATGGACCCTTAGGTAGTTCAGTAAGGTAGAAATTTCTTCATTATTATATTCATACAGTAAGGGAGTAATTTCCTCTCTATGGACCCTTATATATTTCAGTAAGGTAGAAATTTCTTCATTATTATATTCATACAGTAAGGGAGAAATTTCCTCTCTATGGGCTCTTAGGTAGTTCAGTAAGGTAGAAATTTCTTCATTATGGGTCGTTCAGTAAGGGAGAAATTTCCTCTCTATATGCTCTTAGGTAGTTCAGTAAGCTAGAAATTTCTTTATTATTGACCGTTCAGTAAGGGAAAAATTTCCTCTCTATGTCCTCTTAGGTAGTTCAGTAAGGTAGACATTTCTTCAATATGGGCCGTTCAGTAAGGGAGAAATTTTATCTCTATGGACCCTTAGGTAGTTCAGTAAGGTAGAAATTTCTTCATTATTATATTCATACAGTAAGGGAGTAATTTCATCTCTATGGGCTCTTAGGTAGTTCAGTATGGTAGAAATTTCTTCACTATTATATTCATACAGTAAGGGAGTAATTTCCTCTCTATGGGCTCTTAGGTAATTCAGTAAGCTAGAAATTTCTTTATTATTGACCGTTCAGTAAGGGAAAAATTTCCTCTCTATTGGCTCTTAGGTAGTTCAGTAAGGTAGAAATTTCTTCATTATGGCCCGTTCAGTAAGATAGAAATTTGATCCCTATGGGCTCTTAGGTAGTTCAGTAAGGTAGACATTTTTTTATTATTGACCGTTCAGTAAGGGAAAAATTTCCTCTCTATGGGCTCTTAGGTAGTTTAGTAAATTAGAAATTTCTTCATTATGGGCCGTTCAGTAAGGGAAAAATTTCCTCTCTATGGGCTCTTAGGTAGTTCAGTAAGGTAGAAATTTCTTCAATATGGGCCGTTCAGTAAGGGAGAAATTTCCTCTCTATGGACCCTTAGGTAGAAATTTCTTCATTATTATATTCATGCAGTAAGTTAGTAATTTCCTCTCTATGGGCTCTTAGGTAGTTCAGTAAGCTAGAAATTTCTTTATTACTGACCGTTCAGTAAGGGAAAAATTTCCACTCTATGGGCTCTTAGGTAGTTCAGTAAAGTAGAAATTTCTTCATTATGGGCCATTCAGTAAGCGAGCAATTTCCTCTCTATGGACCCTTAGGTAGTTCAGTAAGGTAGAAATTTCTTCATTATGGCCCGTTCAGTAAGGGACAAATTTCATCTCTATGGGCTCATAGGTAGTTCAGTAAGATAGAAATTACTTCATTATGAGCCTTTCAGTAATGGAGAAATTTCCTCTCTATGGACCCTTAGGTAGTTCAGTTAGGTAGAATTTTTTTCATTATGAGCCGTTCAGTAATAGAGAAATTTCCTCTCTATGGGCTCTTACTTAGCTCAGTAATGTAGAAATTTCTTCATTATGGAACGTTCAGTAAGGGGGAAATTTCCTCTCTATGGGCTCTTAGGTAGTTCAGTAAGGTAGAAATTTCTTCATTATGATCCCTTCAGTAAATGAGAAATTTCTTCTCTACAGACTGTCAGGTAGTTCAGTAAGGGAGAAATTTCCTCCCTCTGGGCCCTTAGGTAGTTCAGTACGGTAGAAATTTCTTCATAAGGGAGAAATTTCCTTTCTATGGGATCTTAGGTAGTTCAGCAAGGTAGAAATTTCTTCATTATGATCCCTTCAGTAAATGAGAAATTTCTTCTCTACAGACAGTCAGGTAGTTCAGTAAGGGAGAAATTTCCTCCCTCTGGGCCCTTAGGTAGTTCAGTAAGGTAGAAATTTCTTCATTATGATCCCTTCAGTAAATGAGAAATTTCTGCTCTACAGACTGTCAGGTAGTTCAGTAAGGAGAAATTTTCTCTCTATGGGCTCTTAGGTAGTTCAGTAAGGTAGAAATTTCTTCATTATGGGCCGTTCAGTAAGAGAGAAATTTCCTTTCTAAGGGCCCTTAGGTAGTTCAGTAATGTAAAAATTTGTTCATTATGGGAAGTTCAGTAAGGGAGAAATTTCCTCACTATGGGCTCTTAGGTAGTTCAGTAAGGTAGACATTTTTTCATTATGGGCCGTTCAGTAGGGGAAAAATTTTCTCTCTATACGCTCTTAGGTAGTTCAGTAAGGTAGAAATTTCTTCCATATGGGCCGTTCAGTAAGGGAGAAATTTCCTCTCTATGGACCCTTAGGTAGTTCAGTAGGGTAGAAATTTCTTCATTATGAGCCGTTTAGTAAGGGAAAAATTTCCTCTCTATGGGCTCTTAGGTAGTTCAGTAAGGTAGAAATTTCTTCATTATTGGCCGTTCAGTAATTGAAAAATTGCTTCTCAATGGGCTCTTAGGTAGTTCAGTAAGGTAGAAATTTCTTCATAATGGGCCGTTCAGTAAGGGAGAAATTTCCTCTCTATGGACCCTTAGGTAGTTCGGTAAAGTAGAAATTTCTTCATTATGGCCCGTTCAGTAAGGGAGAAATTTCCTCTCTATGGGCTCTTAGGTAGTTCAGTAAGGTAGAAATTTCTTCATTATGAGCCGTTCGGTAAGGGAGAAATTTCCTCTCTATGGACCCTTAGGTAGTTCAGTAAGGTAGAAATTTCTTCATAATGGGCCGTTCAGTAAGGGAGAAATTTCCTCTCTATGGGCTCTTAGGTAGTTCAGTAAGGTAGAAATTTCTCCATTATTTGGCGTTCAGTAAGGGAAAAATTGCTTCTCAATGGGCTCTTAGGTAGTTCAGTAAGGTAGAAATTTCTTCATAATGGCCCGTTCAGTAAGGGAGAAATTTCATCTCTTTGGGCTCTTAGGT
This sequence comes from Xylota sylvarum, assembly GCA_905220385.1. Taxonomy (NCBI): domain Eukaryota; kingdom Metazoa; phylum Arthropoda; class Insecta; order Diptera; family Syrphidae; genus Xylota; species Xylota sylvarum. The sequence continues at coordinate 21,536 of CAJMZQ010000019.1, forward strand.
AGTTCAGTAAGGTAGAAATTTCTTCATTATGGGCCGTTCAGTAAGCGAGCAATTTCCTCTCTATGGACCCTTAGGTAGTTCAGTAATTTAGAAATTTCTTCATTATGGCCCGTTCAGTAAGGGAGAAATTTCCTCTCTATGATCTCTTAGGTAGTTCAGTAAGGTAGAAATTTCTTCATAATGGGCCGTTCAGTAAGGGAGAAATTTCCTCTCTATGGACTCTTAGGTAGTTCAGTAAGGTAGACATTTCTTCATTATGGCCCGTTCAGTAAGGGAGAAATTTCCTCTCTATGAGCTCTTAGGTAGTTCAGTAAGGTAGAAATTTCTTCATTATGGGCCGTTCAGTAAGCGAGCAATTTCCTCTCTATGGACCCTTAGGTAGTTCAGTAAGGTAGAAATTTCTTTATAATGGGCCGTTCAGTAAGGGAGAAATTTATTCTCTATGGGCTCTTAGGTAGTTCAGTAAGGTAGAAATTTCTTCATTATGGCCCGTTCAGTAAGGGAGAAATTTCCTCTCTATGGGCTCTTAGATAGTTCAGTAAGGTAGAAATTTCTTCATTATGGCCCGTTCAGTAAGGGAGAAATTTCCTCTCTATGGGCTCTTAGGTAGTTCAGTAAGGTAGAAATTTCTTCATTATGGCCCGTTCAGTAAGGGAGAAATTTCATCTCTATGGGCTCATAGGTAGTTCAGTAAGATAGAAATTACTTCATTATGAGCCATTCAGTAATGGAGAAATTTCCGTTATGGACCCTTAGGTAGTTCAGTTAGGTAGAATTTTTTTCATTATGAGCCGTTCAGTAAGGGAGAAATTTCCTCTCTATGGGCTCTTACTTAGCTCAGTAATGTAGAAATTTCTTCATTATGGAACGTTCAGTAAGGGGGAAATTTCCTCTCTTTGGGCTCTTAGGTAGTTCAGTAAGGTAGAAATTTCTTCATTATGGGCCGTTCAGTAAGGGAGAAATTTCGTCCCTCTGGGCCCTTAGGTAGTTCAGTACGGTAGAAATTTCTTCATAAGTTAGAAATTTCCTTTCTATGGGATCTTAGGTAGTTCAGCAAGGTAGAAATTTCTTCATTATTGGCCGTTCAGTAAAGGAGAAGTTTAATCTCTATGAGCTCTTAGGTAGTTCAGTAAGGTAGAAATTTCTTCATTATGGGCCGTTCAGTAAACGAGCAATTTCCTCTCTATGGACCCTTAGGTAGTTCAGTAAGGTAGAAATTTCTTCATTATGATCCCTTCAGTAAATGAGAAATTTCTTCTCTACAGACTGTCATGTAGTTCAGTAAGGAGAAATTTCCTCTCTCTGGGCCCTTAGGTAGTTCAGTAAGGTAGAAATTTCTTCATTATGGGCCGTTCAGTAAGAGAGAAATTTCCTTTCTAAGGGCCCTTAGGTAGTTCAGTAATGTAAAAATTTGTTCATTATGGGAAGTTCAGTAAGGGAGAAATTTCCTCTCTATGGGCTCTTAGGTATTTCAGTAAAGTAGAAATTTCTTCATTATGATCCGTTCAGTAAGGGAAGAATTTCCTCACTATGGGCTCTTAGGTAGTTCAGTAAGGTAGAAATTTTTTCATTATGGGCCGTTCAGTAATTGAAAAATTTTCTCTCTATGGGCTCTTAGGTAGTTCAGTAAGGTAGAAATTTCTTCATTATGTGCAGTTGAGTTAGGGAAAAATTTCCTCGCTATGGGCTCTAAGGTAATCCAGTAAGGTAGAAATTTCTTCATTATGGGCCGTTCAGTAAGTAAAAAAATTCCTCTCTATGGGCCCTTAGGTAGTTCAGTAAGGTAGAAATTTCTTCATTATAGGCCGTTCAGTAAGGGAGAAATTACCTCCCTATGGGCTCTTAGGTAGTTCAGTAAGGTAGAAATTTAATCATTATGGGCCGTTCAGTAAGGGAAAATTTTTTTCTCTATGGACCCTTAGGTAGTACAGTAAGGTAGAAATTTCTTCATTAGGGCCCGTTCAGTAAGGGAGAAATTTGATCTCTATGATCTCTTAGGTAGTTCAGTAAGGTAGAAATTTGGGCTCATAGGTAGCTCAGTAGGGTAGAAATTTCTTCATTATGAGCCGTTCACTAAGGGAGAAATTTCCTCTCTATGGACCCTTAGGTAGTTCGGTAAAGTAGAAATTTCTTCATTATGGTCCGTTCAGTAAGGGAAAAATTTCCTCTCTATGGGCTCTTAGGTAGTTCAGTAAATTAGAAATTTCTTCATTATGGGCCGTTCAGTAAGGGAAAAATTTCCTCTCTATGGGCTCTTAGGTAGTTCAGTAAGGTAGAAATTTCTTCAATATGGGCCGTTCAGTAAGGGAGAAATTTCCTCTCTATGGACCCTTAGGTAGTTCAGTAAGGTAGAAATTTCTTCATTATTATATTCATATAGTAAGGGAGTAATTTAATCTCTATGGGCTCTTAGGTAGTTCAGTAAGCTAGAAATTTCTTTATTATTGACCGTTCAGTAAGGGAAAAATTTCCTCTCTATACGCTCTTAGGTAGTTCAGTAAGGTAGAAATTTCTTCCATATGGGCCGTTCAGTAAGGGAGAAATTTCCTCTCTATGGACCCTTAGGTAGTTCAGTAGGGTAGAAATTTCTTCATTATGAGCTGTTTAGTAAGGGAAAAATTTCCTCTCTATGGGCTCTTAGGTAGTTCAGTAAGGTAGAAATTTCTTCATTATTGGCCGTTCAGTAATTGAAAAATTGCTTCTCAATGGGCTCTTAGGTAGTTCAGTAAGGTAGAAATTTCTTCATAATGGGCCGTTCAGTAAGGGAGAAATTTCCTCTCTATGGACTCTTAGGTAGTTCAGTAAGGTAGAAATTTCTTCATTATGGCCCGTTCAGTAAGGGAGAAATTTCCTCTCTATGGGCTCTTAAGTAGTTCAGTAAGGTAGAAATTTCTTCATTATGAGCCGTTCGGTAGGGGAGAAATTTCCTCTCTATGGACCCTTAGGTAGTTCAGTAAGGTAGACATTTCTTCATAATGGGCGGTTCAGTAAGGGAGAAATTTAATCTCTATGGGCTCTTAGGTAGTTCAGTAAGGTAGAAATTTCTCCATTATAGGGCGTTCAGTAAGGGAAAAATTGCCTCTCAATGGGCTCTTAGGTAGTTCAGTAAGGTAGAAATTTCTTCATTATTAGCCGTTCAGTAAGGGAGAAATTTTGTTTCTAAGCGCTCTTAGGAAGTTCAGTAAGGTAGAAATTTCTTCCTTATGGGTCGTTCAGTAAGGGAGAAATTTCCTCTTTATGTACTCTTAGGTAGTTCAGTAAGGTAGAAATTTCTTCAGTAGGGAAGAAATTTCCTCTCTATATGCTCTTAGGTAGTTCAGTAAGGTTGAAATTTCTTCATTATGAGCCGTTCATTAAGGGAGAAATTTCCTCTCTATGGACCCTTAGGTAGTTCAGTAAGGTAGAAATTTCTTCATTATCTGTCGTTCAGTAAGGGAGAAATTTCCTCTCTTTTGACTCTTAGGTAGTTCAGTAAGGTAGAAACTTCTTCATTATGGGCCGTTCAGTAAATGAGAAATTTCCTCTCTATGGGCTCGTAGGTAGTTCAGTAAGGTAGAAATTTCTTCATTATGAGCCGTTCAGTAAGGGAGAAATTACCTCTCTATGGGCTCTTACTTAGTTCAGTAAGGTAGAAATTTCTTCATTATGGCCCGTTCAGTAAGGGAGAAATTTCCTCTCTATGGGCTCTTAGGTAGTTCAGTAAGGTAGAAATTTCTTCATTATTTACCGTTCAGTTAGGGAGAAATTTTTGTCTCTAAGCGCTGTTAGGTAGTTCAGTAAGGTAGACATTTCTTCATTATGAGCCGTTCAGTAAGGGAGAAATATCCTCTCTATGGACCATTAGGTAGTTCAGTAAGGTAGAAATTTCTTCATTATTTACCGTTCAGTTAGGGAGAAATTTTTGTCTCTAAGCGCTGTTAGGTAGTTCAGTAAGGTAGAGAGAAAATTTCCTCTCTATGGACAATAAGGTCGTTCGGTAAAGTAGAAATTTCTTCATTATGGTCCGTTCAGTAAGTAAAAAATTTCCTCTCTAACTGCCCTTAGGTAGTTCAGTAAGGTAGAAATTTCTTCATTTTGGGCAGTTGAGTTAGCGAGAAATTTCCTCTCTATGGGCTCTTAGGTAGTTCAGTAAGGTAGAAATTTCTTCATTATGGGCCGTTCAGCAAGTAAAAAATTTCCTCTCTATGGGCTCTTATACAGTTCAGTAAGGTAGAAATTTCTTCATTATGGGCCGTTCAGTAAGAGAGAAATTTCCTTTCTAATTGCCCTTAAGTAGTTCAGTAAGGTAGAAATTTCTTCATTATGGGCCGTTCAGTAAGGGAAAAATTTCTTCTCTATGGACCCTTAGGTAGTTCAGTAAGGTAGAAATTTCTTCATTATGGGATGTTCAGTAAGAGAGAAATTTCCTTTCTAAGGGCCCTTAGTTAGTTCAGTAAGGTAGAAATTTCTTCATTATGGGCCGTTCAGTAAGAGCGAAATTTCCTTTCTAAGGGCCCTTAGGTAGCTCAGTAATGTAGAAATTTCTTCATTATGGGAAGTTCAGTAAGGGAGAAGTTTCCTCTCTAAGGGCCCTTAGGTAGTTCAGTAATGTAGAAATTTCTTCATTATGGGCCGTTCAGTAAGAGAGAAATTTCCTTTCTAAGGGCCCTTAAGTAGTTCAGTAAGGTAGAAATTTCTTCATTATGGGCCGTTCAGTAAGGGAAAAATTTCTTCTCTATGGACCCTTAGGTAGTTCAGTAAGGTAGAAATTTCTTCATTATGGGATGTTCAGTAAGAGAGAAATTTCCTTTCTAAGGGCCCTTAGTTAGTTCAGTAAGGTAGAAATTTCTTCATTATGGGCCGTTCAGTAAGAGCGAAATTTCCTTTCTAAGGGCCCTTAGGTAGCTCAGTAATGTAGAAATTTCTTCATTATGGGAATTTCAGTAAGGGAGAAGTTTCCTCTCTAAGGGCCCTTAGGTAGTTCAGTAATGTAGAAATTTCTTCATTATGGGCCGTTCCGTAATAGAGAAAATTTCCTCTCTATGGACAATAAGGTCGTTCGGTAAAGTAGAAATTTCTTCATTATGGTCCGTTCAGTAAGGGAAAAATTTGATCTCTATGATCTCTTAGGTAGTTCAGTAAGGTAGAAATTTGGGCTCATAGGTAGCTCAGTAGGGTAGAAATTTCTTCATTATGAGCCGTTCACTAAGGGAGAAATTTCCTCTCTATGGACCCTTAGGTAGTTCGGTAAAGTAGAAATTTCTTCATTATGGTCCGTTCAGTAAGGGAAAAATTTCCTCTCTATGGGCTCTTAGGTAGTTCAGTAAATTAGAAATTTCTTCATTATGGGCCGTTCAGTAAGGGAAAAATTTCCTCTCTATGGGCTCTTAGGTAGTTCAGTAAGGTAGAAATTTCTTCATTAGGGCCCGTTCAGTAAGGGAGAAATTTGATCTCTATGATCTCTTAGGTAGTTCAGTAAGGTAGAAATTTGGGCTCATAGGTAGCTCAGTAGGGTAGAAATTTCTTCATTATGAGCCGTTCACTAAGGGAGAAATTTCCTCTCTATGGACCCTTAGGTAGTTCGGTAAAGTAGAAATTTCTTCATTATGGTCCGTTCAGTAAGGGAAAAATTTCCTCTCTATGGGCTCTTAGGTAGTTCAGTAAATTAGAAATTTCTTCATTATGGGCCGTTCAGTAAGGGAAAAATTTCCTCTCTATGGGCTCTTAGGTAGTTCAGTAAGGTAGAAATTTCTTCAATATGGGCCGTTCAGTAAGGGAGAAATTTCCTCTCTATGGACCCTTAGGTAGTTCAGTAAGGTAGAAATTTCTTCATTATTATATTCATATAGTAAGGGAGTAATTTAATCTCTATGGGCTCTTAGGTAGTTCAGTAAGCTAGAAATTTCTTTATTATTGACCGTTCAGTAAGGGAAAAATTTCCTCTCTATACGCTCTTAGGTAGTTCAGTAAGGTAGAAATTTCTTCCATATGGGCCGTTCAGTAAGGGAGAAATTTCCTCTCTATGGACCCTTAGGTAGTTCAGTAGGGTAGAAATTTCTTCATTATGAGCTGTTTAGTAAGGGAAAAATTTCCTCTCTATGGGCTCTTAGGTAGTTCAGTAAGGTAGAAATTTCTTCATTATTGGCCGTTCAGTAATTGAAAAATTGCTTCTCAATGGGCTCTTAGGTAGTTCAGTAAGGTAGAAATTTCTTCATAATGGGCCGTTCAGTAAGGGAGAAATTTCCTCTCTATAGACTCTTAGGTAGTTCAGTAAGGTAGAAATTTCTTCATTATGGCCCGTTCAGTAAGGGAGAAATTTCCTCTCTATGGGCTCTTAGGTAGTTCAGTAAGGTAGAAATTTCTTCATTATGAGCCGTTCGGTAGGGGAGAAATTTCCTCTCTATGGACCCTTAGGTAGTTCAGTAAGGTAGACATTTCTTCATAATGGGCGGTTCAGTAAGGGAGAAATTTAATCTCTATGGGCTCTTAGGTAGTTCAGTAAGGTAGAAATTTCTCCATTATAGGGCGTTCAGTAAGGGAAAAATTGCCTCTCAATGGGCTCTTAGGTAGTTCAGTAAGGTAGAAATTTCTTCATTATGGGCCGTTCAGTAAGGGAGAAATTTTGTTTCTAAGCGCTCTTAGGAAGTTCAGTAAGGTAGAAATTTCTTCCTTATGGGTCGTTCAGTAAGGGAGAAATTTCCTCTTTATGTACTCTTAGGTAGTTCAGTAAGGTAGAAATTTCTTCAGTAGGGAAGAAATTTCCTCTCTATATGCTCTTAGGTAGTTCAGTAAGGTTGAAATTTCTTCATTATGAGCCGTTCATTAAGGGAGAAATTTCCTCTCTATGGACCCTTAGGTAGTTCAGTAAGGTAGAAATTTCTTCATTATCTGTCGTTCAGTAAGGGAGAAATTTCCTCTCTTTTGACTCTTAGGTAGTTCAGTAAGGTAGAAACTTCTTCATTATGGGCCGTTCAGTAAATGAGAAATTTCCTCTCTATGGGCTCGTAGGTAGTTCAGTAAGGTAGAAATTTCTTCATTATGAGCCGTTCAGTAAGGGAGAAATTACCTCTCTATGGGCTCTTACTTAGTTCAGTAAGGTAGAAATTTCTTCATTATGGCCCGTTCAGTAAGGGAGAAATTTCCTCTCTATGGGCTCTTAGGTAGTTCAGTAAGGTAGAAATTTCTTCATTATTTACCGTTCAGTTAGGGAGAAATTTTTGTCTCTAAGCGCTGTTAGGTAGTTCAGTAAGGTAGAAATTTCTTCATTATGAGCCGTTCAGTAAGGGAGAAATATCCTCTCTATGGACCATTAGGTAGTTCAGTAAGGTAGAAATTTCTTCATTATTTACCGTTCAGTTAGGGAGAAATTTTTGTCTCTAAGCGCTGTTAGGTAGTTCAGTAAGGTAGAGAGAAAATTTCCTCTCTATGGACAATAAGGTCGTTCGGTAAAGTAGAAATTTCTTCATTATGGTCCGTTCAGTAAGTAAAAAATGTCCTCTCTAACTGCCCTTAGGTAGTTCAGTAAGGTAGAAATTTCTTCATTTTGGGCAGTTGAGTTAGCGAGAAATTTCCTCTCTATGGGCTCTTAGGTAGTTCAGTAAGGTAGAAATTTCTTCATTATGGGCCGTTCAGCAAGTAAAAAATTTCCTCTCTATGGGCTCTTATACAGTTCAGTAAGGTAGAAATTTCTTCATTATGGGCCGTTCAGTAAGAGAGAAATTTCCTTTCTAATTGCCCTTAAGTAGTTCAGTAAGGTAGAAATTTCTTCATTATGGGCCGTTCAGTAAGGGAAAAATTTCTTCTCTATGGACCCTTAGGTAGTTCAGTAAGGTAGAAATTTCTTCATTATGGGATGTTCAGTAAGAGAGAAATTTCCTTTCTAAGGGCCCTTAGTTAGTTCAGTAAGGTAGAAATTTCTTCATTATGGGCCGTTCAGTAAGAGCGAAATTTCCTTTCTAAGGGCCCTTAGGTAGCTCAGTAATGTAGAAATTTCTTCATTATGGGAAGTTCAGTAAGGGAGAAGTTTCCTCTCTAAGGGCCCTTAGGTAGTTCAGTAATGTAGAAATTTCTTCATTATGGGCCGTTCAGTAAGAGAGAAATTTCCTTTCTAAGGGCCCTTAAGTAGTTCAGTAAGGTAGAAATTTCTTCATTATGGGCCGTTCAGTAAGGGAAAAATTTCTTCTCTATGGACCCTTAGGTAGTTCAGTAAGGTAGAAATTTCTTCATTATGGGATGTTCAGTAAGAGAGAAATTTCCTTTCTAAGGGCCCTTAGTTAGTTCAGTAAGGTAGAAATTTCTTCATTATGGGCCGTTCAGTAAGAGCGAAATTTCCTTTCTAAGGGCCCTTAGGTAGCTCAGTAATGTAGAAATTTCTTCATTATGGGAATTTCAGTAAGGGAGAAGTTTCCTCTCTAAGGGCCCTTAGGTAGTTCAGTAATGTAGAAATTTCTTCATTATGGGCCGTTCCGTAATAGAGAAAATTTCCTCTCTATGGACAATAAGGTCGTTCGGTAAAGTAGAAATATCTTCATTATGGTCCGTTCAGTAAGGGAAAAATTTCCTCTCTAACTGCCCTTAGGTAGTTCAGTAAGGTAGAAATTTCTTCATTATGGGCAGTTGAGTTAGCGAGAAATTTCCTCTCTATGGGCTCTTAGGTAGTTCAGTAAGGTAGAAATTTCTTCATTATGGGCCGTTCAGCAAGTAAAAAATTTCCTCTCTATGGGCTCTTAGGCAGTTCAGTAAGGTAGAAATTTCTTCATTATGGGCCGTTCAGTAAGGGAAAAATGACTTCTCTATGGAATCCTAGGTAGTTTAGTAACTTAGAAATTTCTTCATTATGGGCCGCTCAGTAAGAGAGAAATTTCTTTTCTAAGGGCCCTTAAGTAGCTCAGTAATGTAGAAATTTCTTCATTATGGGAAGTTCAGTAAGGGAGAAGTTTCCTCTCTAAGGGCCCTTATGTAGTTCAGTAATGTAGAAATTTCTTCATTATGGGCCGTTCAGTAAGGGAGAAATTTCGTCTCTATGGGCTCTTAGGTAGTTCAGTAAGGTAGAAATTTCTTCATTATGGGCCGTTCAATAAATAAGAAATTTTCTCTCTATGGGCCCTTAGGCAGTTCATTAAGGTAGAAATTTCTTCATTACGGGAGGTTCAGTAAGAGAGAAATTTCCTCTCTAGGGGCCCTTAGGTAGGTCAGTAAGGTAGAAATTTCTTCATTATGGGCCTTTCAGTAATAGAGAAAATTTCCTCTCTATGGACAATAAGGTCGTTCGGTAAAGTAGAAATTTCTTCATTATGGACCGTTCAGTAAGTAAAAAATTTCCTCTCTAACTGCCCTTAGGTAGTTCAGTAAGGTAGAAATTTCTTCATTTTGGGCAGTTGAGTTAGCGAGAAATTTCCTCTCTATGGGCTCTTAGGTAGTTCAGTAAGGTAGAAATTTCTTCATTATGGGCCGTTCAGCAAGTAAAAAATTTCCTCTCTAACTGCCCTTAGGTAGTTCAGTAAGGTAGAAATTTCTTCATTTTGGGCAGTTGAGTTAGCGAGAAATTTCCTCTCTATGGGCTCTTAGGTAGTTCAGTAAGGTAGAAATTTCTTCATTATGGGCCGTTCAGCAAGTAAAAAATTTCCTCTCTATGGGCTCTTATACAGTTCAGTAAGGTAGAAATTTCATCATTATGGGCCGTTCAGTAAGGGAAAAATTTCTTCCCTATGGACCCTTAGGTAGTTCAGTAATGTAGAAATTTCTTCATTATGGGCCGTTCAGTAAGAGAGAAATTTCCTTTCTAATTGCCCTTAAGTAGTTCAGTAAGGTAGAAATTTCTTCATTATGGGCCGTTCAGTAAGGGAAAAATTTCTTCTCTATGGACCCTTAGGTAGTTCAGTAAGGTAGAAATTTCTTCATTATGGGATGTTCAGTAAGAGAGAAATTTCCTTTCTAAGGGCCCTTAGTTAGTTCAGTAAGGTAGAAATTTCTTCATTATGGGAAGTTCAGTAAGGGAGAAGTTTCCTCTCTAAGGGCCCTTAGGTAGTTCAGTAATGTAGAAATTTCTTCATTATGGGCCGTTCCGTAATAGAGAAAATTTCCTCTCTATGGACAATAAGGTCGTTCGGTAAAGTAGAAATTTCTTCATTATGGTCCGTTCAGTAAGGGAAAAATTTCCTCTCTAACTGCCCTTAGGTAGTTCAGTAAGGTAGAAATTTCTTCATTATGGGCAGTTGAGTTAGCGAGAAATTTCCTCTCTATGGGCTCTTAGGTAGTTCAGTAAGGTAGAAATTTCTTCATTATGGGCCGTTCAGCAAGTAAAAAATTTCCTCTCTATGGGCTCTTAGGCAGTTCAGTAAGGTAGAAATTTCTTCATTATGGGCCGTTCAGTAAGGGAAAAATGTCTTCTCTATGGAATCCTAGGTAGTTCAGTAACTTAGAAATTTCTTCATTATGGGCCGCTCAGTAAGAGAGAAATTTCTTTTCTAAGGGCCCTTAAGTAGCTCAGTAATGTAGAAATTTCTTCATTATGGGAAGTTCAGTAAGGGAGAAGTTTCCTCTCTAAGGGCCCTTAGGTAGTTCAGTAATGTAGAAATTTCTTCATTATGGGCCGTTCAGTAAGGGAGAAATTTCGTCTCTATGGGCTCTTATTTAGTTCAGTAAGGTAGAAATTTCTTCATTATGGGCCGTTCAATAAATAAGAAATTTTCTCTCTATGGGCCCTTAGGCAGTTCATTAAGGTAGAAATTTCTTCATTACGGGAGGTTCAGTAAGAGAGAAATTTCCTCTCTAGGGGCCCTTAGGTAGGTCAGTAAGGTAGAAATTTCTTCATTATGGGCCTTTCAGTAATAGAGAAAATTTCCTCTCTATGGACAATAAGGTCGTTCGGTAAAGTAGAAATTTCTTCATTATGGACCGTTCAGTAAGTAAAAAATTTCCTCTCTAACTGCCCTTAGGTAGTTCAGTAAGGTAGAAATTTCTTCATTTTGGGCAGTTGAGTTAGCGAGAAATTTCCTCTCTATGGGCTCTTAGGTAGTTCAGTAAGGTAGAAATTTCTTCATTATGGGCCGTTCAGCAAGTAAAAAATTTCCTCTCTATGGGCTCTTAGGCAGTTCAGTAAAGTAGAAATTTCTTCATTATGGGCCGTTCAGTAAGGGAAAAATTTCTTCCCTATGGACCCTTAGGTAGTTCAGTAAGGTAGAAATTTCTTCATTATGGGCCGTTCAGTAAGACCGAAATTTCCTTTCTAAGGGCCCTTAAGTAGTTCAGTAAGGTAGAAATTTCTTCATTATGGGCCGTTCAGTAAGGGAAAAATTTCTTCTCTATGGACCCTTAGGTAGTTCAGTAAGGTAGAAATTTCTTCATTATGGGATGTTCAGTAAGAGAGAAATTTCCTTTCTAAGGGCCCTTAGTTAGTTCAGTAAGGTAGAAATTTCTTCATTATGGGCCGTTCAGTAAGAGCGAAATTTCCTTTCTAAGGGCCCTTAGGTAGCTCAGTAATGTAGAAATTTCTTCATTATGGGAAGTTCAGTAAGGGAGAAGTTTCCTCTCTAAGGGCCCTTAGGTAGTTCAGTAATGTAGAAATTTCTTCATTATGGGCCGTTCAGTAGGAGAGAAATTTCCTTTCTAAGGGCCCTTAAGTAGTTCAGTAAGGTAGAAATTTCTTCATTATGGGCCGTTCAGTAAGGGAAAAATTTCTTCTCTATGGACCCTTAGGTAGTTCAGTAAGGTAGAAATTTCTTCATTATGGGATGTTCAGTAAGAGAGAAATTTCCTTTCTAAGGGCCCTTAGTTAGTTCAGTGAGGTAGAAATTTCTTCATTATGGGCCGTTCAGTAAGAGAGAAATTTCCTTTCTAAGGGCCCTTAGGTAGCTCAGTAATGTAGAAATTTCTTCATTATGGGAAGTTCAGTAAGGGAGAAGTTTCCTCTCTAAGGGCCCTTAGGTAGTTCAGTAATGTAGAAATTTCTTCATTATGGGCCGTTCAGTAAGAGAGAAATTTCCTTTCTAAGGGCCCTTAGGTAGCTCAGTAATGTAGAAATTTCTTCATTATGGGAAGTTCAGTAAGGGAGAAGTTTCCTCTCTAAGGGCCCTTAGGTAGTTCAGTAAGGTAAAAATTTCTTCACTATGAGAAGTTCAGTTAGGGAGAAATTTTCTCTCTATTGGCCCTTAGATAGCTCAGTAAGGTAGAAATTTCTTCATTATGGGATATGCAGTAAGGGAGAAATTTCCTCTCTATGGGCTCTTATGTAGTTCAGTAAGGTTGAAATTTCTTCATTATGGGCCATTCTGTAAGGTAGGAATTTCCTTTCTAAGGGCATTTAGGTAGTTCAGTAATGTAGAAATTTCTTCATTATGAGCCGTTCAGTAAGGGAAAAATTGCCTCTCAATGGGCTCTTAGGTAGTTCAGTAAGGGTCCATAGAGAAGAAATTTTTCCCTTACTGAACTGCCTAAGAGCCCATAGAGAGGAAATTTTTTACTTGCTGAACGGCCCATAATGAAGAAATTTCTACCTTACTGAACTACCTAAGAGCCCATAGAGAGAAAATTTCTCGCTAACTCAACTGCCCATAATGAAGAAATTTCTACCTTACTGAACTACCTAAGGGCAGTTAGAGAAGAAATTTTTCCTGAACTGAACGGACCATAATGAAGAAATTTCTACTTTACCGAACGACCTTATTGTCCATAGAGAAGAAATTTTCTCTATTACTGAACGGCCCATAATGAAGAAATTTCTACCTTACTGACCTACCTAAGGGCCCCTAGAGAGGAATTTTCTCCCTTACTGAACGGCCCGTAATGAAGAAATTTCTACCTTAATGAACTGCCTAAGGGCCCATAGAGAGAAAATTTCTTATTTATTGAACGGCCCATAATGAAGAAATTTCTACCTTACTGAACTACCTAAGAGCCCATGGAGATCAAATTTCTCCCTTACTGAACGGGCCATAATGAAGAAATTTCTACCTTACTGAACTACCTAAGGGTCCATAGAGAAGAAATTTTTCCCTTACTGAACGGCCCATAATGAAGAAATTTGTACCTTACTGAACTACCTAAGAGCCCATAGAGAGCTAATTTCTCCCTTCCTGAACGGCCTATAATGAAGAAATTTCTACCTTACTGAACTACCTAAAAGCCCATAGAGAGGAAATTTTTTACTTACTGAACGGCCCATAATGAAGAAATTTCTACCTTACTGAACTACCTAAGAGACCATAGAGAGGAAATTTCTCCCTAACTCAACTGCCCATAATGAAGAAATTTCTACCTTACTGAACTACCTAAGGGCCCTTAGAGAGGAAACTTCTCCCTTACTGAACGGCTCATAATGAAGAAATTTCTACCTTACTGAACTCATATAATGTAGAAATTTCTACATTACTGAACTACCTAAGGGCATTTAGAAAGGAAATTTCTCTCTTACTCAACGGCCCATAATGTAGAAATTTCTACATTACTGAACTACCCATAGAGTAAATTTCTCCCCTACTGAACGGGGAATAATGAAGAAATTTCTACCTTACTGAACTACCTAAGAGTACATAAAGAGGAAATTTCTCCCTTACTGAACGACCCATAATAAAGAAATTTCTACCTTACTGAACTACCTAAGAGCGCTTAGAGACAAAATTTCTCCCTTACTGAACGGCCCATAATGAAGAAATTTCTAAGTTGCTGAACTACCTAAGATCCCATAGAAAGGAAATTTCTCCCTTACCGAACGCCCAATAATGAAGAAATTTCTACCTTACTGAACTACCTAAGAGCCCATAGAGAGGAAATTTCTCTCTTACTGAACGGCTCATAATGAAGAAATTTCTACCTTACTGAACTACCTAAGAGTCCAATGAGAGGCAATTTTTCCCTTACTGAACGGCCAATAATGAAGAAATTTCTACCTTACTGAACTACCTAAGAGCCCATGGAGAGGAAATTTCTCCCTTACTGAACGGCCCATTATGAAGAAATTTCTACCTTACTGAACTAATTAATAGCATATAGAGAGGAAATTTCTCCCTTACTGAACGACCCATAATGAAGAAATTTCTACCTTACTGAACTACCTAAGGGTCCATAGAGAGGATATTTCTCCCTTACTGAACGGCTCATAATGAAGAAATTTCTACCTTACTGAACTACCTAAGAGCGCTTAGAGACAAAAATTTCTCCCTAACTGAACGGCCAATAATGAAGAAATTTCTACCTTACTGAACTACCTAAGAGCCCATAGAGAGGAAATTTCTCCCTTACTGAATGGGCCATAATGAAGAAATTTCTACCTTACTGAACTACCTCAGGGCCCAGAGGTAGGAAATTTCTCCCTTACTAAATGGCTCATAATGAAGAAATTTCTACCTTACTGAACTACCTAAGAGTTAAAAGAGAAGAAATTTCTCCCTTACTGAACGACCCGTAATGAAGAAATTTCTACCTTACTGAACTAAGTAAGAGCCCATAGAGAGGTAATTTCTCCCCTACTGAACGGCTCATAATGAGGAAATTTCTACCTTACTGAACTACCTACGAGACCATAGAGAGGAAATTTCTCATTTACTGAACGGCCCATAATGAAGAAGTTTCTACCTTACTGAACTACCTAAGAGTCAAAAGAGAGGCAATTTCTCCCTTACTGAAGGACAAATAATGAAGAAATTTCTACCTTACTGAAATACCTAAGGGTCCATAGAGAGGAAATTTCTCCCTTAATGAACGGCTCATAATGAAGAAATTTCAACCTTACTGAACTACCTAAGAGCCCATAGAGAGGAAATTTTTCCCTTACTGAACGGCCCATAATGAAGAAATTTCTAATTTACTGAACTACCTAAGAGCCCATAGAGAGGAAATTTTTCCCTTACTGAACGCCCCATAATGGAGAAATTTCTACATTACTGAACTACCTAAGAGCCCATATAGAGGAAATTTCTCCCCTACTGAACGGGCCATAATGAAGAAATTTCTACCTTACTGAACTACCTAAGAGTACATAAAGAGGAAATTTCTCCCTTACTGAACGACCCATAAGGAAGAAATTTCTACCTTACTGAACTACCTAAGAGCGCTTAGAGACAAAATTTCTCCCTTACTGAACGGCCCATAATGAAGAAATTTCTACCTTACTGAACTACCTAAGAGCCCATTGAGAGGCAATTTTTCCCTTACTGAACGCCCCATAATGGAGAAATTTCTACCTTACTGAACTACCTAAGAGCCCATAGAGAGGAAATTTCTCCCTTACTGAACGGCCCATTATGAAGAAATTTCTACCTTACTGAACTACCTAAGGGTCCATAGAGAGGAAATTTCTCCCTTACCGAACGGCTCATAATGAAGAAATTTCTACCTTACTGAACTACCTAAGAGCCCATAGAGAGGAAATTTCTCCCTTACTGAACGGGCCATAATGAAGAAATTTCTACCTTACTGAACTACCTAAGAGTCCATAGAGAGGAAATTTCTCCCTTACTGAACGGCCCATTATGAAGAAATTTCTACCTTACTGAACTACCTAAGAGCCCATTGAGAAGCAATTTTTCAATTACTGAACGGCCAATAATGAAGAAATTTCTACCTTACTGAACTACCTAAGAGCCCATAGAGAGGAAATTTTTCCCTTACTGAACGCCCCATAATGGAGAAATTTCTACCTTACTGAACTACCTAAGAGCCCATAGAGAGGAAATTTCTCCCTTACTGAACGGCCCATTATGAAGAAATTTCTACCTTACTGAACTACCTAAGGGTCCATAGAGAGGAAATTTCTCCCTTACCGAACGGCTCATAATGAAGAAATTTCTACCCTACTGAACTACCTAAGGGTCCATAGAGAGGAAATTTCTCCCTTACCGAACGGCTCATAATGAAGAAATTTCTACCCTACTGAACTACCTAAGGGTCCATAGAGAGGAAATTTCTCCCTTACTGAACGGCCCATATGGAAGAAATTTCTAATTTTCTGAACTACCTAAGAGCGTACAGACAGGAAATTTTTCTCTTACTGAACGGCTCATAATGAAGAAATTTCTAGGTTACTGAACTACCTAAGAGCCCATAGAGAGGAAATTACTCCCTTACTATATGAATATAATAATGAAGAAATTTCTACCTTACTGAACTACCCAAGGGTCCACAGAGATAAAATTTCTCCGTTACTGAACGGCCCATATTGAAGAAATTTCTACCTTACTGAACTACCTAAGAGTCCATAGAGAGGAAATTTCTCCATTACTGAACGGCCCATTATGAAGAAATTTCTACCTTACTGAACTACCTAAGAGCCCATAGAGAGGAAATTTCTCCCTTACTGAACGGCCCATTATGAAGAAATTTCTACCTTACTGAACTACCTAAGGGTCCATAGAGAGGAAATTTCTCCCTTACCGAACGGCTCATAATGAAGAAATTTCTACCTTACTGAACTACCTAAGAGCCCATAGAGAGGAAATTTCTCCCTTACTGAACGGACCATAATGAAGAAATTTCTACCTTACTGAACTACCTAAGAGTCCATAGAGAAGAAATTTCTCCCTTACTGAACGGCCCATTATGAAGAAATTTCTACCTTACTGAACTACCTAAGAGCCAATAAGGAAATTTTTCCCTTACTGAACGCCCCATAATGGAGAAATTTCTACCTTACTGAACTACCTAAGAGTCCATAGAGAGGAAATTTCTCCCTTACTGAACGGCCCATTATGAAGAAATTTCTACCTTACTGAACTACCTAAGAGCCCATTGAGAAGCAATTTTTCAATTACTGAACGGCCAATAATGAAGAAATTTCTACCTTACTGAACTACCTAAGAGCCCATAGAGAGGAAATTTTTCCCTTACTGAACGCCCCATAATGGAGAAATTTCTACCTTACTGAACTACTTAAGAGCCCATAGAGAGGAAATTTCACCCTTACTGAACGGCCCATAATGAAGAAATTTCTACCTTACTGAACTACCTAAGAGCCCATTGAGAGGCAATTTTTCCCTTACTGAACGCCCCATAATGGAGAAATTTCTACCTTACTGAACTACCTAAGAGCCCATAGAGAGGAAATTTCTCCCTTACTGAACGGCCCATTATGAAGAAATTTCTACCTTACTGAACTACCTAAGGGTCCATAGCGAGGAAATTTCTCCCTTACCGAACGGCTCATAATGAAGAAATTTCTACCCTACTGAACTACCTAAGGGTCCATAGAGAGGAAATTTCTCCCTTACTGAACGGCCCATATGGAAGAAATTTCTACCTTACTGAACTACCTAAGAGCGTATAGAGAGGAAATTTTTCTCTTACTGAACGGCCAATAATAAAGAAATTTCTAGCTTACTGAACTACCTAAGAGCCCATAGAGAGGAAATTACTCCCTTACTATATGAATATAATAATGAAGAAATTTCTACCTTACTGAACTACCTAAGGGTCCATAGAGAGGAAATTTCTCCCTTACTGAACGGAACATATTGAAGAAATTTCTACCTTACTGAACTACCTAAGAGCCCATAGAAAGGAAATTTTTCCCTTACTGAACGGCCCATAATGAAGAAATTTCTAATTTACTGAACTACCTAAGAGCCCATAGAGAGGAAATTTTTCCCTTACTGAACAGACCATAATGAAGAAATTTCTAATTTACCGAACTACCTAAGGGTCCATAGAGAGGAAATTTCTCCCTTAGTGAACGGCTCATAATGAAGAAATTTCTACCCTACTGAGCTACCTATGAGCCCAAATTTCTACCTTACTGAACTACCTAAGAGATCATAGAGATCAAATTTCTCCCTTACTGAACGGGCCCTAATGAAGAAATTTCTACCTTACTGAACTACCTAAGGGTCCATAGAGAAAAAAATTTTCCCTTACTGAACGGCCCATAATGAAGAAATTTCTACCTTACTGAACTACCTAAGAGCCCATAGGGAGGTAATTTCTCCCTTACTGAACGGCCTATAATGAAGAAATTTCTACCGTACTGAACTACCTAAGGGCCCATAGAGAGGAATTTTTTTACTTACTGAACAGCCCATAATGAAGAAATTTCTACCTTACTGGATTACCTTAGAGCCCATAGAGATGAAATTTTTCCCTAACTCAACTGCACATTATGAAGAAATTTCTACCTTACTGAACTACCTAAGAGCCCATAGAGAATAAATTTTTCCCTTACTGAACGGCCCATAATGAAAAAATTTCTACCTTACTAAACTGCCTAAGAGCCCATAGTGAGGAAATTCTTCCCTTATTGAACGGATCATAATGAAGAAATTTCTACTTTACTGACCTACCTAAGAGCCCATAGAGAGGAAATTTCTCTATTACTGAACTTCCCATAATGAACAAATTTTTACATTACTGAACTACCTAAGGGCAATTAGAAAGGAAATTTCTCTCTTACTGAACGGCCGATAATGAAGAAATTTCTACCTGAACTACCTAAGAGCCCATAGAGAGGAAATTTTTCCCTTACTGAACGGCCCATAATGAAGAAATTTCTAATTTACTGAACTACCTAAGAGCCCATAGAGAGGAAATTTTTCCCTTACTGAACGCCCCATAATGGAGAAATTTCTACATTACTGAACTACCTAAGAGCCCATATAGAGGAAATTTCTCCCCTACTGAACGGGCCATAATGAAGAAATTTCTACCTTACTGAACTACCTAAGAGTACATAAAGAGGAAATTTCTCCCTTACTGAACGACCCATAAGGAAGAAATTTCTACCTTACTGAACTACCTAAATGTCCATAGAGAGGAAATTTCTCCCTTACCGAACGGCTCATAATGAAGAAATTTCTACCTTACTGAACTACCTAAGAGCCCATAGAGATTAAATTTCTCCCTTACTGAACGGTCCATAATGAAGAAATTTCTACCTTACTGAACGGCCCATAATGAAGAAATTTCTACCTTACTGAACTACCTAAGGGTCCATAGAGAGGAAATTTCTCCCTTACCGAATGGCTCATAATGAAGAAATTTCTACCTTACTGAACTACCTAAGAGCCCATAGAGATTAAATTTCTCCCTTACTGAACGGGCCATAATGAAGAAATTTCTACCTTACTGAACGGCCCATAATGAAGAAATTTCTACCTTACTGAACTACCTAAGAGCCCATTGAGAGGCAATTTTTCCCTTACTGAACGCCCCATAATGGAGAAATTTCTACCTTACTGAACTACCTAAGAGCGCTTAGAGACAAAATTTCTCCCTTACTGAACGGCCCATTATGAAGAAATTTCTACCTTACTGAACTACCTAAGAGCCCATTGAGAGGCAATTTTTCCCTTACTGAACGCCCCATAATGGAGAAATTTCTACCTTACTGAACTACCTAAGAGCCCATAGAGAGGAAATTTTTCCCTTACTGAACGGCCTATAATGAAGAAATTTCTACCGTACTGAACTACCTAAGGGCCCATAGAGAGGAATTTTTTTACTTACTGAACAGCCCATAATGAAGAAATTTCTACCTTACTGGATTACCTTAGAGCCCATAGAGATGAAATTTTTCCCTAACTCAACTGCACATTATGAAGAAATTTCTACCTTACTGACCTACCTAAGAGCCCATAGAGAGGAAATTTCTCTATTACTGAACTTCCCATAATGAACAAATTTTTACATTACTGAACTACCTAAGGGCAATTAGAAAGGAAATTTCTCTCTTACTGAACGGCCCATAATGAAGAAATTTCTACCTGAACTACCTAAGAGCCCATAGAGAGGAAATTTTTCCCTTACTGAACGGCCCATAATGAAGAAATTTCTAATTTACTGAACTATTTAAGAGCCCATAGAGAGGAAATTTTTCCCTTACTGAACGCCCCATAATGGAGAAATTTCTACATTACTGAACTACCTAAGAGCCCATATAGAGGAAATTTCTCCCCTACTGAACGGGCCATAATGAAGAAATTTCTACCTTACTGAACTACCTAAGAGTACATAAAGAGGAAATTTCTCCCTTACTGAACGACCCATAAGGAAGAAATTTCTACCTTACTGAACTACCTAAATGTCCATAGAGAGGAAATTTCTCCCTTACCGAACGGCTCATAATGAAGAAATTTCTACCTTACTGAACTACCTAAGAGCCCATAGAGATTAAATTTCTCCCTTACTGAACGGTCCATAATGAAGAAATTTCTACCTTACTGAATGGCCCATAATGAAGAAATTTCTACCTTACTGAACTACCTAAGGGTCCATAGAGAGGAAATTTCTCCCTTACCGAATGGCTCATAATGAAGAAATTTCTACCTTACTGAACTACCTAAGAGCCCATAGAGATTAAATTTCTCCCTTACTGAACGGGCCATAATGAAGAAATTTCTACCTTACTGAACGGCCCATAATGAAGAAATTTCTACCTTACTGAACTACCTAAGAGCCCATTGAGAGGCAATTTTTCCCTTACTGAACGCCCCATAATGGAGAAATTTCTACCTTACTGAACTACCTAAGAGCCCATTGAGAGGCAATTTTTCCCTTACTGAACGCTCCATAATGGAGAAATTTCTACATTACTGAACTACCTAAGAGTACATAAAGAGGAAATTTCTCCCTTACTGAACGACCCATAAGGAAGAAATTTCTACCTTACTGAACTAGAGACAAAATTTCTCCCTTACTGAACGGCCCATTATGAAGAAATTTCTACCTTACTGAACTACCTAAGAGCCCATTGAGAGGCAATTTTTCCCTTACTGAACGCCCCATAATGGAGAAATTTCTACCTTACTGAACTACCTAAGAGCCCATAGAGAGGAAATTTTTCCCTTACTGAACGCCCCATAATGGAGAAATTTCTACCTTACTGAACTACCTAAGAGCCCATAGAGAGGAAATTTCACCCTTACTGAACGGCCCATAATGAAGAAATTTCTACCTTACTGAACTACCTAAGAGCCCATTGAGAGGCAAATTTTCCCTTACTGAACGCCCCATAATGGAGAAATTTCTACCTTACTGAACTACCTAAGAGCCCATTGAGAGGCAATTTTTCCCTTACTGAACGCTCCATAATGGAGAAATTTCTACATTACTGAACTACCTAAGAGTACATAAAGAGGAAATTTCTCCCTTACTGAACGACCCATAAGGAAGAAATTTCTACCTTACTGAAGTACCTAAGAGCGCTTAGAGACAAAATTTCTCCCTTACTGAACGGCCCATTATGAAGAAATTTCTACCTTACTGAACTACCTAAGAGCCCATTGAGAGGCAATTTTTCCCTTACTGAACCCCCCATAATGGAGAAATTTCTACCTTACTGAACTACCTAAGAGCCCATAGAGAGGAAATTTCTCCCTTACTGAACGGCCCATTATGAAGAAATTTCTACCTTACTGAACTACCTAAGGGTCCATAGAGAGGAAATTTCTCCCTTACCGAACGGCTCATAATGAAGAAATTTCTACCTTACTGAACTACCTAAGAGCCCATAGAGATTAAATTTCTCCCTTACTGAACGGGCCATAATGAAGAAATTTCTACCTTACTGAACGGCCCATAATGAAGAAAATTTTTTCCTTACTGAACTACCTACGGGTCCATAGAGAGGAAATTTCTCCCTTACCGAATGGCTCATAATGAAGAAATTTCTACCTTACTGAACTACCTAAGAGCCCATAGAGATTAAATTTCTCCCTTACTGAACGGGCCATAATGAAGAAATTTCTACCTTACTGAACAGCCCATAATGAAGAAATTTCTACCTTACTGAACTACCTAAGAGCCCATTGAGAGGCAATTTTTCCCTTACTGAACGCCCCATAATGGAGAAATTTCTACCTTACTGAACTACCTAAGAGCCCATTGAGAGGCAATTTTTCCCTTACTGAACGCTCCATAATGGAGAAATTTCTACATTACTGAACTACCTAAGAGTACATAAAGAGGAAATTTCTCCCTTACTGAACGACCCATAAGGAAGAAATTTCTACCTTACTGAACTACCTAAGAGCGCTTAGAGACAAAATTTCTCCCTTACTGAACGGCCCATTATGAAGAAATTTCTACCTTACTGAACTACCTAAGAGCCCATAGAGAGGAAATTTTTCCCTTACTGAACGGACCATAATGAAGAAATTTCTAATTTACCGAACTACCTAAGGGTCCATAGAGCGGAAATTTCTCCCGTAGTGAACGGCTCATAATGAAGAAATTTCTACCCTACTGAGCTACCTATGAGCCCAAATTTCTACCTTACTGAACTACCTAAGAGATCATAGAGATCAAATTTCTCCCTTACTGAACGGGCCCTAATGAAGAAATTTCTACCTTACTGAACTACCTAAGGGTCCATAGAGAAAAAAATTTTCCCTTACTGAACGGCCCATAATGAAGAAATTTCTACCTTACTGAACTACCTAAGAGCCCATAGGGAGGTAATTTCTCCCTTACTGGACGGCCTATAATGAAGAAATTTCTACCTTACTGAACTACCTATGGGCCCATAGAGAGGAATTTTTTTACTTACTGAACAGCCCATAATGAAGAAATTTCTACCTTACTGGATTACCTTAGAGCCCATAGAGAGGAAATTTTTCCCTAACTCAACTGCACATTATGAAGAAATTTCTACCTTACTGAACTACCTAAGAGCCCATAGAGAGGAAATTTTTCCCTTACTGAACGGCCCATAATGAAAAAATTTCTACCTTACTAAACTACCTAAGAGCCCATAGTGAGGAAATTCTTCCCTTACTGAACGGATCATAATGAAGTAATTTCTACTTTACTGACCTACCTAAGAGCCCATAGAGAGGAAATTTCTCTATTACTGAACTTCCCATAATGAACAAATTTTTACATTACTGAACTACCTAAGGGCAATTAGAAAGGAAATTTCTCTCTTACTGAACGGCCCATAATGAAGAAATTTCTACCTGAACTACCTAAGAGCCCATAGAGAGGAAATTTTTCCCTTACTGAACGGCCCATAATGAAGAAATTTCTAATTTACTGAACTACCTAAGAGCCCATAGAGAGGAAATTTTTCCCTTACTGAACGCCCCATAATGGAGAAATTTCTACATTACTGAACTACCTAAGAGCCCATATAGAGGAAATTTCTCCCCTACTGAACGGGCCATAATGAAGAAATTTCTACCTTACTGAACTACCTAAGAGTACATAAAGAGGAAATTTCTCCCTTACTGAACGACCCATAAGGAAGAAATTTCTACCTTACTGAACTACCTAAGGGTCCATAGAGAGGAAATTTCTCCCTTACCGAACGGCTCATAATGAAGAAATTTCTACCTTACTGAACTACCTAAGAGCCCATAGAGATTAAATTTCTCCCTTACTGAACGGTCCATAATGAAGAAATTTCTACCTTACTGAACGGCCCATTATGAAGAAATTT
Organism: Xylota sylvarum; assembly: GCA_905220385.1. NCBI lineage: Eukaryota > Metazoa > Arthropoda > Insecta > Diptera > Syrphidae > Xylota > Xylota sylvarum. The sequence continues at coordinate 44,874 of CAJMZQ010000019.1, forward strand.
CTACCTTACTGAACTACCTAAGGGTCCATAGAGAGGAAATTTCTCCGTTACCAAATGGCTCATAATGAAGAAATTTCTACCTTACTGAACTACCTAAGAGCCCATAGAGATTAAATTTCTCCCTTACTGAACGGGCCATAATGAAGAAATTTCTACCTTACTGAACGGCCCATAATGAAGAAATTTCTACCTTACTGAACTACCTAAGAGCCCATTGAGAGGCAATTTTTCCCTTACTGAACGCCCCATAATGGAGAAATTTCTACCTTACTGAACTACCTAAGAGCCCATTGAGAGGCAATTTTTCCATAATGGAGAAATTTCTACATTACTGAACTACCTAAGAGTACATAAAGAGGAAATTTCTCCCTTACTGAACGACCCATAAGGAAGAAATTTCTACCTTACTGAACTACCTAAGAGCGCTTAGAGACAAAATTTCTCCCTGAACTACCTAAGAGCCCATAGAGAGGAAATTTCACCCTTACTGAACGGCCCATAATGAAGAAATTTCTACCTTACTGAACTACCTAAGAGCCCATTGAGAGGCAATTTTTCCCTTACTGAACGCCCCATAATGGAGAAATTTCTACCTTACTGAACTACCTAAGAGCCCATTGAGAGGCAATTTTTCCCTTACTGAACGCTCCATAATGGAGAAATTTCTACATTACTGAACTACCTAAGAGTACATAAAGAGGAAATTTCTCCCTTACTGAACGACCCATAAGGAAGAAATTTCTACCTTACTGAACTACCTAAGAGCGCTTAGAGACAAAATTTCTCCCTTACTGAACGGCCCATTATGAAGAAATTTCTACCTTACTGAACTACCTAAGAGCCCATTGAGAGGCAATTTTTCCCTTACTGAACGCCCCATAATGGAGAAATTTCTACCTTACTGAACTACCTAAGAGCCCATAGAGAGGAAATTTCTCCCTTACTGAACGGCCCATTATGAAGAAATTTCTACCTTACTGAACTACCTAAGGGTCCATAGAGAGGAAATTTCTCCCTTACCGAACGGCTCATAATGAAGAAATTTCTACCTTACTGAACTACCTAAGAGCCCATAGAGATTAAATTTCTCCCTTACTGAACGGGCCATAATGAAGAAATTTCTACCTTACTGAACTACCTAAGGGTCCATAGAGGGGAAATTTCTCCCTTACCGAATGGCTCATAATGAAGAAATTTCTACCTTACTGAACTACCTAAGAGCCCATAGAGATTAAATTTCTCCCTTACTGAACGGGCCATAATGAAGAAATTTCTACCTTACTCAACGGCCCATAATGAAGAAATTTCTACCTTACTGAACTACCTAAGAGCCCATTGAGAGGCAATTTTTCCCTTACTGAACGCCCCATAATGGAGAAATTTCTACCTTACTGAACTACCTAAGAGCCCATTGAGAGGCAATTTTTCCCTTACTGAACGCTCCATAATGGAGAAATTTCTACATTACTGAACTACCTAAGAGTACATAAAGAGGAAATTTCTCCCTTACTGAACGACCCATAAGGAAGAAATTTCTACCTTACTGAACTACCTAAGAGCGCTTAGAGACAAAATTTCTCCCTTACTGAACGGCTCATAATGAAGAAATTTCTACCTTACTGAACTACCTAAGAGCCCATTGAGAGGCAATTTTTCCCTTACTGAACGCCCCATAATGGAGAAATTTCTACCTTACTGAACTACCTAAGAGCCCATAGAGAGGAAATTTCTCCCTTACTGAACGGCCCATTATGAAGAAATTTCTACCTTACTGAACTACCTAAGGGTCCATAGAGAGGAAATTTCTCCCTTACCGAACGGCTCATAATGAAGAAATTTCTACCTTACTGAACTACCTAAGAGCCCATAGAGAGGAAATTTCTCCCTTACTGAACGGGCCATAATGAAGAAATTTCTACCTTACTGAACTACCTAAGAGTCCATAGAGAGGAAATTTCTCCCTTACTGAACGGCCCATTATGAAGAAATTTCTACCTTACTGAACTACCTAAGAGCCCATTGAGAAGCAATTTTTCAATTACTGAACGGCCAATAATGAAGAAATTTCTAATTTACTGAACTACCTAAGAGCCCATAGAGAGGAAATTTTTCCCTTACTGAACGCCCCATAATGGAGAAATTTCTACCTTACTGAACTACCTAAGAGCCCATAGAGAGGAAATTTCTCCCTTACTGAACGGCCCATTATGAAGAAATTTCTACATTACTGAACTACCTAAGGGTCCATAGAGAGGAAATTTCTCAATTACCGAACGGCTCATAATGAAGAAATTTCTACCCTACTGAACTACCTAAGGGTCCATAGAGAGGAAATTTCTCAATTACCGAACGGCTCATAATGAAGAAATTTCTACCCTACTGAACTACCTAAGGGTCCATAGAGAGGAAATTTCTCAATTACCGAACGGCTCATAATGAAGAAATTTCTACCCTACTGAACTACCTAAGAGCCCATAGAGAGGAAATTTCTCCCTTACTGAACGGCCCATTATGAAGAAATTTCTACATTACTGAACTACCTAAGGGTCCATAGAGAGGAAATTTCTCAATTACCGAACGGCTCATAATGAAGAAATTTCTACCCTACTGAACTACCTAAGGGTCCATAGAGAGGAAATTTCTCCCTTACCGAACGGCTCATAATGAAGAAATTTCTACCTTACTGAACTACCTAAGAGCCCATAGAGAGGAAATTTCTCCCTTACTGAACGGGCCATAATGAAGTAATTTCTACCTTACTGAACTACCTAAGAGCCCATAGAGAGGAAATTTCTCCCTTACTGAACGGGCCATAATGAAGAAATTTCTACCTTACTGAACTACCTAAGAGTCCATAGAGAGGAAATTTCTCCCTTACTGAACGGCCCATTATGAAGAAATTTCTACCTTACTGAACTACCTAAGAGCCCATTGAGAAGCAATTTTTCAATTACTGAACGGCCAATAATGAAGAAATTTCTACCTTACTGAACTACCTAAGAGCCCATAGAGAGGAAATTTTTCCCTTACTGAACGCCCCATAATGGAGAAATTTCTACCTTACTGAACTACCTAAGAGCCCATAGAGAGGAAATTTTTCCCTTACTGAACGCCCCATAATGGAGAAATTTCTACCTTACTGAACTACCTAAGAGCCCATAGAGAGGAAATTTCTCCCTTACCGAACGGCTCATAATGAAGAAATTTCTACCCTACTGAACTACCTAAGGGTCCATAGAGAGGAAATTTCTCAATTACCGAACGGCTCATAATGAAGAAATTTCTACCCTACTGAACTACCTAAGGGTCCATAGAGAGGAAATTTCTCTATTACTGAACGGCCCATATGGAAGAAATTTCTACCTTTCTGAACTACCTAAGAGCGTATAGAGAGGAAATTTTTCTCTTACTGAACGGCCAATAATGAAGAAATTTCTACCTTACTGAACTACCTAAGAGCCCATAGAGAGGAAATTTTTCCCTTACTGAACGCCCCATAATGGAGAAATTTCTACCTTACTGAACTACCTAAGAGCCCATTGAGGAGCAATTTTTCAATTACTGAACGGCCAATAATGAAGAAATTTCTACCTTACTGAACTACCTAAGAGCCCATAGAGAGGACATATTTACCTTACTGAACGCTACATAATGGAAAAATTTCTACCTTACTAAACTACCTAAGAGCCCATAGTGAGGAAATTCTTCCCTTACTGAACGGATCATAATGAAGAAATTTCTACTTTACTGACCTACCTAAGAGCCCATATAGAGGAAATTTCTCCCTTACTGAACTTCCCATAATGATCAAATTTTTACATTACTGAACTACCTAAGGGCCCTTAGAAAGGAAATTTCTCTCTTACTGAACGGCCCATAATGAAGAAATTTCTACCTGAACTACCTAAGAGCCTATAGAGAGGAAATTTTTCCCTTACTGAACGGCCCATAATGAAGAAATTTCTAATTTACTGAACTACCTAAGAGCCCATAGAGAGGAAATTTTTCCCTTACTGAACGCCCCATAATGGAGAAATTTCTACATTACTGAACTACCTAAGAGCCCATATAGAGGAAATTTCTCCCCTACTGAACGGGCCATAATGAAGAAATTTCTACCTTACTGAACTACCTAAGAGTACATAAAGAGGAAATTTCTCCCTTACTGAACGACCCATAAGGAAGAAATTTCTACCTTACTGAACTACCTAAGAGCCCACTGAGAGGCAATTTTTCAATTACTGAACGCCCCATAATGGAGAACTTTCTACCTTACTGAACTACCTAAGAGCCCATAGAGAGGAAATTTCTCCCTTACTGAACGGCCCATTATGAAGAAATTTCTACCTTACTGAACTACCTAAGGGTCCATAGAGAGGAAATTTCTCAATTACCGAACGGCTCATAATGAAGAAATTTCTACCTTACTGAACTACCTAAGAGAACGTAGAGAGGAAATTTCTCCCTTACTGAACGGGCCATAATGAAGAAATTTCTACCTTACTGAACGGCCCATAATGAAGAAATTTCTACCTTACTGAACTACCTAAGAGCCCATTGAGAGGCAATTTTTCCCTTACTGAACGCCCCATAATGGAGAAATTTCTACCTTACTGAACTACCTAAGAGCCCATTGAGAGGCAATTTTTCCCTTACTGAACGCCCCATAATGGAGAAATTTCTACATTACTGAACTACCTAAGAGCGCTTAGAGACAAAATTTCTCCCTTACTGAACGGCCCATAATGAAGAAATTTCTACCTTTCTGAACTACCTAAGAGCCCATTGAGAGGCAATTTTTCCCTTACTGAACGCCCCATAATGGAGAAACTTCTACCTTACTGAACTACCTAAGAGCCCATAGAGAGGAAATTTCTCCCTTACTGAACGGCCCATTATGAAGAAATTTCTACCTTACTGAACTACCTAAGGGTCCATAGAGAGGAAATTTCTCCCTTACCGAACGGCTCATAATGAAGAAATTTCTACCTTACTGAACTACCTAAGAGCCCATAGAGAGGAAATTTCTCCCTTACTGAACGGGCCATAATGAAGAAATTTCTACCTTACTGAACTACCTAAGAGTCCATAGAGAGGAAATTTCTCCCTTACTGAACGGCCCATTATGAAGAAATTTCTACCTTACTGAACTACCTAAGAGCCCATTGAGAAGCAATTTTTCAATTACTGAACGGCCAATAATGAAGAAATTTCTACCTTACTGAACTACCTAAGAGCCCATAGAGAGGAAATTTTTCCCTTACTGAACGCCCCATAATGGAGAAATTTCTACCTTACTGAACTACCTAAGAGCCCATAGAGAGGAAATTTCTCCCTTACTGAACGGCCCATTATGAAGAAATTTCTACATTACTGAACTACCTAAGGGTCCATAGAGAGGAAATTTCTCAATTACCGAACGGCTCATAATGAAGAAATTTCTACCCTACTGAACTACCTAAGGGTCCATAGAGAGGAAATTTCTCAATTACCGAACGGCTCATAATGAAGAAATTTCTACCCTACTGAACTACCTAAGGGTCCATAGAGAGGAAATTTCTCAATTACCGAACGGCTCATAATGAAGAAATTTCTACCCTACTGAACTACCTAAGAGCCCATAGAGAGGAAATTTCTCCCTTACTGAACGGCCCATTATGAAGAAATTTCTACATTACTGAACTACCTAAGGGTCCATAGAGAGGAAATTTCTCAATTACCGAACGGCTCATAATGAAGAAATTTCTACCCTACTGAACTACCTAAGGGTCCATAGAGAGGAAATTTCTCCCTTACCGAACGGCTCATAATGAAGAAATTTCTACCTTACTGAACTACCTAAGAGCCCATAGAGAGGAAATTTCTCCCTTACTGAACGGGCCATAATGAAGTAATTTCTACCTTACTGAACTACCTAAGAGCCCATAGAGAGGAAATTTCTCCCTTACTGAACGGCCCATTATGAAGAAATTTCTACATTACTGAACTACCTAAGGGTCCATAGAGAGGAAATTTCTCAATTACCGAACGGCTCATAATGAAGAAATTTCTACCCTACTGAACTACCTAAGGGTCCATAGAGAGGAAATTTCTCCCTTACCGAACGGCTCATAATGAAGAAATTTCTACCTTACTGAACTACCTAAGAGCCCATAGAGAGGAAATTTCTCCCTTACTGAACGGGCCATAATGAAGAAATTTCTACCTTACTGAACTACCTAAGAGTCCATAGAGAGGAAATTTCTCCCTTACTGAACGGCCCATTATGAAGAAATTTCTACCTTACTGAACTACCTAAGAGCCCATTGAGAAGCAATTTTTCAATTACTGAACGGCCAATAATGAAGAAATTTCTACCTTACTGAACTACCTAAGAGCCCATAGAGAGGAAATTTTTCCCTTACTGAACGCCCCATAATGGAGAAATTTCTACCTTACTGAAGTACCTAAGAGCCCATAGAGAGGAAATTTTTCCCTTACTGAACGCCCCATAATGGAGAAATTTCTACCTTACTGAACTACCTAAGAGCCCATAGAGAGGAAATTTCTCCCTTACCGAACGGCTCATAATGAAGAAATTTCTACCCTACTGAACTAACTAAGGGTCCATAGAGAGGAAATTTCTCAATTACCGAACGGCTCATAATGAAGAAATTTCTACCCTACTGAACTACCTAAGGGTCCATAGAGGAAATTTCTCTATTACTGAACGGCCCATATGGAAGAAATTTCTACCTTTCTGAACTACCTAAGAGCGTATAGAGAGGAAATTTTTCTCTTACTGAACGGCCAATAATGAAGAAATTTCTACCTTACTGAACTACCTAAGAGCCCATAGAGAGGAAATTTTTCCCTTACTGAACGCCCCATAATGGAGAAATTTCTACCTTACTGAACTACCTAAGAGCCCATTGAGGAGCAATTTTTCAATTACTGAACGGCCAATAATGAAGAAATTTCTACCTTACTGAACTACCTAAGAGCCCATAGAGAGGACATATTTGCCTTACTGAACGCTACATAATGGAAAAATTTCTACCTTACTAAACTACCTAAGAGCCCATAGTGAGGAAATTCTTCCCTTACTGAACGGATCATAATGAAGAAATTTCTACTTTACTGACCTACCTAAGAGCCCATATAGAGGAAATTTCTCCCTTACTGAACTTCCCATAATGATCAAATTTTACATTACTGAACTACCTAAGGGCCCTTAGAAAGGAAATTTCTCTCTTACTGAACGGCCCATAATGAAGAAATTTCTACCTGAACTACCTAAGAGCCTATAGAGAGGAAATTTTTCCCTTACTGAACGGCCCATAATGAAGAAATTTCTAATTTACTGAACTACCTAAGAGCCCATAGAGAGGAATTTTTCCCTTACTGAACGCCCCATAATGGAGAAATTTCTACATTACTGAACTACCTAAGAGCCCATATAGAGGAAATTTCTCCCCTACTGAACGGGCCATAATGAAGAAATTTCTACCTTACTGAACTACCTAAGAGTACATAAAGAGGAAATTTCTCCCTTACTGAACGACATATAAGGAAGAAATTTCTACCTTACTGAACTACCTAAGAGCCCACTGAGAGGCAATTTTTCAATTACTGAACGCCCCATAATGGAGAACTTTCTACCTTACTGAACTACCTAAGAGCCCATAGAGAGAAATTTCTCCCTTACTGAACGGCCCATTATGAAGAAATTTCTACCTTACTGAACTACCTAAGGGTCCATAGAGAGGAAATTTCTCCCTTACCGAACGGCTCATAATGAAGAAATTTCTACCTTACTGAACTACCTAAGAGAACGTAGAGAGGAAATTTCTCCCTTACTGAACGGGCCATAATGAAGAAATTTCTACCTTACTGAACGGCCCATAATGAAGAAATTTCTACCTTACTGAACTACCTAAGAGCCCATTGAGAGGCAATTTTTCCCTTACTGAACGCCCCATAATGGAGAAATTTCTACCTTACTGAACTACCTAAGAGCCCATTGAGAGGCAATTTTTTCCTTACTGAACGCCCCATAATGGAGAAATTTCTACATTACTGAACTACCTAAGAGCGCTTAGAGACAAAATTTCTCCCTTACTGAACGGCCCATAATGAAGAAATTTCTACCTTTCTGAACTACCTAAGAGCCCATTGAGAGGCAATTTTTCCCTTACTGAACGCCCCATAATGGAGAAATTTCTACCTTACTGAACTACCTAAGAGCCCATAGAGAGGAAATTTCTCCCTTACTGAACGGCCCATTATGAAGAAATTTCTACCTTACTGAACTACCTAAGGGTCCATAGAGAGGAAATTTCTCCCTTACCGAACGGCTCATAATGAAGAAATTTCTACCTTACTGAACTACCTAAGAGCCCATAGAGAGGAAATTTCTCCCTTACTGAACGGGCCATAATGAAGAAATTTCTACCTTACTGAACTACCTAAGAGTCCATAGAGAGGAAATTTCTCCCTTACTGAACGGCCCATTATTAAGAAATTTCTACCTTACTGAACTACCTAAGAGCCCATTGAGAAGCAATTTTTCAATTACTGAACGGCCAATAATGAAGAAATTTCTACCTTACTGAACTACCTAAGAGCCCATAGAGAGGAAATTTTTCCCTTACTGAACGCCCCATAATGGAGAAATTTCTACCTTACTGAACTACCTAAGAGCCCATAGAGAGGAAATTTCTCCCTTACTGAACTTCCCATAATGAACAAATTTTTACATTACTGAACTACCTAAGGGCCCTTAGAAAGGAAATTTCTCTCTTACTGAACGGCCCATAATGAAGAAATTTCTACCTGAACTACCTAAGAGCCCATAGAGAGGAAATTTTTCCCTTACTGAACGGCCCATAATGAAGAAATTTCTAATTTACTGAACTACCTAAGAGCAAATAGAGAGGAAATTTTTCCCTTACTGAACGCCCCATAATGGAGAAATTTCTACATTACTGAACTACCTAAGAGCCCATATAGAGGAAATTTCTCCCCTACTGAACGGGCCATAATGAAGAAATTTCTACCTTACTGAACTACCTAAGAGTACATAAAGAGGAAATTTCTCCCTTACTGAACGACCCATAAGGAAGAAATTTCTACCTTACTGAACTACCTAAGAGCCCATTGAGAGGCAATTGTTCCCTTACTGAACGCCCCATAATGGAGAAATTTCTACCTTACTGAACTACCTAAGAGCCCATAGAGAGGAAATTTCTCCCTTACTGAACGGCCCATTATGAAGAAATTTCTACCTTACTGAACTACCTAAGGGTCCATAGAGAGGAAATTTCTCCCTTACCGAACGGCTCATAATGAAGAAATTTCTACCTTACTGAACTACCTAAGAGCCCATAGAGAGGAAATTTCTCCCTTACTGAACGGGCCATAATGAAGAAATTTCTACCTTACTGAACGGCCCATAATGAAGAAATTTCTACCTTACTGAACTACCTAAGAGCCCATTGAGAGGCAATTTTTCCCTTACTGAACGCCCCATAATGGAGAAATTTCTACCTTACTGAACTACCTAAGAGCCCATTGAGAGGCAATTTTTCCCTTACTGAACGCCCCATAATGGAGAAATTTCTACATTACTGAACTACCTAAGAGCGCTTAGAGACAAAATTTCTCCCTTACTGAACGGCCCATAATGAAGAAATTTCTACCTTACTGAACTACCTAAGAGCCCATTGAGAGGCAATTTTTCCCTTACTGAACGCCCCATAATGGAGAAATTTCTACCTTACTGAACTACCTAAGAGCCCATAGAGAGGAAATTTCTCCCTTACTGAACGGCCCATTATGAAGAAATTTCTACCTTACTGAACTACCTAAGGGTCCATAGAGAGGAAATTTCTCCCTTACCGAACGGCTCATAATGAAGAAATTTCTACCTTACTGAACTACCTAAGAGCCCATAGAGAGGAAATTTCTCCCTTACTGAACGGGCCATAATGAAGAAATTTCTACCTTACTGAACTACCTAAGAGTCCATAGAGAGGAAATTTCTCCCTTACTGAACGGCCCATTATGAAGAAATTTCTACCTTACTGAACTACCTAAGAGCCCATTGAGAAGCAATTTTTCAATTACTGAACGGCCAATAATGAAGAAATTTCTACCTTACTGAACTACCTAAGAGCCCATAGAGAGGAAATTTTTCCCTTACTGAACGCCCCATAATGGAGAAATTTCTACATTACTGAACTACCTAAGAGCCCATATAGAGGAAATTTCTCCCCTACTGAACGGGCCATAATGAAGAAATTTCTACCTTACTGAACTACCTAAGAGTACATAAAGAGGAAATTTCTCCCTTACTGAACGACCCATAAGGAAGAAATTTCTACCTTACTGAACTACCTAAGAGCCCATTGAGAGGCAATTGTTCCCTTACTGAACGCCCCATAATGGAGAAATTTCTACCTTACTGAACTACCTAAGAGCCCATAGAGAGGAAATTTCTCCCTTACTGAACGGCCCATTATGAAGAAATTTCTACCTTACTGAACTACCTAAGGGTCCATAGAGAGGAAATTTCTCCCTTACCGAACGGCTCATAATGAAGAAATTTGTACCTTACTGAACTACCTAAGAGCCCATAGAGAGGAAATTTCTCCCTTACTGAACGGGCCATAATGAAGAAATTTCTACCTTACTGAACGGCCCATAATGAAGAAATTTCTACCTTACTGAACTACCTAAGAGCCCATTGAGAGGCAATTTTTCCCTTACTGAACGCCCCATAATGGAGAAATTTCTACCTTACTGAACTACCTAAGAGCCCATTGAGAGGCAATTTTTCCCTTACTGAACGCCCCATAATGGAGAAATTTCTACATTACTGAACTACCTAAGAGCGCTTAGAGACAAAATTTCTCCCTTACTGAACGGCCCATAATGAAGAAATTTCTACCTTACTGAACTACCTAAGAGCCCATAGAGAGGAAATTTCTCCCTTACTGAACGGCCCATTATGAAGAAATTTCTACCTTACTGAACTACCTAAGGGTCCATAGAGAGGAAATTTCTCCCTTACCGAACGGCTCATAATGAAGAAATTTCTACCCTACTGAACTACCTAAGGGTCCATAGAGAGGAAATTTCTCCCTTACCGAACGGCTCATAATGAAGAAATTTCTACCCTACTGAACTACCTAAGGGTCCATAGAGAGGAAATTTCTCCCTTACTGAACGGCCCATATGAAAGAAATTTCTACCTTTCTGAACTACCTAAGAGCGTATAGAGAGGAAATTTTTCTCTTACTGAACGGCCAATAATAAAGAAATTTCTAGCTTACTGAACTACCTAAGAGCCCATAGAGAGGAAATTACTCCGTTACTATATAAATATAATAATGAAGAAATTTCTACCTTACTGAACTACCTAAGGGTCCATAGAGAGGAAATTTCTCCCTTACTGAACGGCCCATATTGAAAAAATTTCTACCTTACTGAACTACCTAAGAGTCCATAGAGAGGAAATTTCTCCATTACTGAACGGCCCATTATGAAGAAATTTCTACCTTACTGAACTACCTAAGAGCCCATAGAGAGGAAATTTCTCCCTTACTGAACGGCCCATTATGAAGAAATTTCTACCTTACTGAACTACCTAAGGGTCCATAGAGAGGAAATTTCTCCCTTACCGAACGGCTCATAATGAAGAAATTTCTACCTTACTGAACTACCTAAGAGCCCATAGAGAGGAAATTTCTCCCTTACTGAACGGGCCATAATGAAGAAATTTCTACCTTACTGAACTACCTAAGAGTCCATAGAGAGGAAATTTCTCCCTTACTGAACGGCCCATTATGAAGAAATTTCTACCTTACTGAACTACCTAAGAGCCCATTGAGAAGCAATTTTTCAATTACTGAACGGCCAATAATGAAGAAATTTCTACCTTACTGAACTACCTAAGAGCCCATAGAGAGGAAATTTTTCCCTTACTGAACGCCCCATAATGGAGAAATTTCTACCTTACTGAACTACCTAAGAGTCCATAGAGAGGAAATTTCTCCCTTACTGAACGGCCCATTATGAAGAAATTTCTACCTTACTGAACTACCTAAGAGCCCATTGAGAAGCAATTTTTCAATTACTGAACGGCCAATAATGAAGAAATTTCTACCTTACTGAACTACCTAAGAGCCCATAGAGAGGAAATTTTTCCCTTACTGAACGCCCCATAATGGAGAAATTTCTACCTTACTGAACTACCTAAGAGCCCATAGAGAGGAAATTTCTCCCTTACTGAACGGCCCATTATGAAGAAATTTCTACCTTACTGAACTACTTAAGCGCCCATAGAGAGGAAATTTCACCCTTACTGAACGGCCCATAATGAAGAAATTTCTACCTTTCTGAACTACCTAAGAGCGTATAGAGAGGAAATTTTTCTCTTACTGAACGGCCAATAATAAAGAAATTTCTAGCTTACTGAACTACCTAAGAGCCCATAGAGAGGAAATTACTCCCTTACTATATGAATATAATAATGAAGAAATTTCTACCTTACTGAACTACCTAAGGGTCCATAGAGAGGAAATTTCTCCCTTACTGAACGGCCCATATTGAAGAAATTTCTACCTTACTGAACTACCTAAGAGTCCATAGAGAGGAAATTTCTCCATTACTGAACGGCCCATTATGAAGAAATTTCTACCTTACTGAACTACCTAAGAGCTCATAGAGAGGAAATTTCTCCCTTACTGAAAGGCCCATTATGAAGAAATTTCTACCTTACTGAACTACCTAAGGGTCCATAGAGAGGAAATTTCTCCCTTACCGAACGGCTCATAGTGAAGAAATTTCTACCTTACTGAACTACCTAAGAGTCCATAGAGAGGAAATTTCTCCATTACTGAACGGGCCATAATGAAGAAATTTCTACCTTACTGAACTACCTAAGAGTCCATAGAGAGGAAATTTCTCCCTTACTGAACGGCCCATTATGAAGAAATTTCTACCTTACTGAACTACCTAAGAGCCCATTGAGAAGCAATTTTTCAATTACTGAACGGCCTATAATGAAGAAATTTCTACCTTACTGAACTACCTAAGAGCCCATAGAGAGGAAATTTTTCCCTTACTGAACGCCCCATAATGGAGAAATTTCTACCTTACTGAACTACCTAAGAGTCCATAGAGAGGAAATTTCTCCCTTACTGAACGGCCCATTATGAAGAAATTTCTACCTTACTGAACTACCTAAGAGTCCATTGAGAAGCATTTTTTCAATAATGAAGAAATTTCTACCTTACTGAACTACCTAAGAGCCCATAGAGAGGAAATTTTTCCCTTACTGAACGCCCCATAATGGAGAAATTTCTACCTTACTGAACTACCTAAGAGCCCATAGAGAGGAAATTTCTCCCTTACTGAACGGCCCATTATGAAGAAATTTCTACCTTACTGAACTACCTAAGAGCCCATTGAGAGGCAATTTTTCCCTTACTGAACGCCCCATAATGGAGAAATTTCTACCTTACTGAACTACCTAAGAGCCCATAGAGAGGAAATTTCTCCCTTACTGAACGGAACATTATGAAGAAATTTCTACCTTACTGAACTACCTAAGGGTCCATAGCGAGGAAATTTCTCCCTTACCGAACGGCTCATAATGAAGAAATTTCTACCCTACTGAACTACCTAAGGGTCCATAGAGAGGAAATTTCTCCCTTACTGAACGGCCCATATGGAAGAAATTTCTACCTTACTGAACTACCTAAGAGCGTATAGAGAGGAAATTTTTCTCTTACTGAACGGCCAATAATAAAGAAATTTCTAGCTTACTGAACTACCTAAGAGCCCATAGAGAGGAAATTACTCCCTTACTATATGAATATAATAATGAAGAAATTTCTACCTTACTGAACTACTTAAGGGTCCATAGAGAGGAAATTTCTTCCTTACTGAACGGAACATATTGAAGAAATTTCTACCTTACTGAACTACCTAAGAGCCCATAGAGAGGAAATTTTTCCCTTACTGAACGGCAAATAATGAAGAAATTTCTAATTTACTGAACTACCTAAGAGCCCATAGAGAGGAAATTTTTCCCTTACTGAACGGACCATAATGAAGAAATTTCTACTTTACCGAACTACCTAAGGGTCCATAGAGAGGAAATTTCTCCCTTAGTGAACGGCTCATAATGAAGAAATTTCTACCCTACTGAGCTACCTATGAGCCCAAATTTCTACCTTACTGAACTACCTAAGAGATCATAGAGATCAAATTTCTCCCTTACTGAACGGGCCCTAATGAAGAAATTTCTACCTTACTGAACTACCTAAGGGTCCATAGAGAAAAAAAATTTCCCTTACTGAACGGCCCATAATGAAGAAATTTCTACCTTACTGAACTACCTAAGAGCCCATAGGGAGGTAATTTCTCCCTTACTGAACGGCCTATAATGAAGAAATTTCTACCTTACTGAACTACCTAAGGGCCCATAGAGAGGAATTTTTTTATTTACTGAACGGCCCATAATGAAGAAATTTCTACCTTACTGGATTACCTTAGAGCCCATAGAGAGGAAATTTTTCACTAACTCAACTGCACATAATGAAGAACTTTCTACCTTACTGAACTACCTAAGAGCCCATAGAGAGGAAATTTTTCCGTTACTGAACGGCCCATAATGAAAAAATTTCTACCTTACTAAACTACCTAAGAGCCCATAGTGAGGAAATTCTTCCCTTACTGAACGGATCATAATGAAGAAATTTCTACTTTACTGACCTACCTAAGAGCCCATAGAGAGGAAATTTCTCCCTTACTGAACTTCCCATAATGAAGAAATTTCTACCTTACTGAACTACCTACGGGCCCAGAGAGAGGAAATTTCTCCTTACTGAACTACCTGACAGTCTGTAGAGAAGAAATTTCTCATTTACTGAAGGGATCATAATGAAGAAATTTCTACCGTACTGAACTACCTAAGGGTCCATAGAGAGGAAATTTCTCCTTTATTGAACGGCCAATAATGAAGAAATTTCTACCTTGCTGAACTACCTAAGATCCCATAGAAAGGAAATTTCTCCCTTATGAAGAAATTTCTACCGTACTGAACTACCTAAGGGCCCAGAGGGAGGAAATTTCTCACTTACTGAACGGAGCATAATCAAGAAATTTCTACCTTACTGAACTACCTAAGAGCCCATAGAGAGGAAATTTCCCCCTTACTGAACGTTCCATAATGAAGAAATTTCTACATTACTGAGCTAAGTAAGAGACCATAGAGAGGAAATTTCCCCCTTACTGAACGTTCCATAATGAAGAAATTTCTACATTACTGAGCTAAGTAAGAGCCCATAGAGAGGAAATTACTCCCTTACTATATGAATATAATAATGAAGAAATTTCTACCTTACTGAACTACTTAAGGGTCCATAGAGAGGAAATTTCTCCCTTACTGAACGGAACATATTGAAGAAATTTCTACCTTACTGAACTACCTAAGAGCCCATAGAGAGGAAATTTTTCCCTTACTGAACGGCAAATAATGAAGAAATTTCTAATTTACTGAACTACCTAAGAGCCCATAGAGAGGAAATTTTTCCCTTACTGAACGGACCATAATGAAGAAATTTCTACTTTACCGAACTACCTAAGGGTCCATAGAGAGGAAATTTCTCCCTTAGTGAACGGCTCATAATGAAGAAATTTCTACCCTACTGAGCTACCTATGAGCCCAAATTTCTACCTTACTGAACTACCTAAGAGATCATAGAGATCAAATTTCTCCCTTACTGAACGGGCCCTAATGAAGAAATTTCTACCTTACTGAACTACCTAAGGGTCCATAGAGAAAAAAAATTTCCCTTACTGAACGGCCCATAATGAAGAAATTTCTACCTTACTGAACTACCTAAGAGCCCATAGGGAGGTAATTTCTCCCTTACTGAACGGCCTATAATGAAGAAATTTCTACCTTACTGAACTACCTAAGGGCCCATAGAGAGGAATTTTTTTATTTACTGAACGGCCCATAATGAAGAAATTTCTACCTTACTGGATTACCTTAGAGCCCATAGAGAGGAAATTTTTCACTAACTCAACTGCACATAATGAAGAACTTTCTACCTTACTGAACTACCTAAGAGCCCATAGAGAGGAAATTTTTCCCTTACTGAACGGCCCATAATGAAAAAATTTCTACCTTACTAAACTACCTAAGAACCCATAGTGAGGAAATTCTTCCCTTACTGAACGGATCATAATGAAGAAATTTCTACTTTACTGACCTACCTAAGAGCCCATAGAGAGGAAATTTCTCCCTTACTGAACTTCCCATAATGAACAAATTTTTACATTACTGAACTACCTAAGGGCCCTTAGAAAGGAAATTTCTCTCTTACTGAACGGCCCATAATGAAGAAATTTCTACCTTACTGAACTACCTACGGGCCCAGAGAGAGGAAATTTCTCCTTACTGAACTACCTGACAGTCTGTAGAGAAGAAATTTCTCATTTACTGAAGGGATCATAATGAAGAAATTTCTACCGTACTGAACTACCTCAGGGCCCAGAGGTAGGAAATTTCTCCCTTACTGAATGGCTCATAATGAAGAAATTTCTACCTTACTGAACTACCTAAGAGTCAAAAGAGAAGAAATTTCTCTCTTACTGAACGACCCGTAATAAAGAAATTTCTACCTTAACGAACTAAGTAAGAGCCCATAGAGGGGTAATTTCTCCCTTACTGAACGGCTCATAATGAAGAAATTTCTACCTTGCTGAACTACCTAAGATCCCATAGAAAGGAAATTTCTCCCTTATGAAGAAATTTCTACCGTACTGAACTACCTAAGGGCCCAGAGGGAGGAAATTTCTCACTTACTGAACGGAGCATAATCAAGAAATTTCTACCTTACTGAACTACCTAAGAGCCCACAGAGAGGAAATTTCCCCCTTACTGAACGTTCCATAATGAAGAAATTTCTACATTACTGAGCTAAGTAAGAGCCCATAGAGAGGAAATTTCTCCCTTACTGAACGGCTCATAATGAAAAAAATTCTACCTAACTGAACTACCTAAGGGTCCATAGAGAGGAAATTTCTCCATTACTGAACGGCTCATAATGAAGTAATTTCTATCTTACTGAACTACCTATGAGCCCATAGAGAGGAAATTTCTCCCTTACTGAACGGGCAATAATGAAGAAATTTCTACCTTACTGAACTACCTAAGAGCCCATAGAGAGGAAATTTTTCCCTTACTGAACGCCCCATAATGGAGAAATTTCTACCTTACTGAACTACCTAAGAGAGCATAGAGAGGAAATTTCTCCCTTACTGAACGGCCCATTATGAAGAAATTTCTACCTTACTGAACTACTTAAGAGCCAATAGAGAGGAAATTTCACCCTTACTGAACGGCCCATAATGAAGAAATTTCTACCTTACTGAACTACCTAAGAGCCCATTGAGAGGCAATTTTTCCCTTACTGAACGCCCCATAATGGAGAAATTTCTACCTTACTGAACTACCTAAGAGCCCATAGAGAGGAAATTTCTCCCTTACTGAACGGAACATTATGAAGAAATTTCTACCTTACTGAACTACCTAAGGGTCCATAGCGAGGAAATTTCTCCCTTACCGAACGGCTCATAATGAAGAAATTTCTACCCTACTGAACTACCTAAGGGTCCATAGAGAGGAAATTTCTCCCTTACTGAACGGCCCATATGGAAGAAATTTCTACCTTACTGAACTACCTAAGAGCGTATAGAGAGGAAATTTTTCTCTTACTGAACGGCCAATAATAAAGAAATTTCTAGCTTACTGAACTACCTAAGAGCCCATAGAGAGGAAATTACTCCCTTACTATATGAATATAATAAAGAAGAAATTTCTACCTTACTGAACTACTTAAGGGTCCATAGAGAGGAAATTTCTCCCTTACTGAACGGAACATATTGAAGAAATTTCTACCTTACTGAACTACCTAAGAGCCCATAGAGAGGAAATTTTTCCCTTACTGAACGGCAAATAATGAAGAAATTTCTAATTTACTGAACTACCTAAGAGCCCATAGAGAGGAAATTTTTCCCTTACTGAACGGACCATAATGAAGAAATTTCTACTTTACCGAACTACCTAAGGGTCCATAGAGAGGAAATTTCTCCCTTAGTGAACGGCTCATAATGAAGAAATTTCTACCCTACTGAGCTACCTATGAGCCCAAATTTCTACCTTACTGAACTACCTAAGAGATCATAGAGATCAAATTTCTCCCTTACTGAACGGGCCCTAATGAAGAAATTTCTACCTTACTGAACTACCTAAGGGTCCATAGAGAAAAAAAATTTCCCTTACTGAACGGCCCATAATGAAGAAATTTCTACCTTACTGAACTACCTAAGAGCCCATAGGGAGGTAATTTCTCCCTTACTGAACGGCCTATAATGAAGAAATTTCTACCTTACTGAACTACCTAAGGGCCCATAGAGAGGAATTTTTTTACTTACTGAACGGCCCATAATGAAGAAATTTCTACCTTACTGGATTACCTTAGAGCCCATAGAGAGGAAATTTTTCACTAACTCAACTGCACATAATGAAGAACTTTCTACCTTACTGAACTACCTAAGAGCCCATAGAGAATAAATTTTTCCCTTACTGAACGGCCCATAATGAAAAAATTTCTACCTTACTAAACTACCTAAGAGCCCATAGTGAGGAAATTCTTCCCTTACTGAACGGATCATAATGAAGAAATTTCTACTTTACTGACCTACCTAAGAGCCCATAGAGAGGAAATTTCTCCCTTACTGAACTTCCCATAATGAACAAATTTTTACATTACTGAACTACCTAAGGGCCCTTAGAAAGGAAATTTCTCTCTTACTGAACGGCCCATAATGAAGAAATTTCTACCTTACTGAACTACCTACGGGCCCAGAGAGAGGAAATTTCTCCTTACTGAACTACCTGACAGTCTGTAGAGAAGAAATTTCTCATTTACTGAAGGGATCATAATGAAGAAATTTCTACCGTACTGAACTACCTAAGGGTCCATAGAGAGGAAATTTCTCCTTTATTGAACGGCCAATAATGAAGAAATTTCTACCTTGCTGAACTACCTAAGATCCCATAGAAAGGAAATTTCTCCCTTATGAAGAAATTTCTACCGTACTGAACTACCTAAGGGCCCAGAGGGAGGAAATTTCTCCCTTACTGAACGGAGCATAATCAAGAAATTTCTACCTTACTGAACTACCTAAGAGCCAATAGAGAGGAAATTTCAACCTTACTGAACGTTCCATAATGAAGAAATTTCTACATTACTGAGCTAAGTAAGAGCCCATAGAGAGGAAATTTCTCCCTTACTGAACGGCTCATAATGAAAAAAATTCTACCTAACTGAACTACCTAAGGGTCCATAGAGAGGAAATTTCTCCATTACTGAACGGCTCATAATGAAGTAATTTCTATCTTACTGAACTACCTATGAGCCCATAGAGAGGAAATTTCTCCCTTACTGAACTACCTAAGAGAGCATAGAGAGGAAATTTCTCCCTTACTGAACGGCCCATTATGAAGAAATTTCTACCTTACTGAACTACTTAAGAGCCCATAGAGAGGAAATTTCACCCTTACTGAACGGCCCATAATGAAGAAATTTCTACCTTACTGAACTACCTAAGAGCCCATTGAGAGGCAATTTTTCCCTTACTGAACGCCCCATAATGGAGAAATTTCTACCTTACTGAACTACCTAAGAGCCCATAGAGAGGAAATTTCTCCCTTACTGAACGGAACATTATGAAGAAATTTCTACCTTACTGAACTACCTAAGGGTCCATAGCGAGGAAATTTCTCCCTTACCGAACGGCTCATAATGAAGAAATTTCTACCCTACTGAACTACCTAAGGGTCCATAGAGAGGAAATTTCTCCCTTACTGAACGGCCCATATGGAAGAAATTTCTACCTTACTGAACTACCTAAGAGCGTATAGAGAGGAATTTTTTCTCTTACTGAACGGCCAATAATAAAGAAATTTCTAGCTTACTGAACTACCTAAGAGCCCATAGAGAGGAAATTACTCCCTTACTATATGAATATAATAAAGAAGAAATTTCTACCTTACTGAACTAC
>CAJMZQ010000020.1:0-66433 GCA_905220385.1 Xylota sylvarum
AGAAATTTCTACCTTACTGAACTACCTAAGGGTCCATAGAGAGGAAATTTCTCCCTTACTGAACGGCCCATATGGAAGAAATTTCTAAGTTACTGAACTGCCTAAGAGCGTATAGAGAAAAAATGTCTCCCTTACTGAACGGGCCATAATGAAGAAATTTCTACCTTACTGAACTACCTAAGAGCCCATTGAGAAGCAATTTTTCCCTTACTGAACGCCCCATAATGGAGAAATTTCTACCTTACTGAACTACCTAAGAGCCCATAGAGAGGAAATTTCTCCCTTACTGAACGGCCCATTATGAAGAAATTTCTACCTTACTGAACTACCTAAGGGTCCATAGAGAGGAAATTTCTCCCTTACTGAAGAAAGGGAAGAAATTTCTAAGTTACTGAACTACCTAAGAGCGTATAGAGAGGAAATGTCTCCCTTACTGAACGGGCCATAATGAAGAAATTTCTACCTTACTGAACTACCTAAGAGCCCATAGAGAGGAAATGTCTCCCTTACTGAACGGGCCATAATGAAGAAATTTCTACCTTACTGAACTACCTAAGAGTCCATAGAGAGGAAATTTCTCCCTTACTGAACGGCCCATTATGAAGAAATTTCTACCTTACTGAACTACCTAAGAGCCCATTAAGAAGCAATTTTTCAATTACTGAACGGCCAATAATGAAGAAATTTCTACCTTACTGAACTACCTAAGAGCCCATAGAGAGGAAATTTCTCCCTTACTGAACGGCCCATTATGAAGAAATTTCTACCTTACTGAACTACCTAAGAGCCCATTGAGAAGCAATTTTTCCCTTACTGAACGCCCCATAATGAAGAAATTTCTACCTTACTGAACTACCTAAGAGCCCATAGAGAGGAAATTTCTCCCTTACTGAACGCCCCATAATGGAGAAATTTCTACCTTACTGAACTACCTAAGAGCCCATAGAGAGGAAATTTCTCCCTTACTGAACGGCCCATTATGAAGAAATTTCTACCTTACTGAACTACCTAAGGGTCCATAGAGAGGAAATTTCTCCCTTACTGAAGAAAGGGAAGAAATTTCTAAGTTACTGAACTACCTAAGAGCCCATAGAGAGGAAATTTCTCCCTTACTGAACGGCCCATTATGAAGAAATTTCTACCTTACTGAACTACCTAAGAGCCCATAGAGAGGAAATGTCTCCCTTACTGAACGGGCCATAATGAAGAAATTTCTACCTTACTGAACTACCTAAGATTTCATAGAGAGGAAATTTCTCCCTTACTGAACGCCCCATAATGGAGAAATTTCTACCTTACTGAACTACCTAAGAGCCCATAGAGAGGAAATGTCTCCCTTACTGAACGGGCCATAATGAAGAAATTTCTACCTTACTGAACTACCTAAGATTTCATAGAGAGGAAATTTCTCCCTTACTGAACGCCCCATAATGGAGAAATTTCTACCTTACTGAACTACCTAAGAGCCCATAGAGAGGAAATTTCTCCCTTACTGAACGGCCCATTATGAAGAAATTTCTACCTTACTGAACTACCTAAGGGTCCATAGAGAGGAAATTTCTCCCTTACTGAAGAAAGGGAAGAAATTTCTAAGTTACTGAACTACCTAAGAGCCCATAGAGAGGAAATTTCTCCCTTACTGAACGGCCCATTATGAAGAAATTTCTACCTTACTGAACTACCTAAGAGCCCATAGAGAGGAAATGTCTCCCTTACTGAACGGGCCATAATGAAGAAATTTCTACCTTACTGAACTACCTAAGAGTCCATAGAGAGGAAATTTCTCCCTTACTGAACGGCCCATTATGAAGAAATTTCTACCTTACTGAACTACCTAAGAGCCCATTAAGAAGCAATTTTTCAATTACTGAACGGCCAATAATGAAGAAATTTCTACCTTACTGAACTACCTAAGAGCCCATAGAGAGGAAATTTCTCCCTTACTGAACGGCCCATTATGAAGAAATTTCTACCTTACTGAACTACCTAAGAGCCCATTGAGAAGCAATTTTTCCCTTACTGAACGCCCCATAATGAAGAAATTTCTACCTTACTGAACTACCTAAGAGCCCATAGAGAGGAAATTTCTCCCTTACTGAACGGCCCATTATGAAGAAATTTCTACCTTACTGAACTACCTAAGGGTCCATAGAGAGGAAATTGCTCGCTTACTGAACGGCCCATAATGAAGAAATTTCTACCTTACTGAACTACCTAAGAGCCCATAGAGAGGAAATTTCTCCCTTACTGAACGGGCCATAATGAAGAAATGTCTACCTTACTGAACTACCTAAGAGTCCATAGAGAGGAAATTTCTCCCTTACTGAACGGCCCATTATGAAGAAATTTCTACCTTACTGAACTACCTAAGAGCCCATAGAGAGGAAATTTCTCCCTTACTGAACGGGCCATAATGAAGAAATTTCTACCTTACTGAACTACCTAAGGGTCCATAGAGAGGAAATTGCTCGCTTACTGAACGGCCCATAATGAAGAAATTTCTACCTTACTGAACTACCTAAGAGCCCATAGAGAGGAAATTTCTCCCTTACTGAACGGGCCATAATGAAGAAATTTCTACCTTACTGAACTACCTAAGATTCCATAGAGAGGAAATTTCTCCCTTACTGAACGGCCCATTATGAAGAAATTTCTACCTTACTGAACTACCTAAGAGCCCATTGAGAAGCAATTTTTCCCTTACTGAACGCCCCATAATGGAGAAATTTCTAAATTACTGAACTACCTAAGAGCCCATAGAGAGGAAATTTCTCCCTTACTGAACGGCCCATTATGAAGAAATTTCTACCTTACTGAACTACCTAAGAGCCCATTGAGAAGCAATTTTTTCCTTACTGAACGCCCCATAATGGAGAAATTTCTACCTTACTGAACTACCTAAGAGCCCATAGAGAGGAAATTTCTCCCTTACTGAACGGCCCATTATGAAGAAATTTCTACCTTACTGAACTACCTAAGAGTCCATAGAGAGGAAATTTCTCCCTTACTGAACGGCCCATTATGAAGAAATTTCTACCTTACTGAACTACCTAAGAGCCCATTAAGAAGCAATTTTTCAATTACTGAACGGCCAATAATGAAGAAATTTCTACCTTACTGAACTACCTAAGAGCCCATAGAGAGGAAATTTCTCCCTTACTGAACGGCCCATTATGAAGAAATTTCTACCTTACTGAACTACCTAAGAGCCCATTGAGAAGCAATTTTTCCCTTACTGAACGCCCCATAATGGAGAAATTTCTACCTTACTGAACTACCTAAGAGCCCATAGAGAGGAAATTTCTCCCTTACTGAACGGCCCATTATGAAGAAATTTCTACCTTACTGAACTACCTAAGGGTCCATAGAGAGGAAATTGCTCGCTTACTGAACGGCCCATAATGAAGAAATTTCTACCTTACTGAACTACCTAAGAGCCCATAGAGAGGAAATTTCTCCCTTACTGAACGGGCCATAATGAAGAAATGTCTACCTTACTGAACTACCTAAGAGTCCATAGAGAGGAAATTTCTCCCTTACTGAACGGCCCATTATGAAGAAATTTCTACCTTACTGAACTACCTAAGAGCCCATAGAGAGGAAATTTCTCCCTTACTGAACGGGCCATAATGAAGAAATTTCTACCTTACTGAACTACCTAAGGGTCCATAGAGAGGAAATTGCTCGCTTACTGAACGGCCCATAATGAAGAAATTTCTACCTTACTGAACTACCTAAGAGCCCATAGAGAGGAAATTTCTCCCTTACTGAACGGGCCATAATGAAGAAATTTCTACCTTACTGAACTACCTAAGATTCCATAGAGAGGAAATTTCTCCCTTACTGAACGGCCCATTATGAAGAAATTTCTACCTTACTGAACTACCTAAGAGCCCATTGAGAAGCAATTTTTCCCTTACTGAACGCCCCATAATGGAGAAATTTCTACCTTACTGAACTACCTAAGAGCCCATAGAGAGGAAATTTCTCCCTTACTGAACGGCCCATTATGAAGAAATTTCTACCTTACTGAACTACCTAAGGGTCCATAGAGAGGAAATTTCTCCCTTACTGAACGGCCCATATGGAAGAAATTTCTAAGTTACTGAACTACCTAAGAGCGTATAGAGAGGAAATTTTTCCCTTACTGAACGGTCAATAATAAAGAAATTTCTACCTTACTGAACTACCTAAGAGTCAAAAGAGAAGAAATTTCTCCCTTACTGAACGACCCGTAATGAAGAAATTTCTACCTTACTGGATTACCTTAGAGCCCATAGCGAGGAAATTCTTCCCTTACTGAACGGATCATAATGAAGAAATTTCTACCTTACTGAACTACCTAAGGGTCCATAGAGAGGAAATTTCTCCCTTACTGAACGGCCCGTAATGAAGAAATTTCTACCTTACTGAACTACCTCAGAGCCCATAGAGAGGAAATTTCTCCCTTACTGAACGGCCCGTAATGAAGAAATTTCTACCTTACTGAACTACCTAAGAGCCCATAGAGACGAAATTTTTCCCTTACTGAACGGACCATAATGAAGAAATTTCTACCTTACTGAACTACCTAAGGGTCCATAGAGAGTAAATTTCTCCCTTACTGAACGGCCCGTAATGAAGAAATTTCTACCTTACTGAACTACCTAAGGGTCCATAGAGAGGAAACTGCTCGCTTACTGAACTAATGAAGAAATTTCTACCTTACTGAACTACCTAAGAGCCCATAGAGAGGAAATTTTTCCCTTACTGAACGGTCAATAATAAAGAAATTTCTAGCTTACTGAACTACCTAAGAGTCAAAAGAGAAGAAATTTCTCCCTTACTGAACGACCCGTAATGAAGAAATTTCTACCTTACTGGATTACCTTAGAGCCCATAGCGAGGAAATTCTTCCCTTACTGAACGGATCATAATGAAGAAATTTCTACCTTACTGAACTACCTAAGGGTCCATAGAGAGGAAATTTCTCCCTTACTGAACGGCCCATATGGAAGAAATTTCTAAGTTACTGAACTACCTAAGAGCGTATAGAGAGGAAATTTTTCCCTTACTGAACGGTCAATAATAAAGAAATTTCTAGCTTACTGAACTACCTAAGAGTCAAAAGAGAAGAAATTTCTCCCTTACTGAACGACCCGTAATGAAGAAATTTCTACCTTACTGGATTACCTTAGAGCCCATAGCGAGGAAATTCTTCCCTTACTGAACGGATCATAATGAAGAAATTTCTACCTTACTGAACTACCTAAGGGTCCATAGAGAGGAAATTTCTCCCTTACTGAACGGCCCGTAATGAAGAAATTTCTACCTTACTGAACTACCTAAGAGCCCATAGAGACGAAATTTTTCCCTTACTGAACGGACCATAATGAAGAAATTTCTACCTTACTGAACTACCTAAGGGTCCATAGAGAGGAAATTTCTCCTTTACTGAACGGCCAATAATGAAGAAATTTCTACCTTGCTGAACTACCTAAGATCCCATAGAAAGGAAATTTCTCCCTTATGAAGAAATTTCTACCGTACTGAACTACCTAAGATCCCAGAGGGAGGAAATTTCTCCCTTACTGAACGGCCCATAATGAAGAAATTTCTACCTTACTGAACTACCTAAGAGCCCATAGAGAAGAAATTATGAAGAAATTTCTACATTACTGAGCTAAGTAAGAGCCCATAGAGAGGAAATTTCTCCCTTACTGAACGGCTCATAATGAAAAAAATTCTACCTAAATGAACTACCTAAGGGTCCATAGAGAGGAAATTTCTCCATTACTGAACGGCTCATAATGAAGTAATTTCTATCTTACTGAACTACCTATGAGCCCATAGAGATGAAATTTCTCCCTTACTGAACGGGCCATAATGAAGAAATTTCTACCTTACTGAACTACCTAAGGGTCCATAGAGAGGAAACTGCTCGCTTACTGAACGGCCCATAATGAAGAAATTTCTACCTTACTGAACTACCTAAGAGCCCATAGAGAGGAAATTTCTCCCTTACTGAACGGCCCATTATGAAGAAATTTCTACCTTACTGAACTACCTAAGAGCCCATTAAGAAGCAATTTTTCAATTACTGAACGGCCAATAATGAAGAAATTTCTACCTTACTGAACTACCTAAGGGTCCATAGAGAGGAAATTTCTACCTTACTGAACGGCCCATAATGAAGAAATTTCTACCTTACTGAACTACCTAAGAGCCCATAGAGAGGAAATTTCCCCCTTCCTGAACGTTCCATAATGAAGAAATTTCTACATTACTGAGCTAAGTAAGAGCCCATAGAGAGGAAATTTCTCCCTTACTGAACGGCCCATTATGAAGAAATATCTACCTTACTGAACTACCTAAGAGTCCATAGAGAGGAAATTTCTCCCTTACTGAACGGCCCATTATGAAGAAATTTCTACCTTACTGAACTACCTAAGAGCCCATTGAGAAGCAATTTTTCCCTTACTGAACGCCCCATAATGGAGAAATTTCTACCTTACTGAACTACCTAAGAGCCCATAGAGAGGAAATTTCTCCCTTACTGAACGGCCCATTATGAAGAAATTTCTACATTACTGAGCTAAGTAAGAGCCCATAGAGAGGAAATTTCTCCCTTACTGAACGGCCCATTATGAAGAAATTTCTACCTTACTGAACTACCTAAGAGTCCATAGAGAGGAAATTGCTCGCTTACTGAACGGCCCATAATGAAGAAATTTCTACCTTACTGAACTACCTAAGAGCCCATTGAGAAGCAATTTTTTCCCTTACTGAACGGGCCATAATGAAGAAATTTCTACCTTACTGAACTACCTAAGATTCCATAGAGAGGAAATTTCTCCCTTACTGAACGGCCCATTATGAAGAAATTTCTACCTTACTGAACTACCTAAGAGCCCATTGAGAAGCAATTTTTTCCTTACTGAACGCCCCATAATGGAGAAATTTCTACCTTACTGAACTACCTAAGAGCCCATAGAGAGGAAATTACTCCCTTACTATATGAATATAATAATGAAGAAATTTCTACCTTACTGAACTACCTAAGAGCCCATAGAGAGGAAATTTCTCCCTTACTGAACGGCTCATAATGAAGAAATTTCTACCTTACTGAACTACCTAAGAGTCCATAGAGAGGAAATTTCTCCCTTACTGAACGGCCCATTATGAAGAAATTTCTACCTTACTGAACTACCTAAGAGCCCATTGAGAAGCAATTTTTCCCTTACTGAACGCCCCATAATGGAGAAATTTCTACCTTACTGAACTACCTAAGAGCCCATAGAGAGGAAATTTCTCCCTTACTGAACGGCCCATATGGAAGAAATTTCTACCTTACTGAACTACCTAAGAGCGTATAGAGAGGAAATTTTTCCCTTACTGAACGGTCAATAATAAAGAAATTTCTAGCTTACTGAACTACCTAAGAGCCCATAGAGAGGAAATTACTCCCTTACTATATGAATATAATAATGAAGAAATTTCTACCTTACTGAACTACCTAAGAGGCCATAGTGAGGAAATTCTTCCCTTACTGAACGGATCATAATGAAGAAATTTCTACTTTACTGACCTACCTAAGAGCCCATAGAGAGGAAATTTCTCCCTTACTGAACGGCCCATATTGAAGAAATTTCTACCTTACTGAACTACCTAAGAGTCCATAGAGAGGAAATTTCTCCCTTACTGAACGGCCCATTATGAAGAAATTTCTACCTTACTGAACTACCTAAGAGCCCATAGAGAGGAAATTTCTCCCTTACTGAACGGGCCATAATGAAGAAATTTCTACCTTACTGAACTACCTAAGGGTCCATAGAGAGGAAATTCCTCGCTTACTGAACGGCCAATAATGAAGAAATTTCTACCTTACTGAACTACCTAAGAGCCCATAGAGAAAAAATTTCTCCCTTACTGAACGGCCCATTATGAAGAAATTTCTACCTTACTGAACTACCTAAGAGCCCATAGTGAGGAAATTCTTCCCTTACTGAACGGATCATAATGAAGAAATTTCTACTTTACTGACCTACATAAGAGCCCATAGAGAGGAAATTTCTCCCTTACTGAACTTCCCATAATGAACAAATTTTTACATTACTGAACTACCTAAGGGCCCTTAGAAAGGAAATTTCTCTCTTACTGAACGGCCCATTATGAAGAAATTTCTACCTTACTGAACTACCTAAGAGCCCATAGTGAGGAAATTCTTCCCTTACTGAACGGATCATAATGAAGAAATTTCTACTTTACTGACCTACCTAAGAGCCCATAGAGAGGAAATTTCTCCCTTACTGAACGGGCCATAATGAAGAAATTTCTACCTTACTGAACTACCTAAGGGTCCATAGAGAGGAAATTCCTCGCTTACTGAACGGCCAATAATGAAGAAATTTCTACCTTACTGAACTACCTAAGAGCCCGTAGAGAGGAAATTTCTTCCTTACTGAATGGCCCATTATGAAGAAATTTCTACCTTACTGAACTACCTAAGAGCCCATAGTGAGGAAATTCTTCCCTTACTGAACGGATCATAATGAAGAAATTTCTACTTTACTGACCTACCTAAGAGCCCATAGAGAGGAAATTTCTCCCTTACTGAACTTCCCATAATGAACAAATTTCTACCTTACTGAACTACCTAAGGGTCCATAGAGAGGAAATTCCTCGCTTACTGAACGGCCCATATTGAAGAAATTTCTACCTTACTGAACTACCTAAGAGTCCATAGAGAGGAAATTTCTCCCTTACTGAACGGCCCATTATGAAGAAATTTCTACCTTACTGAACTACCTAAGAGCCCATAGAGAGGAAATTTCTCCCTTACTGAACGGGCCATAATGAAGAAATTTCTACCTTACTGAACTACCTAAGGGTCCATAGAGAGGAAATTCCTCGCTTACTGAACGGCCAATAATGAAGAAATTTCTACCTTACTGAACTAATTAAGAGCCCATAGAGAGGAAATTTCTCCCTTACTGAACGGCCCATTATGAAGAAATTTCTACCTTACTGAACTACCTAAGAGCCCATTAAGAAGCAATTTTTCAATTACTGAACGGCCAATAATGAAGAAATTTCTACCTTACTGAACTACCTAAGGGTCCATAGAGAGGAAATTTCTACCTTACTGAACGGCCCATAATGAAGAAATTTCTACCTTACTGAACTACCTAAGAGCCCATAGAGAGGAAATTTCCCCCTTCCTGAACGTTCCATAATGAAGAAATTTCTACATTACTAAGCTAAGTAAGAGCCCATAGAGAGGAAATTTCTCCCTTACTGAACGGCCCATTATGAAGAAATATCTACCTTACTGAACTACCTAAGAGTCCATAGAGAGGAAATTTCTCCCTTACTGAACGGCCCATTATGAAGAAATTTCTACCTTACTGAACTACCTAAGAGCCCATTGAGAAGCAATTTTTCCCTTACTGAACGCCCCATAATGGAGAAATTTCTACCTTACTGAACTACCTAAGAGCCCATAGAGAGGAAATTTCTCCCTTACTGAACGGCCCATTATGAAGAAATTTCTACATTACTGAGCTAAGTAAGAGCCCATAGAGAGGAAATTTCTCCCTTACTGAACGGCCCATTATGAAGAAATTTCTACCTTACTGAACTACCTAAGAGTCCATAGAGAGGAAATTGCTCGCTTACTGAACGGCCCATAATGAAGAAATTTCTACCTTACTGAACTACCTAAGAGCCCATTGAGAAGCAATTTTTCCCTTACTGAACGCCCCATAATGGAGAAATTTCTACCTTACTGAACTACCTAAGAGCCCATAGAGAGGAAATTTCTCCCTTACTGAACGGCCCATATGGAAGAAATTTCTACCTTACTGAACTACCTAAGAGCGTATAGAGAGGAAATTTTTCCCTTACTGAACGGTCAATAATAAAGAAATTTCTAGCTTACTGAACTACCTAAGAGCCCATAGAGAGGAAATTACTCCCTTACTATATGAATATAATAATGAAGAAATTTCTACCTTACTGAACTACCTAAGAGCCCATAGAGAGGAAATTTCTCCCTTACTGAACGGCTCATAATGAAGAAATTTCTACCTTACTGAACTACCTAAGAGTCCATAGAGAGGAAATTTCTCCCTTACTGAACGGCCCATTATGAAGAAATTTCTACCTTACTGAACTACCTAAGAGCGTATAGAGAGGAAATTTTTCCCTTACTGAACGGTCAATAATAAAGAAATTTCTAGCTTACTGAACTACCTAAGAGCCCATAGAGAGGAAATTACTCCCTTACTATATGAATATAATAATGAAGAAATTTCTACCTTACTGAACTACCTAAGAGGCCATAGTGAGGAAATTCTTCCCTTACTGAACGGATCATAATGAAGAAATTTCTACTTTACTGACCTACCTAAGAGCCCATAGAGAGGAAATTTCTCCCTTACTGAACGGCCCATATTGAAGAAATTTCTACCTTACTGAACTACCTAAGAGTCCATAGAGAGGAAATTTCTCCCTTACTGAACGGCCCATTATGAAGAAATTTCTACCTTACTGAACTACCTAAGAGCCCATAGAGAGGAAATTTCTCCCTTACTGAACGGGCCATAATGAAGAAATTTCTACCTTACTGAACTACCTAAGGGTCCATAGAGAGGAAATTCTTCGCTTACTGAACGGCCAATAATGAAGAAATTTCTACCTTACTGAACTACCTAAGAGCCCATAGAGAAAAAATTTCTCCCTTACTGAACGGCCCATTATGAAGAAATTTCTACCTTACTGAACTACCTAAGAGCCCATAGTGAGGAAATTCTTCCCTTACTGAACGGATCATAATGAAGAAATTTCTACTTTACTGACCTACCTAAGAGCCCATAGAGAGGAAATTTCTC
This sequence comes from Xylota sylvarum, assembly GCA_905220385.1. Classification (NCBI taxonomy): domain Eukaryota; kingdom Metazoa; phylum Arthropoda; class Insecta; order Diptera; family Syrphidae; genus Xylota; species Xylota sylvarum. The sequence continues at coordinate 10,872 of CAJMZQ010000020.1, forward strand.
CCTTACTGAACTTCCCATAATGAACAAATTTTTACATTACTGAACTACCTAAGGGCCCTTAGAAAGGAAATTTCTCTCTTACTGAACGGCCCATTATGAAGAAATTTCTACCTTACTGAACTACCTAAGAGCCCATAGTGAGGAAATTCTTCCCTTACTGAACGGATCATAATGAAGAAATTTCTACTTTACTGACCTACCTAAGAGCCCATAGAGAGGAAATTTCTCCCTTACTGAACGGGCCATAATGAAGAAATTTCTACCTTACTGAACTACCTAAGGGTCCATAGAGAGGAAATTCCTCGCTTACTGAACGGCCAATAATGAAGAAATTTCTACCTTACTGAACTACCTAAGAGCCCGTAGAGAGGAAATTTCTTCCTTACTGAATGGCCCATTATGAAGAAATTTCTACCTTACTGAACTACCTAAGAGCCCATAGTGAGGAAATTCTTCCCTTACTGAACGGATCATAATGAAGAAATTTCTACTTTACTGACCTACCTAAGAGCCCATAGAGAGGAAATTTCTCCCTTACTGAACTTCCCATAATGAACAAATTTCTACCTTACTGAACTACCTAAGGGTCCATAGAGAGGAAATTCCTCGCTTACTGAACGGCCCATATTGAAGAAATTTCTACCTTACTGAACTACCTAAGAGTCCATAGAGAGGAAATTTCTCCCTTACTGAACGGCCCATTATGAAGAAATTTCTACCTTACTGAACTACCTAAGAGCCCATAGAGAGGAAATTTCTCCCTTACTGAACGGCCAATAATGAAGAAATTTCTACCTTACTGAACTACCTAAGGGTCCATAGAGAGGAAATTCCTCGCTTACTGAACGGCCAATAATGAAGAAATTTCTACCTTACTGAACTAATTAAGAGCCCATAGAGAGGAAATTTCTCCCTTACTGAACGGCCCATTATGAAGAAATTTCTACCTTACTGAACTACCTAAGAGCCCATAGTGAGGAAATTCTTCCCTTACTGAACGGATCATAATGAAGAAATTTCTACTTTACTGACCTACCTAAGAGCCCATAGAGAGGAAATTTCTCCCTTACTGAACTTAACATAATGAAGAAATTTCTACCTTACTGAACTACCTAAGGGCCCAGAGAGAGGAAATTTTTCCTTACTGAACTACCTGACAGTCTGTAGAGAAGAAATTTCTCATTTACTGAAGGGATCATAATGAAGAAATTTCTACCTTACTGAACTACCTAAGGGTCCATAGAGAGGAAATTTCTCCTTTACTGAACGGCCAATAATGAAGAAATTTCTACCTTGCTAAACTACCTAAGATCCCATAGAAAGGAAATTTCTCCCTTATGAAGAAATTTCTACCGTACTGAACTACCTAAGGGCCCAGAGGGAGGAAATTTCTCCCTTACTGAACGGCCCATAATGAAGAAATTTCTACCTTACTGAACTACCTAAGAGCCCATAGAGAGGAAATTTCCCCCTTACTGAACGTTCCATAATGAAGAAATTTCTACATTACTGAGCTAAGTAAGAGCCCATAGAGAGGAAATTTCTCCCTTACTGAACGGCTCATAATGAAAAAAATTCTACCTAACTGAACTACCTAAGGGTCCATAGAAAGGAAATTTCTCCATTACTGAACGGCTCATAATGAAGTAATTTCTATCTTACTGAACTACCTATGAGCCCATAGAGATGAAATTTCTCCCTTACTGAACGGGCCATAATGAAGAAATTTCTACATTACTGAGCTAAGTAAGAGCCCATAGAGAGGAAATTTCTCCCTTACTGAACGGCTCATAATGAAAAAAATTCTACCTAACTGAACTACCTAAGGGTCCATAGAGAGGAAATTTCTCCATTACTGAACGGCTCATAATGAAGTAATTTCTATCTTACTGAACTACCTATGAGCCCATAGAGATGAAATTTCTCCCTTACTGAACGGGCCATAATGAAGAAATTTCTACCTTACTGAACTACCTAAGGGTCCATAGAGAGGAAATTGCTCGCTTACTGAACGGCCCATAATGAAGAAATTTCTACCTTACTGAACTACCTAAGAGCCCATAGAGAGGAAATTTCTCCCTTACTGAACGGCCCATTATGAAGAAATTTCTACCTTACTGAACTACCTAAGAGCCCATTAAGAAGCAATTTTTCAATTACTGAACGGCCAATAATGAAGAAATTTCTACCTTACTGAACTACCTAAGGGTCCATAGAGAGGAAATTTCTCCCTTACTGAACGGCCCATATTGAAGAAATTTCTACCTTACTGAACTACCTAAGAGTCCATAGAGAGGAAATTTCTCCCTTACTGAACGGCCCATTATGAAGAAATTTCTACCTTACTGAACTACCTAAGAGCCCATAGAGAGGAAATTTCTCCCTTACTGAACGGGCCATAATGAAGAAATTTCTACCTTACTGAACTACCTAAGGGTCCATAGAGAGGAAATTGCTCGCTTACTGAACGGCCAATAATGAAGAAATTTCTACCTTACTGAACTACCTAAGAGCCCATAGAGAGGAAATTTCTCCCTTACTGAACGGCCCATTATGAAGAAATTTCTACCTTACTGAACTACCTAAGAGCCCATTGAGAAGCAATTTTTCCCTTACTGAACGCCCCATAATGGAGAAATTTCTACCTTACTGAACTACCTAAGAGCCCATAGAGAGGAAATTTCTCCCTTACTGAACGGCCCATTATGAAGAAATTTCTACCTTACTGAACTACCTAAGAGCCCATTGAGAAGCAATTTTTCCCTTACTGAACGCCCCATAAGGGAGAAATTTCTACCTTACTGAACTACCTAAGAGCCCATAGAGAGGAAATTTCTCCCTTACTGAACGGCCCATTATGAAGAAATTTCTACCTTACTGAACTACCTAAGGGTCCATAGAGAGGAAATTGCTCGCTTACTGAACGGCCCATAATGAAGAAATTTCTACCTTACTGAACTACCTAAGAGCCCTTACTGAACGGCTCATAATGAAGAAATTTCTACCTTACTGAACTGCCTAAGGGTCCATAGAGATTAAATTCCTCGCTTACTGAATGGCCCATTATGAAGAAATTTCTACCTTACTGAACTACCTAAGAGCCCATAGTGAGGAAATTCTTCCCTTACTGAACGGATCATAATGAAGAAATTTCTACTTTACTGACCTACCTAAGAGCCCATAGAGAGGAAATTTCTCCCTTACTGAACTTCCCATAATGAACAAATTTCTACCTTACTGAACTACCTAAGGGTCCATAGAGAGGAAATTCCTCGCTTACTGAACGGCCCATATTGAAGAAATTTCTACCTTACTGAACTACCTAAGAGTCCATAGAGAGGAAATTTCTCCCTTACTGAACGGCCCATTATGAAGAAATTTCTACCTTACTGAACTACCTAAGAGCCCATAGAGAGGAAATTTCTCCCTTACTGAACGGGCCATAATGAAGAAATTTCTACCTTACTGAACTACCTAAGGGTCCATAGAGAGGAAATTCCTCGCTTACTGAACGGCCAATAATGAAGAAATTTCTACCTTACTGAACTAATTAAGAGCCCATAGAGAGGAAATTTCTCCCTTACTGAACGGCCCATTATGAAGAAATTTCTACCTTACTGAACTACCTAAGAGCCCATAGTGAGGAAATTCTTCCCTTACTGAACGGATCATAATGAAGAAATTTCTACTTTACTGACCTACCTAAGAGCCCATAGAGAGGAAATTTCTCCCTTACTGAACTTAACATAATGAAGAAATTTCTACCTTACTGAACTACCTAAGGGCCCAGAGAGAGGAAATTTCTCCTTACTGAACTACCTGACAGTCTGTAGAGAAGAAATTTCTCATTTACTGAAGGGATCATAATGAAGAAATTTCTACCTTACTGAACTACCTAAGGGTCCATAGAGAGGAAATTTCTCCTTTACTGAACGGCCAATAATGAAGAAATTTCTACCTTGCTAAACTACCTAAGATCCCATAGAAAGGAAATTTCTCCCTTATGAAGAAATTTCTACCGTACTGAACTACCTAAGGGCCCAGAGGGAGGAAATTTCTCCCTTACTGAACGGCCCATAATGAAGAAATTTCTACCTTACTGAACTACCTAAGAGCCCATAGAGAGGAAATTTCCCCCTTACTGAACGTTCCATAATGAAGAAATTTCTACATTACTGAGCTAAGTAAGAGCCCATAGAGAGGAAATTTCTCCCTTACTGAACGGCTCATAATGAAAAAAATTCTACCTAACTGAACTACCTAAGGGTCCATAGAGAGGAAATTTCTCCATTACTGAACGGCTCATAATGAAGTAATTTCTATCTTACTGAACTACCTATGAGCCCATAGAGATGAAATTTCTCCCTTACTGAACGGGCCATAATGAAGAAATTTCTACCTTACTGAACTACCTAAGAGCCCATAGAGAGGAAATTTCCCCCTTACTGAACGTTCCATAATGAAGAAATTTCTACATTACTGAGCTAAGTAAGAGCCCATAGAGAGGAAATTTCTCCCTTACTGAACGGCTCATAATGAAAAAAATTCTACCTAACTGAACTACCTAAGGGTCCATAGAGAGGAAATTTCTCCCTTACTGAACGGCCCATTATGAAGAAATTTCTACCTTACTGAACTACCTAAGAGCCCATTAAGAAGCAATTTTTCAATTACTGAACGGCCAATAATGAAGAAATTTCTACCTTACTGAACTACCTAAGGGTCCATAGAGAGGAAATTTCTCCCTTACTGAACGGCCCATATTGAAGAAATTTCTACCTTACTGAACTACCTAAGAGTCCATAGAGAGGAAATTTCTCCCTTACTGAACGGCCCATTATGAAGAAATTTCTACCTTACTGAACTACCTAAGAGCCCATAGAGAGGAAATTTCTCCCTTACTGAACGGGCCATAATGAAGAAATTTCTACCTTACTGAACTACCTAAGGGTCCATAGAGAGGAAATTGCTCGCTTACTGAACGGCCAATAATGAAGAAATTTCTACCTTACTGAACTACCTAAGAGCCCATAGAGAGGAAATTTCTCCCTTACTGAACGGCCCATTATGAAGAAATTTCTACCTTACTGAACTACCTAAGAGCCCATTGAGAAGCAATTTTTCCCTTACTGAACGCCCCATTATGGAGAAATTTCTACCTTACTGAACTACCTAAGAGCCCATAGAGAGGAAATTTCTCCCTTACTGAACGGCCCATTATGAAGAAATTTCTACCTTACTGAACTACCTAAGAGCCCATTGAGAAGCAATTTTTCCCTTACTGAACGCCCCATAATGGAGAAATTTCTACCTTACTGAACTACCTAAGAGCCCATAGAGAGGAAATTTCTCCCTTACTGAACGGCCCATTATGAAGAAATTTCTACCTTACTGAACTACCTAAGGGTCCATAGAGAGGAAATTGCTCGCTTACTGAACGGCCCATAATGAAGAAATTTCTACCTTACTGAACTACCTAAGAGCCCATAGAGAGGAAATTTCTCCCTTACTGAACGGCTCATAATGAAGAAATTTCTACCTTACTGAACTACCTAAGAGTCCATAGAGAGGAAATTTCTCCTTTACTGAACGGCCCATTATGAAGAAATTTCTACCTTACTGAACTACCTAAGAGCCCATTGAGAAGCAATTTTTCCCTTACTGAACGCCCCATAATGGAGGAATTTCTACCTTACTGAACTACCTAAGAGCCCATAGAGAGGAAATTTCTCCCTTACTGAACGGCCCATATGGAAGAAATTTCTACCTTACTGAACTACCTAAGAGCGTATAGAGAAAAAATTTTTCCCTCACTGAACGGTCAATAATAAAGAAATTTCTAGCTTACTGAACTACCTAAGAGCCCATAGAGAGGAAATTACTCCCTTACTATATGAATATAATAATGAAGAAATTTCTACCTTACTGAACTACCTAAGAGCCCATAGTGAGGAAATTCTTCCCTTACTGAACGGATCATAATGAAGAAATTTCTACTTTACTGACCTACCTAAGAGCCCATAGAGAGGAAATTTCTCCCTTACTGAACGGCCCATATTGAAGAAATTTCTACCTTACTGAACTACCTAAGAGTAAATAGAGAGGAAATTTCTCCCTTACTGAACGGCAATTTATGAAGGAATTTCTACCTTACTGAACTACCTAAGAGCCCATAGAGAGGAAATTTCTCCCTTACTGAACGGGCCATAATGAAGAAATTTCTACCTTACTGAACTACCTAAGGGTCCATAGAGAGGAAATTGCTCGCTTACTGAACGGCCAATAATGAAGAAATTTCTACCTTACTGAACTACCTAAGAGCCCATAGAGAGGAAATTTCTCCCTTACTGAACGGCCCATTATGAAGAAATTTCTACCTTACTGAACTACCTAAGAGCCCATTGAGAAGCAATTTTTCCCTTACTGAACGCCCCATAATGGAGAAATTTCTACCTTACTGAACTACCTAAGAGCCCATAGAGAGGAAATTTCTCCCTTACTGAACGGCCCATTATGAAGAAATTTCTACCTTACTGAACTACCTAAGAGCCCATTGAGAAGCAATTTTTCCCTTACTGAACGCCCCATAATGGAGAAATTTCTACCTTACTGAACTACCTAAGAGCCCATAGAGAGGAAATTTCTCCCTTACTGAACGGCCCATTATGAAGAAATTTCTACCTTACTGAACTACCTAAGGGTCCATAGAGAGGAAATTGCTCGCTTACTGAACGGCCCATAATGAAGAAATTTCTACCTTACTGAACTACCTAAGAGCCCATAGAGAGGAAATTTCTCCCTTACTGAACGGCTCATAATGAAGAAATTTCTACCTTACCGAACTACCTAAGAGTCCATAGAGATTAAATTTCTCCCTTACTGAACGGCCCATTATGAAGAAATTTCTACCTTACTGAACTACCTAAGAGCCCATAGAGAGGAAATTTTTCCCTTACTAAACGGCTCATAATGAAGAAATTTCTACCCTACTGAACTACCTAAGGGTCCATAGAGAGGAAATTTCTCCCTTACTGAACGGCCCATATGGAAGAAATTTCTACCTTACTGAACCACCTAAGAGCGTATAGAGAGGAAATTTTTCCCTTACTGAACGGTCAATAATAAAGAAATTTCTAGCTTACTGAACTACCTAAGAGCCCATAGAGAGGAAATTACTCCCTTACTATATGAATATAATAATGAAGAAATTTCTACCTTACTGAACTACTTAAGAGCCCATAGAGAGGAAATTTTTTTCTTACTGAAAGGCCCATAATGAAGAAATTTCTAATTTACTGAACTACCTAAGAGCCCATAGAGAGGAAATTTTTCCCTTACTGAACGGACCATAATGAAGAAATTTCTACTTTACCGAACTACCTAAGGGTCCATAGAGAGGAAATTTCTCCCTTAGTGAACGGCTCATAATGAAGAAATTTCTACCCTACTGAGCTACATATGAGCCCAAACTTCTACCTTACTGAACTACCTAAGAGATCATAGAGATCAAATTTTTCCCTTACTGAACGGGCCCTAATGAAGAAATTTCTACCTTACTGTACTACCTAAGGGTCCATAGAGAAAAAAATTTTCAGTTACTGAACGGCCCATAATGAAGAAATTTCTACCTTACTGAACTACCTAAGAGCCCATAGGGACGTAATTTCTCCCTTACTGAACGGCCTATAATGAAGAAATTTCTACCTTACTGAACTACCTAAGGGCCCATAGAGAGGAATTTTTTTACTTACTGAACGGCCCATAATGAAGAAATTTCTACCTTACTGGATTACCTTAGAGCCCATAGCGAGGAAATTTTTCCCTAAATCAACTGCACATAATGAAGAAATTTCTACCTTACTGAACTACCTAAGAGCCCATAGGGAGGTAATTTCTCCCTTACTGAACGGCCTATAATGAAGAAATTTCTACCTTACTGAACTACCTAAGGGCCCATAGAGAGGAATTTTTTTACTTACTGAACGGCCCATAATGAAGAAATTTCTACCTTACTGGATTACCTTAGAGCCCATAGCGAGGAAATTTTTCCCTAACTCAACTGCACATAATGAAGAAATTTCTACCTTACTGAACTACCTAAGAGCCCATAGAGAGAAAATTTTTCCCTTACTGAACGGCCCATAATGAAAAAATTTCTACCTTACTGAACTACCTAAGGGTCCATAGAGAGGAAATTTCTCCCTTACTGAACGGCCCATTATGAAGAAATTTCTACCTTACTGAACTACCTAAGAGCCCATAGAGAGGAAATTTCTCCCTTACTGAACGGGCCATAATGAAGAAATTTCTACCTTACTGAACTACCTAAGGGTCCATAGAGAGGAAATTGCTCGCTTACTGAACGGCCAATAATGAAGAAATTTCTACCTTACTGAACTACCTAAGAGCCCATAGAGAGGAAATTTCTCCCTTACTGAACGGCCCATTATGAAGAAATTTCTACCTTACTGAACTACCTAAGAGCCCATAGAGAGAAAATTTCTCCCTTACTGAACGGGCCATAATGAAGAAATTTCTACCTTACTGAACTACCTAAGGGTCCATAGAGAGGAAATTGCTCGCTTACTGAACGGCCAATAATGAAGAAATTTCTACCTTACTGAACTACCTAAGAGCCCATAGAGAGGAAATTTCTCCCTTACTATATGAATATAATAATGAAGAAATTTCTACCTTACTGAACTACCTAAGAGCCCATAGAGAGGAAATTTTTCCCTTACTGAAAGGCCCATAATGAAGAAATTTCTAATTTACTGAACTACCTAAGAGCCCATAGAGAGGAAATTTTTCCCTTACTGAACGCCCCATAATGGAGAAATTTCTACCTTACTGAACTACCTAAGAGCCCATAGAGAGGAAATTTCTCCCTTACTGAACGGCCCATTATGAAGAAATTTCTACCATACTGATCTACCTAAGAGCCCATTGAGAAGCAATTTTTCCCTTACTGAACGCCCCATAATGGAGAAATTTCTACCTTACTGAACTACCTAAGAGCCCATAGAGAGGAAATTTCTCCCTTACTGAACGGAACATTATGAAGAAATTTCTACCTTACTGAACTACCTAAGGGTCCATAGAGAGGAAATTGCTCGCTTACTGAACGGCCCATAATGAAGAAGTTTCTACCTTACTGAACTACCTAAGAGCCCATAGAGAGGAAATTTCTCCCTTACTGAACGGCTCATAATGAAGAAATTTCTACCTTACTGAACTACCTAAGAGTCCATAGAGGGGAAATTTCTCCCTTACTGAACGGCCCATTATGAAGAAATTTCTACCTTACTGAACTACCATAGAGAGGAAATTTTTCCTTTAGTGAACGGCTCATAATGAAGAAATTTCTACCCTACTGAGCTACCTATGAGCCCAAATTTCTACCTTACTGAACTACCTAAGAGATCATAGAGATCAAATTTCTCCCTTACTGAACGGGCCCTAATGAAGAAATTTCTACCTTACTGTACTACATAAGGGTCCATAGAGAAAAAAATTTTCAATTACTGAACGGCCCATAATGAAGAAATCTCTACCTTACTGAACTACCTAAGAGCCCATAGAGAGGAAATTTCTCCCTTACTGAACGGCCCATTATGAAGAAATTTCTACCTTACTGAACTACCTAAGAGCCCATAGAGAGGAAATTTTTCCCTTACTGAAAGGCCCATAATGAAGAAATTTCTACTTTACTGACCTACCTAAGAGCCCATAGAGAGGAAATTTCTCCCTTACTGAACTTCCCATAATGAACAAATTTTTACATTACCCAACTACCTAAGGGTCCATAGAGGGGAAATTTCTCCCTTAGTGAACGGCTCATAATGAAGAAATTTCTACCCTACTGAGCTACCTATGAGCCCAAATTTCTACCTTACTGAACTACCTAAGAGATCATAGAGATCAAATTTCTCCCTTACTGAACGGGCCCTAATGAAGAACTTTCTACCTTACTGTACTACCTAAGGGTCCATAGAGAAATAAATGTTCCCTTACTGAACGGCCCATATGGAAGAAATTTCTACCTTACTGAACTACCTAAGAGCGTATAGAGAGGAAATTTTTCCCTTACTGAACGGTCAATAATAAAGAAATTTCTAGCTTACTGAACTACCTAAGAGCCCATAGAGAGGAAATTACTCCCTTACTATATGAATATAATAATGAAGAAATTTCTACCTTACTGAACTACCTAAGAGCCCATAGAGAGGAAATTTTTCCCTTACTGAAAGGCCCATAATGAAGAAATTTCTAATTTACTGAACTACCTAAGAGCCCATAGAGAGGAAATTTTTCCCTTACTGAACGGACCATAATGAAGAAATTTCTACTTTACCGAACTACCTAAGGGTCCATAGAGAGGAAATTTCTCCCTTAGTGAACGGCTCATAATGAAGAAATTTCTACCCTACTGAGCTACCTATGAGCCCAAATTTCTACCTTACTGAACTACCTAAGAGATCATAGAGATCAAATTTCTCCCTTACTGAACGGGCCCTAATGAAGAAATTTCTACCTTACTGTACTACCTAAGGGTCCATAGAGAAAAAAATTTTCAGTTACTGAACGGCCCATAATGAAGAAATTTCTACCTTACTGAACTACCTAAGAGCCCATAGAGAGAAAATTTTTCAATTACTGAACGGCCCATAATGAAAAAATTTCTACCTTACTGATGAACAAATTTTTACATTACTGAACTACCTAAGGGCCCAGAGAGAGGAAATTTCTCCTTACTGAACTACCTGACAGTCTGTAGAGAAGAAATTTCTCATTTACTGAAGGGATCATAATGAAGAAATTTCTACCTTACTGAACTACCTAAGGGTCCATAGAGAGGAAATTTCTCCTTTACTGAACTTCCAATAATGAAGAAATTTCTACCTTGCTGAACTACCTAAGATCCCATAGAGAGGAAATTTCTCCCTTATGAAGAAATTTCTACCGTACGGAACTACCTAAGGGCCCAGAGGGAGGAAATTTCTCCCTTACTGAACGGCCCATAATGAAGAAATTTCTACCTTACTGAACTACCTAAGAGCCCATAGAGAGGAAATTTCCCCCTTACTGAACGTTCCATAATGAAGAAATTTCTACATTACTGAACTACCTAAGAGCCCATAGAGAGGAAATTTTTCCCTTACTGAACGGTAAATAATAAAAAAATTTCTAGCTTACTGAACTACCTAAGAGCATATAGAGAGGAAATTTTTCCCTTACTGAACGGTCAATAATAAAGAAATTTCTAGCTTACTGAACTACCTACGAGCCCATGGAGAGGAAATCACTCCCTTACTGTATGAATATAATAATGAAGAAATTTCTATCTTACTGAACTACCTAAGGGTCCATAGAGAGGAAATTTCTCCTTTACTGAACGGCCAATAATGAAGAAATTTCTACCTTGCTGAACTACCTAAGATCCCATAGAAAGGAAATTTCTCCCTTATGAAGAAATTTCTACCGTACTGAACTACCTAAGGGCCCAGAGGGAGGAAATTTCTCCCTTACTGAACGGCCCATAATGAAGAAATTTCTACCTTACTGAACTACCTAAGAGCCCATAGAGAGGAAATTTCCCCCTTACTGAACGTTCCATAATGAAGAAATTTCTATATTACTGAGCTAAGTAAGAGCCCATAGAGAGGAAATTTCTCCCTTACTGAACGGCTCATAATGAAAAAAATTCTACCTAACTGAACTACCTAAGGGTCCATAGAAAGGAAATTTCTCCATTACTGAACGGCTCATAATGAAGTAATTTCTATCTTACTGAACTACCTATGAGCCCATAGAGATGAAGTTTCTCCCTTACTGAACGGGCCATAATGAAGAAATTTCTACCTTACTGAACTACCTAAGGGTCCATAGAGAGGAAATTGCTCGCTTACTGAACGGCCCATAATGAAGAAATTTCTACCTTACTGAACTACCTAAGAGCCCATAGAGAGGAAATGTCTCCCTTACTGAACGGGCCATAATGAAGAAATTTCTACCTTACTGAACTACCTAAGAGTCCATAGAGAGGAAATTTCTCCCTTACTGAACGGCTCATTATGAAGAAATTTCTACCTTACTGAACTACCTAAGAACCCATTAAGAAGCAATTTTTCAATTACTGGACGGCCAATAATGAAGAAATTTCTACCTTACTGAACGGCCCATTATGAAGAAATTTCTACCTTACTGAACTAGCTAAGAGCCCATTGAGAAGCAATTTTTCCCTTACTGAACGCCCCATAATGGAGAAATTTCTACCTTACTGAACTACCTAAGAGCCCATAGAGATAAAATTTCTCCCTTACTGAACGGCCCATTATGAAGAAATTTCTACCTTAATGAACTACCTAAGGGTCCATAGAGAGGAAATTGCTCGCTTGCTGAACGGCCCATAATGAAGAAATTTCTACCTTACTGAACTACCTAAGAGCCCATAGAGAGGAAATTTCTCCCTTACTGAACGGGCCATAATGAAGAAATGTCTACCTTACTGAACTAATTAAGAGTCCATAGAGAGGAAATTTCTCCCTTACTGAACGGCCCATTATGAAGAAATTTCTACCTTACTGAACTACCTAAGACAACATAGAGAGGAAATTTCTCCCTTACTAAACGGGCCATAATGAAGAAATTTCTACCTTACTGAACTACCTAAGGGTCCATAGAGAGGAAATTGCTCGCTTACTGAACGGCCCATAATGAAGAAATTTCTACCTTACTGAACTACCTAAGAGCCCATAGAGAGGAAATTTCTCCCTTACTGAACGGGCCATAATGAAGAAATTTCTACCTTACTGAACTACCTAAGAGTCCATAGAGAGGAAATTTCTCCCTTACTGAACGGCCCATTATGAAGAAATTTCTACCTTACTGAAGTACCTAAGAGCCCATTGAGAAGCAATTTTTCCCTTACTGAACGGGCCATAATGAAGAAATGTCTACCTTACTGAACTACCTAAGAGTCCATAGAGAGGAAATTTCTCCCTTACTGAACGGCCCATTATGAAGAAATTTCTACCTTACTGAACTACCTAAGAGCCCATAGAGAGGAAATTTCTCCCTTACTGAACGGGCCATAATGAAGAAATTTCTACCTTACTGAACTACCTAAGAGCCCATAGAGATAAAATTTCTCCCTTACTGAACGGCCCATTATGAAGAAATTTCTACCTTAATGAACTACCTAAGGGTCCATAGAGAGGAAATTGCTCGCTTGCTGAACGGCCCATAATGAAGAAATTTCTACCTTACTGAACTACCTAAGAGCCCATAGAGAGGAAATTTCTCCCTTACTGAACGGGCCATAATGAAGAAATGTCTACCTTACTGAACTACCTAAGAGTCCATAGAGAGGAAATTTCTCCCTTACTGAACGGCCCATTATGAAGAAATTTCTACCTTACTGAACTACCTAAGAGCCCATAGAGAGGAAATTTCTCCCTTACTGAACGGGCCATAATGAAGAAATGTCTACCTTACTGAACTACCTAAGAGTCCATAGAGAGGAAATTTCTCCCTTACTGAACGGCCCATTATGAAGAAATTTCTACCTTACTGAACTACCTAAGAGCCCATAGAGAGGAAATTTCTCCCTTACTGAACGGGCCATAATGAAGAAATTTCTACCTTACTGAACTACCTAAGGGTCCATAGAGAGGAAATTGCTCGCTTACTGAACGGCCCATAATGAAGAAATTTCTACCTTACTGAACTACCTAAGAGCCCATAGAGAGGAAATTTCTCCCTTACTGAACGGGCCATAATGAAGAAATGTCTACCTTACTGAACTACCTAAGAGTCCATAGAGAGGAAATTTCTCCCTTACTGAACGGCCCATTATGAAGAAATTTCTACCTTACTGAACTACCTAAGAGCCCATAGAGAGGAAATTTCTCCCTTACTGAACGGGCCATAATGAAGAAATTTCTACCTTACTGAACTACCTAAGGGTCCATAGAGAGGAAATTTCTCCCTTACCCAACGGCTCATAATGAAGAAATTTCTACCTTACTGAACTACCTAAGAGTCCATAGAGAGGAAATTTCTCCCTTACTGAACGGCCCATTATAAAGAAATTTCTACCTTACTGAACTACCTAAGAGCCCATTGAGAAGCAATTTTTCAATTACTGAACGGCCAATAATGAAGAAATTTCTACCTTACTGAACTACCTAAGAGCCCATAGAGAGGAAATTTTTCCCTTACTAAACGGCTCATAATGAAGAAATTTCTACCCTACTGAACTACCTAAGGGTCCATAGAGAAGAAATTTCTCCCTTACTGAACTACCTAAGAGCGTATAGAGAGGAAATTTCTCCCTTACTGAACGGCCCATTATGAAGAAATTTCTACCTTACTGAACTACCTAAGGGTCCATAGAGAGGAAATTTCTCCCTTACCCAACGGCTCATAATGAAGAAATTTCTACCTTACTGAACTACCTAAGAGTCCATAGAGAGGAAATTTCTCCCTTACTGAACGGCCCATTATGAAGAAATTTCTACCTTACTGAACTACCTAAGAGCCCATAGAGAGGAAATTTCTCCCTTACTGAACTTCCCATTATGAAGAAATTTCTACCTTACTGAACTACCTAAGGGTCCATAGAGAGGAAATTTCTCCCTTACCCAACGGCTCATAATGAAGAAATTTCTACCTTACTGAACTACCTAAGAGTCCATAGAGAGGAAATTTCTCCCTTACTGAACGGCCCATTATGAAGAAATTTCTACCTTACTGAACTACCTAAGAGCCCATTGAGAAGCAATTTTTCAATTACTGAACGGCCAATAATGAAGAAATTTCTACCTTACTGAACTACCTCAGAGCCCATAGAGAGGAAATTTTTCCCTTACTAAACGGCTCATAATGAAGAAATTTCTACCCTACTGAACTACCTAAGGGTCCATAGAGAGGAAATTTCTCCCTTACTGAACGGCCCATATGGAAGAAATTTCTACCTTACTGAACTACCTAAGAGCGTATAGAGAGGAAATTTTTCCCTTACTGAACGGTCAATAATAAAGAAATTTCTAGCTTACTGAACTACCTAAGAGCCCATAGAGAGGAAATTACTCGCTTACTATATGAATATAATAATGAAGAAATTTCTACCTTACTGAACTACCTAAGAGCCCATAGAGAGGAAATTTTTCCCTTACTGAAAGGCCCATAATGAAGAAATTTCTAATTTACTGAACTACCTAAGACCCCATAGAGAGGAAATTTTTCCCTTACTGAACGGACCATAATGAAGAAATTTCTACTTTACCGAACTACCTAAGGGTCCATAGAGAGGAAATTTCTCCCTTAGTGAACGGCTCATAAAGAAGAAATTTCTACCCTACTGAGCTACCTATGAGCCCAAATTTCTACCTTACTGAACTACCTAAGAGATCATAGAGATCAAATTTCTCCCTTACTGAACGGGCATTAATGAAGAAATTTCTACCTTACTGTACTACCTAAGGGTCCATAGAGAAAAAAATTTTCAGTTACTGAACGGCCCATAATGAAGAAATTTCTACCTTACTGAACTACCTAAGAGCCCATAGGGACGTAATTTCTACCTTACTGAACGGCCTATAATGAAGAAATTTCTACCTTACTAAACTACCTAAGGGCCCATAGAGAGGAATTTTTTTACTTACTGAACGGCCCATAATGAAGAAATTTCTACCTTACTGGATTACCTTAGAGCCCATAGCGAGGAAATTTTTCCCTAACTCAACTGCATATAATGAAGAAATTTCTACATTACTGAACTACCTAAGAGCCCATAGAGAGAAAATTTGTCCCTTACTGAACGGCCCATAATGAAAAAATTTCTACCTTACTGAACTACCTAAGAGCCCATAGAGAGGAAATTTCTCCCTTACTGAACGGGCCATAATGAAGAAATTTCTACCTTACTGAACTACCTAAGAGCCCATAGAGAGGAAATTTCTCCCTTACTGAACGGGCCATAATGAAGAAATGTCTACCTTACTGAACTACCTAAGAGTCCATAGAGAGGAAATTTCTCCCTTACTGAACGGCCCATTATGAAGAAATTTCTACCTTACTGAACTACCTAAGAGATCATAGAGATCAAATTTCTCCCTTGCTGAACGGCCCATAATGAAGAAATTTCTACCTTACTGAACTACCTAAGAGCCCATAGAGAGGAAATTTCTCCCTTACTGAACGGGCCATAATGAAGAAATGTCTACCTTACTGAACTACCTAAGAGTCCATAGAGAGGAAATTTCTCCCTTACTGAACGGCCCATTATGAAGAAATTTCTACCTTACTGAACTACCTAAGAGCCCATAGAGAGGAAATTTCTCCCTTACTGAACGGCCCATTATGAAGAAATTTCTACCTTACTGAACTACCTAAGAGCCCATTGAGAAGCAATTTTTCCCTTACTGAACGCCCCATAATGGAGAAATTTCTACCTTACTGAACTACCTAAGAGCCCATAGAGAGGAAATTTCTCCCTTACTGAACGGCCCATTATGAAGAAATTTCTACCTTACTGAACTACCTAAGGGTCCATAGAGAGGAAATTGCTCGCTTACTGAACGGCCCATAATGAAGAAATTTCTACCTTACTGAACTACCTAAGAGCCCATAGAGAGGAAATTTCTCCCTTACTGAACGGGCCATAATGAAGAAATGTCTACCTTACTGAACTACCTAAGAGTCCATAGAGAGGAAATTTCTCCCTTACTGAACGGCAAATTATGAAGAAATTTCTACCTTACTGAACTACCTAAGGGTCCATAGAGAGGAAATTGCTCGCTTGCTGAACGGCCCATAATGAAGAAATTTCTACCTTACTGAACTACCTAAGAGCCCATAGAGAGGAAATTTCTCCCTTACTGAACGGGCCATAATGAAGAAATGTCTACCTTACTGAACTACCTAAGAGTCCATAGAGAGGAAATTTCTCCCTTACTGAACGGCCCATTATGAAGAAATTTCTACCTTACTGAACTACCTAAGAGCCCATAGAGAGGAAATTTCTCCCTTACTGAACGGGCCATAATGAAGAAATGTCTACCTTACTGAACTACCTAAGAGTCCATAGAGAGGAAATTTCTCCCTTACTGAACGGCCCATTATGAAGAAATTTCTACCTTACTGAACTACCTAAGAGCCCATAGAGAGGAAATTTCTCCCTTACTGAACGGGCCATAATGAAGAAATGTTTACCTTACTGAACTATCTAAGAGTCCATAGAGATTAAATTTCTCCCTTACTGAACGGGCCATAATGAAGAAATTTCTACCTTACTGAACTACCTAAGGGTCCATAGAGAGGAAATTGCTCGCTTACTGAACGGCCCATAATGAAGAAATGTCTACCTTGCTGAACTACCTAAGAGCCCATAGAGAGGAAATTTCTCCCTTACTGAACGGGCCATAATGAAGAAATTTCTACCTTACTGAACTACCTAAGAGTCCATAGAGAGGAAATTTCTCCCTTACTGAACGGCCCATTATGAAGAAATTTCTACCTTACTGAACTACCTAAGAGCCCATAGAGAGGAAATTTCTCCCTTACTGAACGGGCCATAATGAAGAAATGTCTACCTTACTGAACTACCTAAGAGTCCATAGAGAGGAAATTTCTCCCTTACTGAACGGCCCATTATGAAGAAATTTCTACCTTACTGAACTACCTAAGAGCCCATAGAGAGGAAATTTCTCCCTTACTGAACGGGCCATAATGAAGAAATTTCTACCTTACTGAACTACCTAAGGGTCCATAGAGAGGAAATTGCTCGCTTACTGAACGGCCCATAATGAAGAAATTTCTACCTTACTGAACTACCTAAGAGCCCATAGAGAGGAAATTTCTCCCTTACTGAACGGGCCATAATGAAGAAATGTCTACCTTACTGAACTACCTAAGAGTCCATAGAGAGGAAATTTCTCCCTTACTGAACGGCCCATTATGAAGAAATTTCTACCTTACTGAACTACCTAAGAGCCCATAGAGAGGAAATTTCTCCCTTTCTGAACGGGCCATAATGAAGAAATTTCTACCTTACTGAACTACCTAAGGGTCCATAGAGAGGAAATTTCTCCCTTACCCAACGGCTCATAATGAAGAAATTTCTACCTTACTGAACTACCTAAGAGTCCATAGAGAGGAAATTTCTCCCTTACTGAACGGCCCATTATGAAGAAATTTCTACCTTACTGAACTACCTAAGAGCCCATTGAGAAGCAATTTTTCAATTACTGAACGGCCAATAATGAAGAAATTTCTACCTTACTGAACTACCTAAGAGCCCATAGAGAGGAAATTTTTCCCTTACTAAACGGCTCATAATGAAGAAATTTCTACCCTACTGAACTACCTAAGGGTCCATAGAGAGGAAATTTCTCCCTTACTGAACGGCCCATATGGAAGAAATTTCTACCTTACTGAACTACCTAAGAGCGTATAGAGAGGAAATTTCTCCCTTACTGAACGGCCCATTATGAAGAAATTTCTACCTTACTGAACTACCTAAGGGTCCATAGAGAGGAAATTTCTCCCTTACCCAACGGCTCATAATGAAGAAATTTCTACCTTACTGAACTACCTAAGAGTCCATAGAGAGGAAATTTCTCCCTTACTGAACGGCCCATTATGAAGAAATTTCTACCTTACTGAACTACCTAAGAGCCCATAGAGAGGAAATTTCTCCCTTACTGAACGGCCCATTATGAAGAAATTTCTACCTTACTGAACTACCTAAGGGTCCATAGAGAGGAAATTTCTCCCTTACCCAACGGCTCATAATGAAGAAATTTCTACCTTACTGAACTACCTAAGAGTCCATAGAGAGGAAATTTCTCCCTTACTGAACGGCCCATTATGAAGAAATTTCTACCTTACTGAACTACCTAAGAGCCCATTGAGAAGCAATTTTTCAATTACTGAACGGCCAATAATGAAGAAATTTCTACCTTACTGAACTACCTAAGAGCCCATAGAGAGGAAATTTTTCCCTTACTAAACGGCTCATAATGAAGAAATTTCTACCCTACTGAACTACCTAAGGGTCCATAGAGAGGAAATTTCTCCCTTACTGAACGGCCCATATGGAAGAAATTTCTACCTTACTGAACTACCTAAGAGCGTATAGAGAGGAAATTTTTCCCTTACTGAACGGTCAATAATAAAGAAATTTCTAGCTTACTGAACTACCTAAGAGCCCATAGAGAGGAAATTACTCGCTTACTATATGAATATAATAATGAAGAAATTTCTACCTTACTGAACTACCTAAGAGCCCATAGAGAGGAAATTTTTCCCTTACTGAAAGGCCCATAATGAAGAAATTTCTAATTTACTGAACTACCTAAGACCCCATAGAGAGGAAATTTTTCCCTTACTGAACGGACCATAATGAAGAAATTTCTACTTTACCGAACTACCTAAGGGTCCATAGAGAGGAAATTTCTCCCTTAGTGAACGGCTCATAAAGAAGAAATTTCTACCCTACTGAGCTACCTATGAGCCCAAATTTCTACCTTACTGAACTACCTAAGAGATCATAGAGATCAAATTTCTCCCTTACTGAACGGGCATTAATGAAGAAATTTCTACCTTACTGTACTACCTAAGGGTCCATAGAGAAAAAAATTTTCAGTTACTGAACGGCCCATAATGAAGAAATTTCTACCTTACTGAACTACCTAAGAGCCCATAGGGACGTAATTTCTCCCTTACTGAACGGCCTATAATGAAGAAATTTCTACCTTACTGAACTACCTAAGGGCCCATAGAGAGGAATTTTTTTACTTACTGAACGGCCCATAATGAAGAAATTTCTACCTTACTGGATTACCTTAGAGCCCATAGCGAGGAAATTTTTCCCTAACTCAACTGCATATAATGAAGAAATTTCTACATTACTGAACTACCTAAGAGCCCATAGAGAGAAAATTTGTCCCTTACTGAACGGCCCATAATGAAAAAATTTCTACCTTACTGAACTACCTAAGAGCCCATAGTGAGGAAATTCTTCCCTTACTGAACGGATCATAATGAAGAAATTTCTACTTTACTGACCTACCTAAGAGCCCATAGAGAGGAAATTTCTCCCTTACTGAACTTCCCATAATGAACAAATTTTTACATTACTGAACTACCTAAGGGCCCTTAGAAAGGAAATTTCTCTCTTACTGAACGGCCCATAATGAAGAAATTTCTACCTTACTGAACTACCTAAGGGCCCAGAGAGAGGAAATTTCTCCTTACTGAACTACCTGACAGTCTGTAGAGAAGAAATTTCTCATTTACTGAAGGGATCATAATGAAGAAATTTCTACCTTACTGAACTACCTAAGGGTCCATAGAGAGGAAATTTCTCCTTTACTGAACGGCCAATAATGAAGAAATTTCTACCTTGCTGAACTACCTAAGATCCCATAGAAAGGAAATTTCTCCCTTATGAAGAAATTTCTACCGTACTGAACTACCTAAGAGCCCAGAGGGAGGAAATTTCTCCCTTACTGAACGGCCCATAATGAAGAAATTTCTACCTTACTGAACTACCTAAGAGAACATAGAGAGGAAATTTCCCCCTTACTGAACGTTCCATAATGAAGAAATTTCTACATTACTGAGCTAAGTAAGAGCCCATAGAGAGGAAATTTCTCCCTTACTGAACGGCTCATAATGAAAAAAATTCTACCTAACTGAACTACCTAAGGGTCCATAGAGATGAAATTTCTCAATTACTGAACGGGCCATAATGAAGAAATTTCTACCTTACTGAACTACCTAAGAGCCCATAGTGAGGAAATTCTTCCCTTACTGAACGGATCATAATGAAGAAATTTCTACTTTACTGACCTACCTAAGAGCCCATAGAGAGGAAATTTCTCCCTTACTGAACTTCCCATAATGAACAAATTTTTACATTACTGAACTACCTAAGGGCCCTTAGAAAGGAAATTTCTCTCTTACTGAACGGCCCATAATGAAGAAATTTCTACCTTACTGAACTAAATAAGGGCCCAGAGAGAGGAAATTTCTCCTTACTGAACTACCTGACAGTCTGTAGAGAAGAAATTTCTCATTTACTGAAGGGATCATAATGAAGAAATTTCTACCTTACTGAACTACCTAAGGGTCCATAGAGAGGAAATTTCTCCTTTACTGAACGGCCAATAATGAAGAAATTTCTACCTTGCTGAACTACCTAAGATAGCATAGAAAGGAAAATTCTATCTTATGAAGAAATTTCTACCGTACTGAACTACCTAAGGGCCCAGAGGGAGGAAATTTCTCCCTTACTGTATGAATATAATAATAAAGAAATTTCTACCTTACTGAACTACCTAAGGGTCCATAGAGCGCAAATTTCTCCCTTACTGAACGGCCCATATTGAAGAAATTTCTACCTTACTGAACTACCTAAGGGTCCATAGAGAGGAAATTGCTCGCTTACTGAACGGCCCATAATGAAGAAATTTCTATCTTACTGAACTATCTAAGAGCCCATAGAGAAGAAATTTTTCCCTTGCTGAACGGCCAATAATAAAGAAATTTCTAGCTTACTGAACTACCTAAGAGCCCATAGAGAGGAAATTACTCCCTTACTGTATGAATATAATAATAAAGAAATTTCTACCTTACTGAACTACCTAAGGGTCCATAGAGCGCAAATTTCTCCCTTACTGAACGGCCCATATTGAAGAAATTTCTACCTTACTGAACTACCTAAGAGCCCATAGAGAGGAAATTTTTCCCTTACTGAACGGCCCATAATGAAGAAATTTCTAATTTACTAAACTACCTAAGAGCCCATAGATAGGAAATTTTTCCCTTACTGAACGGTCAATAATAAAAAAATTTCTACCTTACTGAACTACCTAAGAGCCCATAGAGAGGAAATTTTTCAGTTACTGAACGGCCAATAATGAAGAAATTTCTACCTTACTGAACTCTCTTAGGTAGTTCAGTAAGGTAGAGAGGAAATTTTTTACTTACTTTTTACTAATGAAGAAATTTCTACCTTACTGAACTACCTAAGAGCCCATAGAGATCAAATTTCTATCTTACTGAACGGGCCATAATGAAGAAATTTCTACCTTACTGAACTACCTAAGAGCCCATAGAGAGGAAATTTTTCCCTTACTGAACGGTCAATAATAAAGAAATTTCTAGCTTACTGAACTACCTAAGAGCCCATAGAGAGGAAATTACTCCCTTACTGTATGAATATAATAATGAAGAAATTTCTACCATACTGAACTACCTAAGAGCCCATAGAGAGGAAATTACTCCCTTACTGTATGAATATAATAATGAAGAAATTTCTACCTTACTGAACTACCTAAGGGTCCATAGAGAGGAAATTTCTCCCTTACTGAACAGCCCATATTGAAGAAATTTCTACCTTACTGAACTACCTAAGAGCCCATAGAGAGGAAATTTTTCCCTTACTGAACGGTTAATAATAAAGAAATTTCGAGCTTACTGAACTACCTATGAGCAAATAGAGAGGAAATTACTCCCTTACTGAACGGGCCATAATGAAAAAATTTCTACCTTACTGAACTACCTAAGAGTCCATAGAGAGGAAATTTCTCCTTTACTGAACGACCCATTATGAAGAAATGTCTACCTTACTGAACTACCTAAGAGCCCATAGAGAGGAAATTACTCCCTTACTGTATGAATATAATAATGAAGAAATTTCTACCTTACTGAACTACCTAAGGGTCCATAGAGAAAAAATTTCTCCCTTACTGAACGGCCCATATTGAAAAAATTTCTACCTTACTGAACTACCTAAGAGCCCATAGAGAGGAAATTTTTCCCTTACTGAACGGTCAATAATAAAGAAATTTCTAGCTTACTGAACTACCTAAGAGCCCATAGAGAGGAAATTACTCCCTTACTGAACGGGGAATAATGAAGGAATTTCTACCTTACTGAACTACCTAAGAGTCCATAGAGAGGAAATTTCTCCTTTACTGAACGAACTATTATGAAGAAATTACTACCTTACTGAACTACCTAAGAGCCAATAGAGAAGAAATTTTTCCCTTACTGAACGGTCAATAATAAAGAAATTTCTAGCTTACTGAACTACCTAAGAGCCCATAGAGAGGAAATTACTCCCTTACTGAACGGGCCATAATGAAGAAATTTCTACCTTACTGAACTACCTAAGGGTCCATAGAGAGGAAATTTCTCCCTTACTGAAAGGCCCATATTGAAGAAATTTCTACCTTACTGAACTACCTAAGAGCCCATAGAGAGGAAATTACTCCCTTACTGTATGAATATAATAATGAAGAAATTTCTACCTTACTGAACTACCTAAGGGTCCATAGAGAGGAAATTACTCCCTTACTGTATGAATATAATAATGAAGAAATTTCTACCTTACTGAACTACCTAAGGGTCCATAGAGAGGAAATTTCTCCCTTACTGAACGGCCCATATTGAAGAAATTTCTACCTTACTGAACTACCTAAGAGCCCATAGAGAGGAAATTTTTCCCTTACTGAACGGTCAATAATAAAGAAATTTCTAGCTTACTGATCTACCTAAGAGCCCATAGAGAGGAAATTACTCCCTTACTGAACGGGCCATAATGAAGGAATTTCTACCTTACTGAACTACCTAAGAGTCCATAGAAAGGAAATTTCTCCTTTACTGAACGACCCATTATGAAGAAATTTCTACCTTACTGAACTACCTAAGAGCCCATAGAGAGGAAATATTTCCCTTACTGAACGGTCAATAATAAAGAAATTTCTAGCTATTAGAAATTAAATTTCTCTCTTACTGAACGGCTCATAATGAAGAAATTTCTACCTTACTGAACTACCTAAGAGCCCATAGAGAGGAAATTTCTCCCTTACTTAACGACCCATAATGAAGAAATTTCTACCTTACTGAACTACCTAAGAGCCCATAGAGAGGAAATTTCTCCCTAACTCAACTGCCCATAATGAAGAAATTTCTACCTTACTGAACTACCTAAGAGCCCATAGAGAGGAAATTTTTCCCTTACTGAACGGTCAATAATAAAGAAATTTCTAGCTTACTGAACTACCTAAGAGCCCATAGAAACTAAATTACTCCCTTACTGTATGAATATAATAATGAAGAAATTTCTACCTTACTGAACTACCTAAGGGTCCATAGAGAGGAAATTTCTCCCTTACTGAACGGCCCATATTGAAGAAATTTCTACCTTACTGAACTACCTAAGAGCCCATAGAGAGGAAATTTTTCCCTTACTGAACGGTTAATAATAAAGAAATTTCGAGCTTACTGAACTACCTATGAGCAAAGAGAGAGGAAATTACTCCCTTACTGTATGAATATAATAATGAAGAAATTTCTACCTTACTGAACTACCTAAGGGTCCATAGAGAGGAAATTTCTCCCTTACTGAAAGGCCCATATTGAAGAAATTTCTACCTTACTGAACTACCTAAGAGCCCATAGAGAGGAAATTACTCCCTTACTGTATGAATATAATAATGAAGAAATTTCTACCTTACTGAACTACCTAAGGGTCCATAGAGAGGAAATTACTCCCTTACTGTATGAATATAATAATGAAGAAATTTCTACCTTACTGAACTACCTAAGGGTCCATAGAGAGGAAATTTCTCCCTTACTGAACGGCCCATATTGAAGGAATTTCTACCTTACTGAACTACCTAAGAGTCCATAGAGAGGAAATTTCTCCTTTACTGAACGACCCATTATGAAGAAATTTCTACCTTACTGAACTACCTAAGAGCCCATAGAGAGGAAATTTTTCCCTTACTGAACGGTCAATAATAAAGATATTTCTAGCTTACTGAACTACCTAAGAGCCCATAGAGAGGAAATTACTCCCTTACTGAACGGGGGATAATGAAGGAATTTTTACCTTACTGAACTACCTAAGAGTCCATAGAGAGGAAATTTCTCCTTTACTGAACGAACTATTATGAAGAAATTACTACCTTACTGAACTACCTAAGAGCCAATAGAGAAGAAATTTTTCCCTTACTGAACGGTCAATAATAAAGAAATTTCTAGCTTACTGAACTACCTAAGAGCCCATAGAGAGGAAATTACTCCCTTACTGTATGAATATAATAATGAAGAAATTTCTACCTTACTGAACTACCTAAGGGTCCATAGAGAGGAAATTTCTCCCTTACTGAACGGCCCATATTGAAGAAATTTCTACCTTACTGAACTACCTAAGAGCCCATAGAGAGGAAATTACTCCCTTACTGTATGAATATAATAATGAAGAAATTTCTACCTTACTGAACTACCTAAGGGTCCATAGAGAGGAAATTACTCCCTTACTGTATGAATATAATAATGAAGAAATTTCTACCTTACTGAACTACCTAAGGGTCCATAGAGAGGAAATTTCTCCCTTACTGAACGGCCCATATTGAAGAAATTTCTACCTTACTGAACTACCTAAGAGCCCATAGAGAGGAAATTTTTCCCTTACTGAACGGTCAATAATAAAGAAATTTCTAGCTTACTGATCTACCTAAGAGCCCATAGAGAGGAAATTACTCCCTTACTGAACGGGCCATAATGAAGGAATTTCTACCTTACTGAACTACCTAAGAGTCCATAGAAAGGAAATTTCTCCTTTACTGAACGACCCATTATGAAGAAATTTCTACCTTACTGAACTACCTAAGAGCCCATAGAGAGGAAATATTTCCCTTACTGAACGGTCAATAATAAAGAAATTTCTAGCTTACTGAACTACCTAAGAGCCCATAGAGAGGAAATTACTCCCTTACTGTATGAATATAATAATGAAGAAATTTCTACCGTACTCAACTACCTAAGGGTCCATAGAGAGGAAATTTCTCCCTTACTGAACGGCCCATATTGAAGAAATTTCTACCTTACTGAACTACCTAAGAGCCCATAGAGAGGAAATTTTTCCCTTACTGAACGATCAATAATAAAGAAATTTCTAGCTTACTGAACTACTTAAGAGCCCATAGAGAGGAAATTACTCCCTTACTGTATGAATATAATAATGAAGAAATTTCTACCTTACTGAACTACCTAAGGGTCCATAGAGAGGAAATTTCTCCCTTACTGAACGGCCCATATTGAAGAAATTTCTTCCTTCCTGAACTACCTAAGAGCCCATAGAGAGGAAATTTTTCCCTTACTGAACGGCCCATAATGAAGAAATTTCTAATTTACTGAACTACCTAAGAGCCCATAGAGAGAAAATTTTTCCCTTACTGAACGGTCAATAATAAAGATATTTCTAGCTTACTGAACTACCTAAGAGCCCATAGAGAGGAAATTACTCCGTTACTGTATGAATATAATAATGAAGAAATTTCTACCTTACTGAACTACCTAAGGGTCCATAGAGAGGAAATTTCTCCCTTACTGAACGGCCCATATTGAAAAAATTTCTACCTTACTGAACTACCTGAGGGCTATTAGAAATTAAATTTCTCTCTTACTGAACGGCTCATAATGACGAAATTTCTACCTTACTGAACTACCTAAGAGCCCATAGAGAGGAAATTTCTCCCTTACTTAACGACCCATAATGAAGAAATTTCTACCTTACTGAACTACCTAAGAGCCCATAGCGAGGAAATTTCTCCCTAACTCAACTGCCCATAATGAAGAAATTTCTACCTTACTGAACTACCTAAGAGCCCATAGAGAGGAAATTTTTCCCTTACTGAACGGTCAATAATAAAGAAATTTCTAGCTTACTGAACTACCTAAGAGCCCATAGAGACTAAATTACTCAATTACTGTATGAATATAATAATGAAGAAATTTCTACCTTACTGAACTACCTAAGGGTCCATAGAGAGGAAATTTCTCCCTTACTGAACGGGCCATAATGAAGGAATTTCTACCTTACTGAACTACCTAAGAGTCCATAGAGAGGAAATTTCTCCTTTACTGAACGACCCATTATGAAGAAATTTCTACCTTACTGAACTACCTAAGAGCCCATAGAGAGGAAATTTTTCCCTTACTGAACGGTCAATAATAAAGATATTTCTAGCTTACTGAACTACCTAAGAGCCCATAGAGAGGAAATTACGCCCTTACTGTATGAATATAATAATGAAGAAATTTCTACCTTACTGAACTACCTAAGGGTCCATAGAGAGGAAATTTCTCCCTTACTGAACGGCCCATATTGAAAAAATGTCTACCTTACTGAACTACCTAAGAGCCCATAGAGAGGAAATTTTTCCCTTACTGAACGGTCAATAATAAAGAAATTTCTAGCTTACTGAACTACCTAAGAGCCCATAGAGAGGAAATTACTCCCTACCTAAGAGTCCATAGAGAAAAAATGTCTCCTTTACTGAACGAACTATTATGAAGAAATTACTACCTTACTGAACTACCTAAGAGCCAATAGAGAAGAAATTTTTCCCTTACTGAACGGTCAATAATAAACAAATTTCTAGCTTACTGAACTACCTAGGAGCCCATAGAGAGGAAATTACTCCCTTACTGTATGAATTTAATAATGAAGAAATTTCTACCTTACTGAACTACCTAAGGGTCCATAGAGAGGAAATTTCTCCCTTACTGAACGGCCCATATTGAAGAAATTTCTACCTTACTGAACTACCTAAGAGCCCATAGAGAGGAAATTACTCCCTTACTGTATGAATATAATAATGAAGAAATTTCTACCTTACTGAACTACCTAAGGGTCCATAGAGAGGAAATTACTCCCTTACTGTATGAATATAATAATGAAGAAATT
Source organism: Xylota sylvarum (assembly GCA_905220385.1). Lineage (NCBI taxonomy): Eukaryota > Metazoa > Arthropoda > Insecta > Diptera > Syrphidae > Xylota > Xylota sylvarum. Next base: position 38,644 of record CAJMZQ010000020.1, read on the forward strand.
TCTACCTTACTGAACTACCTAAGGGTCCATAGAGAGGAAGTTTCTCCCTTACTGAACGGCCCATATTGAAGAAATTTCTACCTTACTGAACTACCTAAGAGCCCATAGAGAGGAAATTTTTCCCTTACTGAACGGTCAATAATAAAGAAATTTCTAGCTTACTGATCTACCTAAGAGCCCATAGAGAGGAAATTACTCCCTTAAGGAATTTCTACCTTACTGAACTACCTAAGAGTCCATAGAAAGGAAATTTCTCCTTTACTGAACGACCCATTATGAAGAAATTTCTACCTTACTGAACTACCTAAGAGCCCATAGAGAGGAAATATTTCCCTTACTGAACGGTCAATAGTAAAGAAATTTCTAGCTTACTGAACTACCTAAGAGCCCATAGAGAGGAAATTACTCCCTTACTGTATGAATATAATAATGAAGAAATTTCTACCTTACTCAACTACCTAAGGGTCCATACAGAGAAAATTTCTCCCTTACTGAACGGCCCATATTGAAGAAATTTCTACCTTGCTGAACTACCTAAGTGCCCATAGAGAGGAAATTTTTCCCTTACTGAACGATCAATAATAAAGAAATTTCTAGCTTACTGAACTACCTAAGAGCCCATAGAGAGGAAATTACTCCCTTACTGTATGAATATAATAATGAAGAAATTTCTACCTTACTGAACTACCTAAGGGTCCATAGAGAGGAAATTTCTCCCTTACTGAACGGGCAATATTGAAGAAATTTCTTCCTTCCTGAACTACCTAAGAGCCCATAGAGAGGAAATTTTTCCCTTACTGAACGGCCCATAATGAAGAAATTTCTAATTTACTGAACTACCTTAGAGCCCATAGAGAGGAAATTTTTCCCTTACTGAACGGTAAATAATAAAAAAATTTCTAGCTTACTGAACTACCTAAGAGCATATAGAGAGGAAATTTTTCCCTTACTGAACGGTCAATAATAAAGAAATTTCTAGCTTACTGAACTACCTACGAGCCCATGGAGAGGAAATTACTCCCTTACTGTATGAATATAATAATGAAGAAATTTCTATCTTACTGAACTACCTAAGAGCCCATAGGGAGGAAATTACTCCCTTACTGTATGAATATAATAATGAAGAAATTTCTACCTTACTGAACTACCTAAGGGTCCATAGAGAGGAAATTTCTCCCTTACTGAACGGCCCATATTGAAGAAATGTCTACCTTACTGAACTACCTAAGAGGATATAGAGAGGAAATTTTTCCCTTACTGAACGGTCAATAATAAAGAAATTTCTAGCTTACTGAACTACCTAAGAGCATATAGAGAGGAAATTTCTCCCTTACTGAACGACCCATAATGAAGAAATTTCTACCTTACAGAACTACCTAAGAGCCCGTAGAGAGGAAATTTCTCCCTAACTCAACTGCCCATAATGAAGAAATTTCTACCTTACTGACCTACCTAAGGGTTCTTAGAGAGGAAATTTCTAACTTACTGAACTTCCCATAATGAAGAAATTTCTACATTACTGAACTACCTAAGGGCTATTAGAAATTAAATTTCTCTCTTACTGAACGGCTCATAATGAAGAAATTTCTACCTTACTGAACTACCTAAGAGCCCATAGAGAGGAAATTTCTCCCTTACTGAACGACCCATAATGAAGAAATTTCTACCTTACTGAACTACCTAAGAGCCCATAGAGAGGAAATTTCTCCCTAACTCAACTGTCCATAATGAAGAAATTTCTACCTTACTGAACTACCTAAGAGCCCATAGAGAGGAAATTTTTCCCTTACTGAACGGTCAATAATAAGGAAATTTCTAGCTTACTGAACTACCTAAGAGCCCATAGAGACTAAATTACTCCCTTACTGTATGAATATAATAATGAAGAAATTTCTACCTTACTGAACTACCTAAGGGTCCATAGAGAGGAAATTTCTAACTTACTGAACGGCCCATATTGAAGAAATTTCTACCTTACTGAACTACCTAAGAGCCCATAGAGAGGAAATTTTTCCCTTACTGAACGGTTAATAATAAAGAAATTTCTAGCTTACTGAACTACCTAAGAGCCCATAGAGAGGAAATTACTCCCTTACTGAACGGGCCATAATGTAGGAATTTCTACCTTACTGAACTACCTAAGAGTCCATAGAGAGGAAATTTCTCCTTTACTGAACGACCCATTATGAAGAAATTTCTACCTTACTGAACTACCTAAGAGCCCATAGAGACGAAATTTCTCCCTTACTGAACGGCCCATAATGAAGAAATTTCTAAATTACTGACCTACCTAAGAGCCCCTAAAGAGGAAATTTCTCCCTTACTGAACGGCCCGTAATGAAGAAATTTCTAATTTAATGAACTGCCTAAGGGCCCATAGAGAGAAAATTTCTTATTTATTGAATGGACCATAATGAAGAAATTTCTACTTTACCGAACGACCTTATTGTCCATAGAGAGGAAATTTTCTCTATTACGGAACGGCCCATAATGAAGATATTTCTAGCTTACTGACCTAGCTAAGGGCCAATAGAGAGGAAATTTCTCCCTTACTGAACGGCCTGTAATGAAGAAATTTCTACCTTAATGAACTGCCTAAGGGCCCATAGAGAGAAAATTTCTTATTTATTGAACGGCCCATAATGAAGAAATTTCTACCTTAATGAACTGCCTAAGAGCCCATAGAGAGGAAATTTTTTACTTGCTGAACGGCCCATAATGAAGAAATTTCTACCTTACTGAACTACCTAAGAGCCCATAGAGAGGAAATTTCTCGCTAACTCAACTGCCCATAATGAAGAAATTTCTACCTTACTGAACTACCTAAGGGCAGTTAGAGAGGAAATTTTTCCCTTACTGAACTGACCATAATGAAGAAATTTCTACTTTACCGAACGACCTTATTGTCCATAGAGAGGAAATTTTCTTTATTACGGAACGGCCCATAATGAAGAAATTTCTACCTTACTGACCTACCTAAGGGCCAATAGAGAGGAAATTTCTCCCTTACTGAACGGCCCGTAATGAAGAAATTTCTACCTTTATGAACTGCCTAAGGGCCCATGGAGAGAAAATTTCTTATTTACTGAACGGCCCATAACGAAGAAATTTCTACCTTACTGAACTACCTAAGAGCCCATAGAGATCAAATTTCTCCCTTACTGAACGGGCCATAATGAAGAAATTTCTACCTTACTGAACTACCTAAGGGTCCATAGAGAAGCAATTTTTCCCTTACTGAACGGCCCATAATGAAGAAATTTCTACCTTACTGAACTACGTAAGAGCCCATAGAGAGGCAATTTCTCAATAACTCAACTGCGAATAATGAAGAAATTTCTACCTTACTGAACTACCTAAGGGCCCTTAGAGAGGAAACTTCTCCCTTACTGAACGGCTCATAATGAAGAAATTTCTACATTACTGAACTACCTAAGAGCCCATTGAGAGGCAATTTTTTCCTTACTGAACGGCCAATAATGAAGAAATTTCTAAATTACTGAACTACCTAAGAGCCCATAGAGAGGAAATTTCTCCCTTACTGAACGGCCCATTATGAAGAAATTTCTACCTTACTGAACTAATTAAGGGCATATAGAGAGGAAATTTCTCCCTTACTGAACGACCCATAATGAAGAAATTGCTACCTTACTGAACTACCTAAGGGTCCATAGAGAGGATATTTCTCCCTTACTGAACGGCTCATAATGAAGAAATTTCTACCTTACTGAACTACCTAACAGCGCTTAGAGACAAAAATTTCTCCCTAACTGAACGGCCAATAATGAAGAAATTTCTACCTTACTGAACTACCTAAGGGTCCATAGAGAGGAAATTTCTCCCTTACTGAACGGGCCATAATGAAGAAATTTCTACCTTACTGAACTACCTCAGGGCCCAGAGGTAGGAAATTTCTCCCTTACTGAATGGCTCATAATGAAGAAATTTCTACCTTACTGAACTACCTAAGAGTCAAAAGAGAAGAAATTTCTCCCTTACTGAACGACCCGTAATGAAGAAATTTCTACCTTTCTGAACTAAGTAAGAGCCCATAGAGAGGTAATTTCTCCCTTACTGAACGGCTCATAATGAAGAAATTTCTACCTTACTGAACTACCTACGAGCCCATAGAGAGGAAATTTCTCATTTACTGAACGGCCCATAATGAAGAAGTTTCTACCTTACTGAACTACCTAAGAGTCAAAAGAGATAAAATTTCTCTCTTACTGAACGACAAATAATGAAGAAATTTCTACCTTACTGAACTACCTAAGGGTCCATAGAGAGGAAATTTCTCCCTTAATGAACGGCTCATAATGAAGAAATTTCAACCTTACTGAACTACCTAAGAGCCCATAGAGAGGAAATTTCTTCCCTACTGAACAAGCCATAATGAAGAAATTTCTACCTTACTGAACTACCTAAGAGTACATAAAGAGGAAATTTCTCCCTTACTGAACGACCCATAAGGAAGAAATTTCTAATTACTGAACTTCCTAAGACCGCTTAGAAACAAAAATTTCTCCCTTACTGAACGGGCCATAATGAAGAAATTTCTACCTTACTGAACTACCTAAGAGCCCATTGAGAGGCAATTTTTCCCTTACTGAACGCCCCATAATGGAGAAATTTCTACCTTACTGAACTACCTAAGAGCCCATAGAGAGGAAATTTCTCCCTTACTGAACGGCCCATTATGAAGAAATTTCTACCTTTCTGAACTACCTAAGGGTCCATAGAGAGGAAATTTCTCCCTTACCGAACGGCTCATAATGAAGAAATTTCTAATTTACTGAACTACCTAAGAGCCCATAGAGAGGAAATTTCTCCCTTACTGAACGGCCCATTATGAAGAAATTTCTACCTTACTGAACTACCTAAGAGCCCATTGAGAAGCAATTTTTCAATTACTGAACGGCCAATAATGAAGAAATTTCTACCTTACTGAACTACCTAAGAGCCCATAGAGAGGAAATTTTTCCCTTACTAAACGGCTCATAATGAAGAAATTTCTACCCTACTGAACTACCTAAGGGTCCATAGAGAGGAAATTTCTCCCTTACTGAACGGCCCATATGGAAGAAATTTCTACCTTACTGAACTACCTAAGAGCGTATAGAGAGGAAATTTTTCCCTTACTGAACGGTCAATAATAAAGAAATTTCTAGCTTACTGAACTACCTAAGAGCCCATAGAGAGGAAATTACTCCCTTACTATATGAATATAATAATGAAGAAATTTCTACCTTACTGAACTACCTAAGGGTCCATAGAGAGGAAATTTCTCCCTTACTGAACGGCCCATATTGAAGAAATTTCTACCTTACTGAACTACCTAAGAGCCCATAGAGAGGAAATTTTTCCCTTACTGAACGGCCCATAATGAAGAAATTTCTAATTTACTGAACTACTTAAGAGCCCATAGAGACGAAATTTTTCCCTTACTGAACGGACCATAATGAAGAAATTTCTACTTTACCGAACTACCTAAGGGTCCATAGAGAGGAAATTTCTCCCTTAGTGAACTACCTAAGAGATCATAGAGATCAAATTTCTCCCTTACTGAACGGGCCCTAATGAAGAACTTTCTACCTTACTGTACTACCTAAGGGTCCATAGAGAAATAAATGTTCCCTTACTGAACGGCCCATAATGAAGAAATTTCTACCTTACTGAACTACCTAAGAGCCCATAGGGAGGTAATTTCTCCCTTACTGAACGGCCTATAATGAAGAAATTTCTACCCTACTGAGCTACCTATGAGCCCAAATTTCTACCTTACTGAACTACCTAAGAGATCATAGAGATCAAATTTCTCCCTTACTGAACGGGCCCTAATGAAGAACTTTCTACCTTACTGTACTACCTAAGGGTCCATAGAGAAATAAATGTCCCTTACTGAACGGCCCATAATGAAGAAATTTCTACCTTACTGAACTACCTAAGAGCCCATAGGGAGGTAATTTCTCCCTTACTGAACGGCCTATAATGAAGAAATTTCTACCTTACTGAACTACCTAAGGGCCCATAGAGAGGAATTTTTTTACTTACTGAACGGCCCATAATGAAGAAATTTCTACCTTACTGGATCACCTTAGAGCCCATAGCGAGGAAATTTTTCCCTAACTCAACTGCACATAATGAAGAAATTTCTACCTTACTGAACTACCTAAGAGCCCATAGAGAGAAAATTTTTCAATTACTGAACGCCCCATAATGAAAAAATTTCTACCTTACTGAACTACCTAAGAGCCCATAGTGAGGAAATTCTTCCCTTACTGAACGGATCATAATGAAGAAATTTCTACTTTACTGACCTACCTAAGAGCCCATAGAGAGGAAATTTCTCCCTTACTGAACTTAACATAATGAACAAATTTTTACATTACTGAACTACCTAAGGGCCCTTAGAAAGGAAATTTCTCTCTTACTGAACGGCCCATAATGAAGAAATTTCTACCTTGCTGAACTACCTAAGATCCCATAGAAAGGAAATTTCTCCCTTATGAAGAAATTTCTACCGTACTGAACTACCTAAGGGCCCAGAGGGAGGAAATTTCTCCCTTACTGAACGGCCCATAACGAAGAAATTTCTACCTTACTGAACTACCTAAGAGCCCATAGAGAGGAAATTTCCCCCTTACTGAACGTTCCATAATGAAGAAATTTCTACATTACTGAGCTAAGTAAGAGCCCATAGAGAGGAAATTTCTCCCTTACTGAACGGCTCATAATGAAAAAAATTCTACCTAACTGAACTACCTAAGGGTCCATAGAGAGGAAATTTCTCCATTACTGAACGGCTCATAATGAAGTAATTTCTATCTTACTGAACTACCTATGAGCCCATAGAGATGAAATTTCTCCCTTACTGAACGGGCCATAATGAAGAAATTTCTACCTTACTGAACTACCTAAGGATCCATAGAGAGGAAATTGCTCGCTTACTGAACGGCCCATAATGAAGAAATTTCTACCTTACTGAACTACCTAAGAGCCCATAGAGAGGAAATGTCTCCCTTACTGAACGGGCCATAATGAAGAAATTTCTACCTTACTGAACTACCTAAGAGTCCATAGAGAGGAAATTTCTCCCTTACTGAACGGCCCATTATGAAGAAATTTCTACCTTACTGAACTACCTAAGAGCATATTAAGAAGCAATTTTTCAATTACTGAACGGCCAATAATGAAGAAATTTCTACCTTACTGAACTACCTAAGAGCCCATAGAGAGGAAATTTCTCCCTTACTGAACGGCCCATTATGAAGAAATTTCTACCTTACTGAACTACCTAAGAGCCCATTGAGAAGCAATTTTTCCCTTACTGAACGCCCCATAATGGAGAAATTTCTACCTTACTGAACTACCTAAGAGCCCATAGAGAGGAAATTTCTCCCTTACTGAACGGCCCATTATGAAGAAATTTCTACCTTACTGAACTACCTAAGGGTCCATAGAGAGGAAATTGCTCGCTTACTGAACGGCCCATAATGAAGAAATTTCTACCTTACTGAACTACCTAAGAGCCCATAGAGAGGAAATTTCTCCCTTACTGAACGGGCCATAATGAAGAAATGTCTACCTTACTGAACTACCTAAGAGTCCATAGAGAGGAAATTTCTCCCTTACTGAACGGCCCATTATGAAGAAATTTCTACCTTACTGAACTACCTAAGAGCCCATAGAGAGGAAATTTCTCCCTTACTGAACGGGCCATAATGAAGAAATTTCTACCTTACTGAACTACCTAAGGGTCCATAGAGAGGAAATTGCTCGCTTACTGAACGGCCCATAATGAAGAAATTTCTACCTTACTGAACTACCTAAGAGCCCATAGAGAGGAAATTTCTCCCTTACTGAACGGGCCATAATGAAGAAATTTCTACCTTACTGAACTACCTAAGAGTCCATAGAGAGGAAATTTCTCCCTTACTGAACGGCCCATTATGAAGAAATTTCTACCTTACTGAACTACCTAAGAGCCCATTGAGAAGCAATTTTTCCCTTACTGAACGCCCCATAATGGAGAAATTTCTACCTTACTGAACTACCTAAGAGCCCATAGAGAGGAAATTTCTCCCTTACTGAACGGCCCATTATGAAGAAATTTCTACCTTACTGAACTACCTAAGGGTCCATAGAGAGGAAATTTCTCCCTTACTGAACGGCCCATATGGAAGAAATTTCTACCTTACTGAACTACCTAAGAGCGTATAGAGAGGAAATTTTTCCCTTACTGAACGGTCAATAATAAAGAAATTTCTAGCTTACTGAACTACCTAAGAGTCAAAAGAGAAGAAATTTCTCCCTTACTGAACGACCCGTAATGAAGAAATTTCTACCTTACTGGATTACCTTAGAGCCCATAGCGAGGAAATTTTTCCCTAACTCAACTGCACATAATGAAGAAATTTCTACCTTACTGAACTACTTAAGAGCCCATAGAGAGAAAATTTTTCCCTTACTGAACGGCCCATAACGAAAAAATTTCTACCTTACTGACCTACCTAAGAGCCCATAGAGACGAAATTTTTCCCTTACTGAACGGACCATAATGAAGAAATTTCTACTTTACCCAACTACCTAAGGGTCCATAGAGGGGAAATTTCTCCCTTAGTGAACGGCTCATAATGAAGAAATTTCTACCCTACTGAGCTACCTATGAGCCCAAATTTCTACCTTACTGAACTACCTAAGAGATCATAGAGATCAAATTTCTCCCTTACTGAACGGGCCCTAATGAAGAACTTTCTACCTTACTGTACTACCTAAGGGTCCATAGAGAAATAAATGTTCGATTACTGAACGGCCCATAATGAAGAAATTTCTACCTTACTGAACTACCAAAGAGCCCAGAGGGAGGTAATTTCTCCCTTACTGAACGGCCTATAATGAAGAAATTTCTACCTTACTGAACTACCTAAGGGCCCATAGAGAGGAATTTTTTTACTTACTGAACGGCCGATAATGAAGAAATTTCTACCTTACTGGATCACCTTAGAGCCCATAGCGAGGAAATTTTTCCCTAACTCAACTGCATATAATGAAGAAATTTCTACCTTACTGAACTACCTAAGAGCCCATAGAGAGAAAATTTTTCAATTACTGAACGGCCCATAATGAAAAAATTTCTACCTTACTGAACTACCTAAGAGCCCATAGTGAGGAAATTCTTCCCTTACTGAACGGATCATAATGAAGAAATGTCTACTTTACTGACCTACCTAAGAGCCCATAGAGAGGAAATTTCTAACTTACTGAACTTCCCATAATGAACAAATTTTTACATTACTGAACTACCTAAGGGCCCTTAGAAAGGAAATTTCTCTCTTACTGAACGGCCCATAATGAAGAAATTTCTACCTTACTGAACTACCTAAGGGCCCAGAGAGAGGAAATTTCTCCTTACTGAACTACCTGACAGTCTGTAGAGAAGAAATTTCTCATTTACTGAAGTTATCATAATGAAGAAATTTCTACCTTACTGAACTACCTAAGGGTCCATAGAGAGGAAATTTCTCCTTTACTGAACGGCCAATAATGAAGAAATTTCTACCTTGCTAAACTACCTAAGATCCCATAGAAAGGAAATTTCTCCCTTATGAAGAAATTTCTACCGTACTGAACTACCTAAGATCCCAGAGGGAGGAAATTTCTCCCTTACTGAACGGCCCATAATGAAGAAATTTCTACCTTACTGAACTACCTAAGAGCCCAAAGAGAGGAAATTTCCCCCTTACTGAACGTTCCATAATGAAGAAATTTCTACATTACTGAGCTAAGTAAGAGCCCATAGAGAGGAAATTTCTCCCTTACTGAACGGCTCATAATGAAAAAACTTCTACCTAACTGAACTACCTAAGGGTCCATAGAGAGGAAATTTCTCCATTACTGAACGGCTCATAATGAAGTAATTTCTATCTTACTGAACTACCTATGAGCCCATAGAGATGAAATTTCTCCCTTACTGAACGGGCCATAATGAAGAAATTTCTACCTTACTGAACTACCTAAGGGTCCATAGAGAGGAAATTGCTCGCTTACTGAACGGCCCATAATGAAGAAATTTCTACCTGACTGAACTACCTAAGAGCCCATAGAGAGGAAATTTCTCCCTTACTGAACGGCCCATTATGAAGAAATTTCTACCTTACTGAACTACCTAAGAGCCCATTAAGAAGCAATTTTTCAATTACTGAACGGCCAATAATGAAGAAATTTCTACCTTACTGAACTACCTAAGGGTCCATCGAGAGGAAATTTCTCCCTTACTGAACGGCCCATATTGAAGAAATTTCTACCTTACTGAACTACCTAAGAGTCCAGAGAGAGGAAATTTCTCCCTTACTGAACGGCCCATTATGAAGAAATTTCTACCTTACTGAACTACCTAAGAGCCCATAGAGAGGAAATTTCTCCCTTACTGAACGGGCCATAATGAAGAAATTTCTACCTTACTGAACTACCTAAGGGTCCATAGAGAGGAAATTGCTCGCTTACTGAACGGCCAATAATGAAGAAATTTCTACCTTACTGAACTACCTAAGAGCCCATAGAGAGGAAATTTCTCCCTTACTGAACGGCCCATTATGAAGAAATTTCTACCTTACTGAACTACCTAAGAGCCCATTGAGAAGCAATTTTTCCCTTACTGAACGCCCCATAATGGAGAAATTTCTACCTTACTGAACTACCTAAGAGCCCATAGAGAGGAAATTTCTCCCTTACTGAACGGCCCATTATGAAGAAATTTCTACCTTACTGAACTACCTAAGAGCCCATTGAGAAGCAATTTTTCCCTTACTGAACGGCCCATAATGAAGAAATTTCTACCTTACTGAACTAATTAAGAGCCCATAGAGAGGAAATTTCTCCCTTACTGAACGGCTCATAATGAAGAAATTTCTACCTTACTGAACTACCTAAGAGTCCATAGAGAGGAAATTTCTCCCTTACTGAACGGCCCATTATGAAGAAATTTCTACCTTACTGAACTACCTAAGAGCCCATTGAGAAGCAATTTTTCCCTTACTGAACGCCCCATAATGGAGAAATTTCTACCTTACTGAACTACCTAAGAGCCCATAGAGAGGAAATTTCTCCCTTACTGAACGGCCCATATGGAAGAAATTTCTACCTTACTGAACTACCTAAGAGCGTATAGAGCGGAAATTTTTCCCTTACTGAACGGTCAATAATAAAGAAATTTCTAGCTTACTGAACTACCTAAGAGCCCATAGAGAGGAAATTACTCCCTTACTATATGAATATAATAATGAAGAAATTTCTACCTTACTGAACTACCTAAGAGCCCATAGTGAGGAAATTCTTCCCTTACTGAACGGATCATAATGAAGAAATTTCTACTTTACTGACCTTCCTAAGAGCGTATAGAGAGGAAATTTCTCCCTTACTGAACGGCCCATATTGAAGAAATTTCTACCTTACTGAACTACCTAAGAGTCCATAGAGAGGAAATTTCTCCCTTACTGAACTACCTAAGAGCCCATAGAGAGGAAATTTCTCCCTTACTGAACGGGCCATAATGAAGAAATTTCTACCTTACTGAACTACCTAAGGGTCCATAGAGAGGAAATTGCTCGGTTACTGAACAGCCAATAATGAAGAAATTTCTACCTTACTGAACTACCTAAGAGCCCATAGAGAGGAAATTTCTCCCTTACTGAACGGCCCATTATGAAGAAATTTCTACCTTACTGAACTACCTAAGAGCCCATAGTGAGGAAATTCTTCCCTTGCTGAACGGATCATAATGAAGAAATTTCTACTTTACTGACCTACCTAAGAGCCCATAGAGAGGAAATTTCTCCCTTACTGAACTTCCCATAATGAACAAATTTTTACATTACTGAACTACCTAAGGGCCCTTAGAAAGGAAATTTCTCTCTTACTGAACGGCCCATAATGAAGAAATTTCTACCTTACTGAACTACCTAAGGGCCCAGAGAGAGGAAATTTCTCCTTACTGAACTACCTGACAGTCTGTAGAGAAGAAATTTCTCATTTACTGAAGGGATCATAATGAAGAAATTTCTACCTTACTGAACTACCTAAGGGTCCATAGAGAGGAAATTACTCCTTTACTGAACGGCCAATAATGAAGAAATTTCTACCTTGCTGAACTACCTAAGATCCCATAGAAAGGAAATTTCTCCCTTATGAAGAAATTTCTACCGTACTGAACTACCTAAGGGCCCAGAGGGAGGAAATTTCTCCCTTACTGAACGGCCCATAATGAAGAAATTTCTACCTTACTGAACTACCTAAGAGCCCATAGAGAGGAAATTTCCCCCTTCCTGAACGTTCCATAATGAAGAAATTTCTACATTACTGAGCTAAGTAAGAGCCCATAGAGAAGAAATTTCTCCCTTACTGAACGGCCCATTATGAAGAAATTTCTACCTTACTGAACTACCTAAGGGTCCATAGAGAGGAAATTGCTCGCTTACTGAACGGCCCATAATGAAGAAATTTCTACCTTACTGAACTACCTAAGAGCCCATTGAGAAGCAATTTTTTACTTACTGAACGCCCCATAATGGAGAAATTTCTACCTTACTGAACTACCTAAGAGCCCATAGAGAGGAAATTTCTCCCTTACTGAACGGCCCATTATGAAGAAATTTCTACCTTACTGAACTACCTAAGGGTCCATAGAGAGGAAATTGCTCGCTTACTGAACGGCCCATAATGAAGAAATTTCTACCTTACTGAACTACCTAAGAGCCCATTGAGAAGCAATTTTTCCCTTACTGAACGCCCCATAATGGAGAAATTTCTACCTTACTGAACTACCTAAGAGCCCATAGAGAGGAATTTCTCCCTTACTGAACGGCCCATTATGAAGAAATTTCTACCTTACTGAACTACCTAAGGGTCCATAGAGAGGAAATTGCTCGCTTACTGAACGGCCCATAATGAAGAAATTTCTACCTTACTGAACTACCTAAGAGCCCATAGAGAGGAAATTTCTCCCTTACTGAACTGCTCATAATGAAGAAATTTCTACCTTACTGAACTACCTAAGAGTCCATAGAGAGGAAATTTCTCCCTTACTGAACGGCCCATTATGAAGAAATTTCTACCTTACTGAACTACCTAAGAGCCCATTGAGAAGCAATTTTTCCCTTACTGAACGCCCCATAATGGAGAAATTTCTACCTTACTGAACTACCTAAGAGCCCATAGAGAGGAAATTTCTCCCTTACTGAACGGCCCATATGGAAGAAATTTCTACCTTACTGAACTACCTAAGACCGTATAGAGAGGAAATTTTTCCCTTACTGAACGGTCAATAATAAAGAAATTTCTAGCTTACTGAACTACCTAAGAGCCCATAGAGAGGAAATTACTCCCTTACTATATGAATATAATAATGAAGAAATTTCTACCTTACTGAACTACCTAAGAGGCCATAGTGAGGAAATTCTTCCCTTACTGAACGGAACATAATGAAGAAATTTCTACTTTACTGACCTACCTAAGAGCCCATAGAGAGGAAATTTCTCCCTTACTGAACGGCCCATATTGAAGAAATTTCTACCTTACTGAACTACCTAAGAGTCCATAGAGAGGAAATTTCTCCCTTACTGAACTTCCCATAATGAACAAACTTCTACCTTACTGAACTATCTAAGGGTCCATAGAGAGGAAATTCCTCGCTTACTGAACGGCCAATATTGAAGAAATTTCTACCTTACTGAACTACCTAAGAGTCCATAGAGAGGAAATTTCTCGCTTACTGAACGGCCCATTATGAAGAAATTTCTACCTTACTGAACTACCTAAGAGCCCATAGAGAGGAAATTTCTCCCTTACTGAACGGGCCATAATGAAGAAATTTCTACCTTACTGAACTACCTAAGGGTGCATAGAGAGGAAATTCCTCGCTTACTGAACGGCCAATAATGAAGAAATTTCTACCTTACTGAACTACCTAAGAGCCCATAGAGAGGAAATTTCTCCCTTACTGAACGGCCCATTATGAAGAAATTTCTACCTTACTGAACTACCTAAGAGCCCATAGTGAGGAAATTCTTCCCTTACTGAACGGATCATAATGAAGAAATTTCTACTTTACTGACCTACCTAAGAGCCCATAGAGAGGAAATTTCTCCCTTACTGAACTTCCCATAATGAAGAAATTTCTACCTTACTGAACTACCTAAGGGCCCAGAGAGAGGAAATTTCTCCTTACTGAACTACCTGACAGTCTGTAGAGAAGAAATTTCTCATTTACTGAAGGGATCATAATGAAGAAATTTCTACCTTACTGAACTACCTAAGGGTCCATAGAGAGGAAATTTCTCCTTTACTGAACGGCCAATAATGAAGAAATTTCTACCTTGCTGAACTACCTAAGATCCCATAGAAAGGAAATTTCTCCCTTATGAAGAAATTTCTACCGTACTGAACTACCTAAGGGCCCAGAGGGAGGAAATTTCTCCCTTACTGAACGGCCCATAATGAAGAAATTTCTACCTTACTGAACTACCTAAGAGCCCATAGAGAGGAAATTTCCCCCTTACTGAACGTTCCATAATGAAGAAATTTCTACATTACTGAGCTAAGTAAGAGCCCATAGAGAGGAAATTTCTCCCTTACTGAACGGCTCATAATGAAAAAAATTCTACCTAACTGAACTACCTAAGGGTCCATAGAGAGGAAATTTCTCCATTACTGAACGGCTCATAATGAAGTAATTTCTATCTTACTGAACTACCTATGAGCCCATAGAGATGAAATTTCTCCCTTACTGAACGGGCCATAATGAAGAAATTTCTACCTTACTGAACTACCTAAGGGTCCATAGAGAGGAAATTTCTCCCTTACTGAACGGCCCATAATGAAGAAATTTCTACCTTACTGAACTACCTAAGAGCCCATAGAGAGGAAATTTCTCCCTTACTGAACGGCCCATTATGAAGAAATTTCTACCTTACTGAACTACCTAAGAGCCCATAGAGAGGAAATTTCTCCCTTACTGAACGGGCCATAATGAAGAAATTTCTACCTTACTGAACTACCTAAGGGTCCATAGAGAGGAAATTGCTCGCTTACTGAACGGCCAATAATGAAGAAATTTCTACCTTACTGAACTACCTAAGAGCCCATAGAGAGGAAATTTCTCCCTTACTGAACGGCCCATTATGAAGAAATTTCTACCTTACTGAACTACCTAAGAGCCCATTGAGAAGCAATTTTTCCCTTACTGAACGCCCCATAATGGAGAAATTTCTACCTTACTGAACTACCTAAGAGCCCATAGAGAGGAAATTTCTCCCTTACTGAACGGCCCATTATGAAGAAATTTCTACCTTACTGAACTACCTAAGAGCCCATTGAGAAGCAATTTTTCCCTTACTGAACGCCCCATAATGGAGAAATTTCTACCTTACTGAACTACCTAAGAGCCCATAGAGAGGAAATTTCTCCCTTACTGAACGGCCCATTATGAAGAAATTTCTACCTTACTGAACTACCTAAGGGTCCATAGAGAGGAAATTGCTCGCTTACTGAACGGCCCATAATGAAGAAATTTCTACCTTACTGAACTACCTAAGAGCCCATAGAGAGGAAATTTCTCCCTTACTGAACGGTTCATAATGAAGAAATTTCTACCTTACTGAACTACCTAAGAGTCCATAGAGAGGAAATTTCTCCTTTACTGAACGGCCCATTATGAAGAAATTTCTACCTTACTGAACTACCTAAGAGCCCATTGAGAAGCAATTTTTCCCTTACTGAACGCCCCATAATGGAGGAATTTCTACCTTACTGAACTACCTAAGAGCCCATAGAGAGGAAATTTCTCCCTTACTGAACGGCCCATATGGAAGAAATTTCTACCTTACTGAACTACCTAAGAGCGTATAGAGAAAAAATTTTTCCCTTACTGTACGGTCAATAATAAAGAAATTTCTAGCTTACTGAACTACCTAAGAGCCCATAGAGAGGAAATTACTCCCTTACTATATGAATATAATAATGAAGAAATGTCTACCTTACTGAACTACCTAAGAGCCCATAGTGAGGAAATTCTTCCCTTACTGAACGGATCATAATGAAGAAATTTCTACTTTACTGACCTACCTAAGAGCCCATAGAGAGGAAATTTCTCCCTTACTGAACGGCCCATATTGAAGAAATTTCTACCTTACTGAACTACCTAAGAGTAAATAGAGAGGAAATTTCTCCCTTACTGAACGGCCCATTATGAAGAAATTTCTACCTTACTGAACTACCTAAGAGCCCATAGAGAGGAAATTTCTCCCTTACTGAACGGCCCATTATGAAGAAATTTCTACCTTACTGAACTACCTAAGAGCCCATTGAGAAGCAATTTTTCCCTTACTGAACGCCCCATAATGGAGAAATTTCTACCTTACTGAACTACCTAAGAGCCCATAGAGAGGAAATTTCTCCCTTACTGAACGGCCCATTATGAAGAAATTTCTACCTTACTGAACTACCTAAGAGCCCATTGAGAAGCAATTTTTCCCTTACTGAACGCCCCATAATGGAGAAATTTCTACCTTACTGAACTACCTAAGAGCCCATAGAGAGGAAATTTCTCCCTTACTGAACGGCCCATTATGAAGAAATTTCTACCTTACTGAACTACCTAAGGGTCCATAGAGAGGAAATTGCTCGCTTACTGAACGGCCCATAATGAAGAAATTTCTACCTTACTGAACTACCTAAGAGCCCATAGAGAGGAAATTTCTCCCTTACTGAACGGCTCATAATGAAGAAATTTCTACCTTACTGAACTACCTAAGAGTCCATAGAGAGGAAATTTCTCCCTTACTGAACGGCCCATTATGAAGAAATTTCTACCTTACTGAACTACCTAAGAGCCCATTGAGAAGCAATTTTTCAATTACTGAACGGGCCAATAATGAAGAAATTTCTACCTTACTGAACTACCTAAGAGCCCATAGAGAGGAAATTTTTCCCTTACTAAACGGCTCATAATGAAGAAATTTCTACCCTACTGAACTACCTAAGGGTCCATAGAGAGGAAATTTCTCCCTTACTGAACGGCCCATATGGAAGAAATTTCTACCTTACTGAACCACCAAAGAGCGTATAGAGAGGAAATTTTTCCCTTACTGAACGGTCAATAATAAAGAAATTTCTAGCTTACTGAACTACCTAAGAGCCCATAGAGAGGAAATTACTCCCTTACTATATGAATATAATAATGAAGAAATTTCTACCTTACTGAACTACCTAAGAGCCCATAGAGAGGAAATTTTTTTCTTACTGAAAGGCCCATTATGAAGAAATTTCTACCTTACTGAACTACCTAAGGGTCCATAGAGAGGAAATTGCTCGCTTACTGAACGGCCCATAATGAAGAAATTTCTACCTTACTGAACTACCTAAGAGCCCATAGAGAGGAAATTTCTCCCTTACTGAACGGCTCATAATGAAGAAATTTCTACCTTACTGAACTACCTAAGAGTCCATAGAGAGGAAATTTCTCCTTTACTGAACGGCCCATTATGAAGAAATTTCTACCTTACTGAACTACCTAAGAGCCCATTGAGAAGCAATTTTTCCCTTACTGAACGCCCCATAATGGAGGAATTTCTACCTTACTGAACTACCTAAGAGCCCATAGAGAGGAAATTTCTCCCTTACTGAACGGCCCATATGGAAGAAATTTCTACCTTACTGAACTACCTAAGAGCGTATAGAGAAAAAATTTTTCCCTTACTGTACGGTCAATAATAAAGAAATTTCTGGCTTACTGAACTACCTAAGAGCCCATAGAGAGGAAATTACTCCCTTACTATATGAATATAATAATGAAGAAATTTCTACCTTACTGAACTACCTAAGAGCCCATAGTGAGGAAATTCTTCAATTACTGAACGGATCATAATGAAGAAATTTCTACTTTACTGACCTACCTAAGAGCCCATAGAGAGGAAATTTCTCCCTTACTGAACGGCCCATATTGAAGAAATTTCTACCTTACTGAACTACCTAAGAGTAAATAGAGAGGAAATTTCTCCCTTACTGAACGGCCCATTATGAAGAAATTTCTACCTTACTGAACTACCTAAGAGCCCATAGAGAGGAAATTTCTCCCTTACTGAACGGGCCATTATGAAGAAATTTCTACCTTACTGAACTACCTAAGAGCCCATTGAGAAGCAATTTTTCCCTTACTGAACGCCCCATAATGGAGAAATTTCTACCTTACTGAACTACCTAAGAGCCCATAGAGAGGAAATTTCTCCCTTACTGAACGGCCCATTATGAAGAAATTTCTACCTTACTGAACTACCTAAGAGCCCATTGAGAAGCAATTTTTCCCTTACTGAACGCCCCATAATGGAGAAATTTCTACCTTACTGAACTACCTAAGAGCCCATAGAGAGGAAATTTCTCCCTTACTGAACGGCCCATTATGAAGAAATTTCTACCTTACTGAACTACCTAAGGGTCCATAGAGAGGAAATTGCTCGCTTACTGAACGGCCCATAATGAAGAAATTTCTACCTTACTGAACTACCTAAGAGCCCATAGAGAGGAAATTTCTCCCTTACTGAACGGCTCATAATGAAGAAATTTCTACCTTACTGAACTACCTAAGAGTCCATAGAGAGGAAATTTCTCCCTTACTGAACGGCCCATTATGAAGAAATTTCTACCTTACTGAACTACCTAAGAGCCCATTGAGAAGCAATTTTTCAATTACTGAACGGGCCAATAATGAAGAAATTTCTACCTTACTGAACTACCTAAGAGCCCATAGAGAGGAAATTTTTCCCTTACTAAACGGCTCATAATGAAGAAATTTCTACCCTACTGAACTACCTAAGGGTCCATAGAGAGGAAATTTCTCCCTTACTGAACGGCCCATATGGAAGAAATTTCTACCTTACTGAACCACCTAAGAGCGTATAGAGAGGAAATTTTTCCCTTACTGAACGGTCAATAATAAAGAAATTTCTAGCTTACTGAACTACCTAAGAGCCCATAGAGAGGAAATTACTCCCTTACTATATGAATATAATAATGAAGAAATTTCTACCTTACTGAACTACCTAAGAGCCCATAGAGAGGAAATTTTTTTCTTACTGAAAGGCCCATAATGAAGAAATTTCTAATTTACTGAACTACCTAAGAGCCCATAGAGAGGAAATTTTTCCCTTACTGAACGGACCATAATGAAGAAATTTCTACTTTACCGAACTACCTAAGGGTCCATAGAGAGGAAATTTCTCCCTTAGTGAACGGCTCATAATGAAGAAATTTCTACCCTACTGAGCTACATATGAGCCCAAATTTCTACCTTACTGAACTACCTAAGAGCCCATAGGGACGTAATTTCTCCCTTACTGAACGGCCTATAATGAAGAAATTTCTACCTTACTGAACTACCTAAGGGCCCATAGAGAGGAATTTTTTTACTTACTGAACGGCCCATAATGAAGAAATTTCTACCTTACTGGATTACCTTAGAGCCCATAGCGAGGAAATTTTTCCCTAACTCAACTGCACATAATGAAGAAATTTCTACCTTACTGAACTACCTAAGAGCCCATAGAGAGAAAATTTTTCCCTTACTGAACGGCCCATAATGAAAAAATGTCTACCTTACTGAACTACCTAAGGGTCCATAGAGAGGAAATTTCTCCCTTACTGAACGGCCCATTATGAAGAAATTTCTACCTTACTGAACTACCTAAGAGCCCATAGAGAGGAAATTTCTCCCTTACTGAACGGGCCATAATGAAGAAATTTCTACCTTACTGAACTACCTAAGGGTCCATAGAGAGGAAATTGCTCGCTTACTGAACGGCCAATAATGAAGAAATTTCTACCTTACTGAACTACCTAAGAGCCCATAGAGAGGAAATTTCTCCCTTACTGAACGGCCCATTATGAAGAAATTTCTACCTTACTGAACTACCTAAGAGCCCATAGAGAGAAAATTTCTCCCTTACTGAACGGGCCACAATGAAGAAATTTCTACCTTACTGAACTACCTAAGAGCCCATAGAGAGGAAATTTCTCCCTTACTGAACGGGCCATAATGAAGAAATTTCTACCTTACTGAACTACCTAAGGGTCCATAGAGAGGAAATTGCTCGCTTACTGAACGGCCAATAATGAAGAAATTTCTACCTTACTGAACTACCTAAGAGCCCATAGAGAGGAAATTTCTCCCTTACTGAACGGCCCATTATGAAGAAATTTCTACCTTACTGAACTACCTAAGGGTCCATAGAGAGGAAATTGCTCGCTTACTGAACGGCCAATAATGAAGAAATTTCTACCTTACTGAACTACCTAAGAGCCCATAGAGAGGAAATTTCTCCCTTACTGAACGGCCCATTATGAAGAAATTTCTACCTTACTGAACTACCTAAGGGTCCATAGAGAGGAAATTGCTCGCTTACTGAACGGCCAATAATGAAGAAATTTCTACCTTACTGAACTACCTAAGGGTCCATAGAGAGGAAATTGCTCGCTTACTGAACGGCCAATAATGAAGAAATTTCTACCTTACTGAACTACCTAAGAGCCCATAGAGAGGAAATTTCTCCCTTACTATATGAATATAATAATGAAGAAATTTCTACCTTACTGAACTACCTAAGAGCCCATAGAGAGGACATTTTTCCCTTACTGGAAGGCCCATAATGAAGAAATTTCTAATTTACTGAACTACCTAAGAGCCCATAGAGAGGAAATTTTTCCCTTACTGAACGCCCCATAATGGAGAAATTTCTACCTTACTGAACTACCTAAGAGCCCATAGAGAGGAAATTTCTCCCTTACTGAACGGCCCATTATGAAGAAATTTCTACCTTACCGAACTACCTAAGAGCCCATTGAGAAGCAATTTTTCCCTTACTGAACGCCCCATAATGGAGAAATTTCTACCTTACTGAACTACCTAAGAGCCCATAGAGAGGAAATTTCTCCCTTACTGAACGGAACATTATGAAGAAATTTCTACCTTACTGAACTACCTAAGGGTCCATAGAGAGGAAATTGCTCGCTTACTGAACGGCCCATAATGAAGAAATTTCTACCTTACTGAACTACCTAAGAGCCCATAGAGAGGAAATTTCTCCCTTACTGAACGGCTCATAATGAAGAAATTTCTACCTTACTGAACTACCTAAGAGTCCATAGAGAGGAAATTTCTCCCTTACTGAACGGCCCATTATGAAGAAATTTCTACCTTACTGAACTACCTAAGAGCCCATTGAGAAGCAATTTTTCAATTACTGAACGGCCAATAATGAAGAAATGTCTACCTTACTGAACTACCTAAGAGCCCATAGAGAGGAAATTTTTCGATTACTAAACGGCTCATAATGAAGAAATTTCTACCCTACTGAACTACCTAAGAGTCCATAGAGAGGAAATTTCTCCCTTACTGAACGGCCCATATGGAAGAAATTTCTACCTTACTGAACTACCTAAGAGCGTATAGAGAGGAAATTTTTCCCTTACTGAACGGTCAATAATAAAGAAATTTCTAGCTTACTGAACTACCTAAGAGCCCATAGAGAGGAAATTACTCCCTTACTATATGAATATAATAATGAAGAAATTTCTACCTTACTGAACTACCTAAGAGCCCATAGAGAGGAAATTTTTCCCTTACTGAACGGACCATAATGAAGAAATTTCTACTTTACCGAACTACCTAAGGGTCCATAGAGAGGAAATTTCTCCCTTAGTGAACGGCTCATAATGAAGAAATTTCTACCCTACTGAGCTACCTATGAGCCCAAATTTCTACCTTACTGAACTACCTAAGAGATCATAGAGATCAAATTTCTCCCTTACTGAACGGGCCCTAATGAAGAACTTTCTACCTTACTGTACTACCTAAGGGTCCATAGAGAAATAAATGTTCCCTTACTGAACGGCCCATATGGAAGAAATTTCTACCTTACTGAACTACCTAAGAGCGTATAGAGAGGAAATTTTTCCCTTAGTGAACGGCTCATAATGAAGAAATTTCTACCCTACTGAGCTACCTATGAGCCCAAATTTCTACCTTACTGAACTACCTAAGAGATCATAGAGATCAAATTTCTCCCTTACTGAACGGGCCCTAATGAAGAAATTTCTACCTTACTGTACTACCTAAGGGTCCATAGAGAAAAAAATTTTCAGTTACTGAACGGCCCATAATGAAGAAATCTCTACCTTACTGAACTACCTAAGAGCCCATAGAGAGGAAATTTCTCAGTTACTGAACGGCCCATTATGAAGAAATTTCTACCTTACTGAACTACCTAAGAGCCCATAGAGAGGAAATTTTTCCCTTACTGAAAGGCCCATAATGAAGAAATTTCTACCTTACTGACCTACCTAAGAGCCCATAGAGAGGAAATTTCTCCCTTACTGAACTTCCCATAATGAACAAATTTTTACATTACCCAACTACCTAAGGGTCCATAGAGGGGAAATTTCTCCCTTAGTGAACGGCTCATAATGAAGAAATTTCTACCCTACTGAGCTACCTATGAGCCCAAATT
Organism: Xylota sylvarum; assembly: GCA_905220385.1. NCBI lineage: Eukaryota > Metazoa > Arthropoda > Insecta > Diptera > Syrphidae > Xylota > Xylota sylvarum. The sequence continues at coordinate 61,194 of CAJMZQ010000020.1, forward strand.
TCTACCTTACTGAACTACCTAAGGGATCATAGAGATCAAATTTCTCCCTTACTGAACGGGCCCTAATGAAGAACTTTCTACCTTACTGTACTACCTAAGGGTCCATAGAGAAATAAATGTTCCCTTACTGAACGGCCCATATGGAAGAAATTTCTACCTTACTGAACTACCTAAGAGCGTATAGAGAGGAAATTTTTCCCTTACTGAACGGTCAATAATAAAGAAATTTCTAGCTTACTGAACTACCTAAGAGCCCATAGAGAGGAAATTACTCCCTTACTATATGAATATAATAATGAAGAAATTTCTACCTTACTGAACTACCTAAGAGCCCATAGAGAGGAAATTTTTCCCTTACTGAACGGCCCATAATGAAGAAATTTCTAATTTACTGAACTACCTAAGAGCCCATAGAGAGGAAATTTTTCCCTTACTGAACGGACCATAATGAAGAAATTTCTACTTTACCGAACTACCTAAGGGTCCATAGAGAGGAAATTTCTCCCTTAGTGAACGGCTCATAATGAAGAAATTTCTACCCTACTGAGCTACCTATGAGCCCAAATTTCTACCTTACTGAACTACCTAAGAGATCATAGAGATCAAATTTCTCCCTTACTGAACGGGCCCTAATGAAGAAATTTCTACCTTACTGTACTACCTAAGGGTCCATAGAGAAAAAAATTTTCAGTTACTGAACGGCCCATAATGAAGAAATTTCTACCTTACTGAACTACCTAAGAGCCCATAGAGAGAAAATTTTTCAATTACTGAACGGCCCATAATGAAAAAATTTCTACCTTACTGAACTACCTAAGAGCCCATAGTGAGGAAATTCTTCCCTTACTGAACGGATCATAATGAAGAAATTTCTACTTTACTGACCTACCTAAGAGCCCATAGAGAGGAAATTTCTCCCTTACTGAACTTCCCATAATGAACAAATTTTTACATTACTGAACTACCTAAGGGCCCTTAGAAAGGAAATTTCTCTCTTACTGAACGGCCCATAATGAAGAAATTTCTACCTTACTGAACTACCTAAGGGCCCAGAGAGAGGAAATTTCTCTTTACTGAACTACCTGACAGTCTGTAGAGAAGAAATTTCTCATTTACTGAAGGGATCATAATGAAGAAATTTCTACCTTACTGAACTACCAAAGGGTCCATAGAGAGGAAATCTCTCCTTTACTGAACGGCCAATAATGAAGAAATTTCTACCTTGCTGAACTACCTAAGATCCCATAGAAAGGAAATTTCTCCCTTATGAAGAAATTTCTACCGTACTGAACTACCTAAGGGCCCAGAGGGAGGAAATTTCTCCCTTACTGAACGGCCCATAATGAAGAAATTTCTACCTTACTGAACTACCTAAGAGCCCATAGAGAGGAAATTTCCCCCTTACTGAACGTTCCATAATGAAGAAATTTCTACATTACTGAGCTAAGTAAGAGCCCATAGAGAGGAAATTTCTCCCTTACTGAACGGCTCATAATGAAAAAAATTCTACCTAACTGAACTACCTAAGGGTCCATAGAAAGGAAATTTCTCCATTACTGAACGGCTCATAATGAAGTAATTTCTATCTTACTGAACTACCTATGAGCCCATAGAGATGAAGTTTCTCCCTTACTGAACGGGCCATAATGAAGAAATTTCTACCTTACTGAACTACCTAAGGGTCCATAGAGAGGAAATTGCTCGCTTACTGAACGGCCCATAATGAAGAAATTTCTACCTTACTGAACTACCTAAGAGCCCATAGAGAGGAAATGTCTCCCTTACTGAACGGGCCATAATGAAGAAATTTCTACCTTACTGAACTACCTAAGAGTCCATAGAGAGGAAATATCTCCCTTACTGAACGGCCCATTATGAAGAAATTTCTACCTTACTGAACTACCTAAGAGCCCATTAAGAAGCAATTTTTCAATTACTGGACGGCCAATAATGAAGAAATTTCTACCTTACTGAACGGCCCATTATGAAGAAATTTCTACCTTACTGAACTACCTAAGAGCCCACTGAGAAGCAATTTTTCCCTTACTGAACGCCCCATAATGGAGAAATTTCTACCTTACTGAACTACCTAAGAGCCCATAGAGATAAAATTTCTCCCTTACTGAACGGCCCATTATGAAGAAATTTCTACCTTAATGAACTACCTAAGGGTCCATAGAGAGGAAATTGCTCGCTTGCTGAACGGCCCATAATGAAGAAATTTCTACCTTACTGAACTACCTAAGAGCCCATAGAGAGGAAATTTCTCCCTTACTGAACGGGCCATAATGAAGAAATGTCTACCTTACTGAACTAATTAAGAGTCCATAGAGAGGAAATTTCTCCCTTACTGAACGGCCCATTATGAAGAAATTTCTACCTTACTGAACTACCTAAGAGCCCATAGAGAGGAAATTTCTCCCTTACTGAACGGGCCATAATGAAGAAATTTCTACCTTACTGAACTACCTAAGGGTCCATAGAGAGGAAATTGCTCGCTTACTGAACGGGCCATAATGAAGAAATTTCTACCTTACTGAACTACCTAAGAGCCCATAGAGAGAAAATTTCTCCCTTACTGAACGGGCCATAATGAAGAAATTTCTACCTTACTGAACTACCTAAGAGTCCATAGAGAGGAAATTTCTCCCTTACTGAACGGCCCATTATGAAGAAATTTCTACCTTACTGAACTACCTAAGAGCCCATTGAGAAGCAATTTTTCCCTTACTGAACGCCCCATAATGGAGAAATTTCTACCTTACTGAACTACCTAAGAGCCCATAGAGAGGAATTTCTCCCTTACTGAACGGCCCATTATGAAGAAATTTCTACCTTACTGAACTACCTAAGGGTCCATAGAGAGAAAATTTCTCCCTTACCGAACGGCTCATAATGAAGAAATTTCTACCTTACTGAACTACCTAAGAGTCCATAGACAGGAAATTTCTCCCTTACTGAACGGCCCATTATGAAGAAATTTCTACCTTACTGAACTACCTAAGAGCCCATTGAGAAGCAATTTTTCAATTACTGAACGGCCAATAATGAAGAAATTTCTACCTTACTGAACTACCTAAGAGCCCATAGAGAGGAAATTTTTCCCTTACTAAACGGCTCATTATGAAGAAATTTCTACCCTACTGAACTACCTAAGGGTCCATAGAGAGGAAATTTCTCCCTTAATGAACGGCCCATATGGAAGAAATTTCTACCTTACTGAACTACCTAAGAGCGTATAGAGAGGAAATTTTTCACTTACTGAACGGTCAATAATAAAGAAATTTCTAGCTTACTGAACTACCTAAGAGCCCATAGAGAGGAAATTACTCCCTTACTATATGAATATAATAATGAAGAAATTTCTACCTTACTGAACTACCTAAGAGCCCATAGAGAGGAAATTTTTCCCTTACTGAAAGGCCCATAATGAAGAAATTTCTAATTTACTGAACTACCTAAGAGCCCATAGAGAGGAAATTTTTCCCTTACTGAAAGGACCATAATGAAGAAATTTCTACTTTACCGAACTACCTAAGGGTCCATAGAGAGGAAATTTCTCCCTTAGTGAACGGCTCATAATGAAGAAATTTCTACCCTACTGAGCTACCTATGAGCCCAAATTTCTACCTTACTGAACTACCTAAGAGATCATAGAGATCAAATTTCTCCCTTACTGAACGGGCCCTAATGAAGAAATTTCTACCTTACTGTACTACCTAAGGGTCCATAGAGAAAAAAATTTTCATTTACTGAACGGCCCATAATGAAGAAATTTCTACCTTACTGAACTACCTAAGAGCCCATAGGGACGTAATTTCTCCCTTACTGAACGGCCTATAATGAAGAAATTTCTACCTTACTGAACTACCTAAGGGCCCATAGAGAGGAATTTTTTTACTTACTGAACGGCCCATAATGAAGAAATTTCTAAGTTACTGGATTACCTTAGAGCCCATAGCGAGGACATTTTTCCCTAACTCAACTGCATATAATGAAGAAATTTCTACCTTACTGAACTACCTAAGAGCCCATAGAGAGAAAATTTTTCCATTACTGAACGGCCCATAATGAAAAAATTTCTACCTTACTGAACTACCTAAGAGCCCATAGTGAGGAAATTCTTCCCTTACTGAACGGATCATAATGAAGAAATTTCTACTTTACTGACCTACCTAAGAGCCCATAGAGAGGAAATTTCTCAGTTACTGAACTTCCCATAATGAACAAATTTTTACATTACTGAACTACCTAAGGGCCCTTAGAAAGGAATTTCTCTCTTACTGAACGGCCCATAATGAAGAAATTTCTACCTTACTGAACTACCTAAGGGCCCAGAGAGAGGAAATTTGTCCTTACTGAACTACCTGACAGTCTGTAGAGAAGAAATTTCTCATTTACTGAAGGGATCATAATGAAGAAATTTCTACCTTACTGAACTACCTAAGGGTCCATAGAGAGGAAATTTCTCCTTTACTGAACGGCGAATAATGAAGAAATTTCTACCTTGCTGAACTACCTAAGATCCCATAGAAAGGAAATTTCTCCCTTATGAAGAAATTTCTACCGTACTGAACTACCTAAGGGCCCAGAGGGAGGAAATTTCTCCCTTACTGAACGGCCATAATGAAGAAATTTCTACCTTACTGAACTACCTAAGAGAACATAGAGAGGAAATTTCCCCCTTACTGAACGTTCCATAATGAAGAAATTTCTACATTACTGAGCTAAGTAAGAGCCCATAGAGAGGAAATTTCTCCCTTACTGAACGGCTCATAATGAAAAAAATTCTACCTAACTGAACTACCTAAGGGTCCATAGAGATGAAATTTCTCCCTTACTGAACGGGCCATAATGAAGAAATTTCTACCTTACTGAACTAATTAAGAGCCCATAGTGAGGAAATTCTTCCCTTACTGAACGGATCATAATGAAGAAATTTCTACTTTACTGACCTACCTAAGAGCCCATAGAGAGGAAATTTCTCCCTTACTGAACTTCCCATAATGAACAAATTTTTACATTACTGAACTACCTAAGGGCCCTTAGAAAGGAAATTTCTCTCTTACTGAACGGCCCATAATGAAGAAATTTCTACCTTACTGAACTAAATAAGGGCCAGAGAGAGGAAATTTCTCCTTACTGAACTACCTGACAGTCTGTAGAGAAGAAATTTCTCATTTACTGAAGGGATCATAATGAAGAAATTTCTACCCTACTGAACTACCTAAGGGTCCAAA
>CAJMZQ010000021.1:0-65431 GCA_905220385.1 Xylota sylvarum
AAAAAGTAACTCCACAGGCCTTCGGCCTGGAAAATTGTTGAAATCCTACCAAAAACTAAAATCTATCCTCTATGGGCACATACTCTGAATTCAGAGCATCGGCATTTCTAAGTCCTTGTCCTATGATTCTGATTTTGGTCAGGATCGACGCGTAATTGATCATAGTTTTAGAAAAAGTATACTCCACAGGCCTTCGGCCTGAAAAATTGTTGAAATCCTACCAAAAACTAAAATCTATCCTCTATGGGCACATACTACTCTGAATTCAGAGCATCGGCATTTCTAAGTCCTTGTCCTATGATTCTGGTTTTGGTCGGGATCGACGCATAATTGATCATAGTTTTAGAAAAAGTATACTCCACAGGCCTTCGGCCTGGAAAATTGTTGAATCCTACCAAAACTAAAATCTATCCTCTATGGGCACATACTCTGAATCAGAGCATCGGCATTTCTAAGTCCCTTGTCCTATGATTTCTGATTTTGGTCGGGATCGACGCGTAATTGATCATAGTTTTAGAAAAAGTATACTCCACAGGCCTTCGGCCTGGAAAATTGTTGAAATCCTACCAAAAACTAAAATCTATCCTCTATGGGCACATACTACTCTGAATTCAGAGCATCGGCATTTCTAAGTCCCTTGTCCTATGATTCTGGTTTTGGTCGGGATCGACGCATAATTGATCATAGTTTTAGAAAAAGTATACTCCACAGGCCTTCGGCCTGGAAAATTGTTGAAATCCTACCAAAAACTAAAATCTATCCTCTATGGGCCACATACTCTGAATTCAGAGCATCGGCATTTCTAAGTCCCTTGTCCTATGATTCTGATTTTGGTCGGGATCGACGCGTAATTGATCAAGTTTAGAAAAAGTATACTTCACAGGCCTTCGGCCTGGAAAATTGTTGAAATCCTACCAAAACTAAAATCTATCCTCTATGGGCACATACTCTGAATTCAGAGCATCGGCATTTCTAAGTCCCTTGTCCTATGATTCTGATTTTGGTCAGGATCGACGCGTAATTGATCATAGTTTTAGAAAAAGTATACTCCACAGGCCTGCGGCCTGAAAAATTGTTGAAATCCTACCAAAAACTAAAATCTATCCTCTATGGGCACATACTACTCTGAATTCAGAGCATAGGCATTTCTAAGTCCCTTGTCCTATGATTCTGGTTTTGGTCGGGATCGACGCATAATTGATCATAGTTTTAGAAAAAGTATACTCCACAGGCCTTCGGCCTGGAAAATTGTTGAAATCCTACCAAAAACTAAAATCTATCCTCTATGGGCACATACTCTGAATTCAGAGCATCGGCATTTCTAAGTCCCTTGTCCTATGATTCTGATTTTGGTCAGGATCGACGCGTAATTGATCATAGTTTTAGAAAAAGTATACTTCACAGGCCTTCGGCCTGGAAAATTGTTGAAATCCTACCAAAAACTAAAATCTATCCTCTATGGGCACATACTCTGAATTCAGAGCATCGGCATTTCTAAGTCCCTTGTCCTATGATTCTGATTTTGGTCGGATCGACGCGTAATTGATCATAGTTTTAGAAAAAGTATACTTCACAGGCCTTCGGCCTGGAAAATTGTTGAAATCCTACCAAAACTAAAATCTATCCTCTATGGGCACATACTCTGAATTCAGAGCATCGGCATTTCTAAGTCCCTTATCCTATGATTCTGATTTTGGTCAGGATCGACGCGTAATTGATCATAGTTTTAGAAAAAGTATACTCCACAGGCCTTCGGCCTGGAAAATTGTTGAAATCCTACCAAAAACTAAAATCTATCCTCTATGGGCACATACTCTGAATCAGAGCATCGGCATTTCTAAGTCCCTTGTCCTATGATTCTGATTTTGGTCAGGATCGACGCGTAATTGATCATAGTTTTAGAAAAAAGTATACTTCACAGGCCTTCGGCCTGAAAAATTGTTGAAATCCTACCAAAAACTAAAATCTATCCTCTATGGGCACATACTACTCTGAATTCAGAGCATCGGCATTTCTAAGTCCCTTGTCCTATGATTCTGGTTTTGGTCAGGATCGACGCGTAATTGATCATAGTTTAGAAAAAGTATACTCCACAGGCCTTCGGCCTGGAAAATTGTTGAAATCCTACCAAAAACTAAATCTATCCTCTATGGGCACATACTCTGAATTCAGAGCATCGGCATTTCTAAGTCCCTTGTCCTATGATTCTGATTTGTCAGGATCGACGCGTAATTGATCATAGTTTTAGAAAAAGTATACTCCACAGGCCTTCGGCCTGAAAAATTGTTGAAATCCTACCAAAAACTAAAATCTATCCTCTATGGGCACATACTACTCTGAATTCAGAGCATCGGCATTTCTAAGTCCCTTGTCCTATGATTCTGGTTTTAGTCGGGATCGACGCATAATTGATCATAGTTTTAGAAAAAGTATACTCCACAGGCCTTCGGCCTGGAAAATTGTTGAAATCCTACCAAAAACTAAAATCTATCCTCTATGGGCACATACTCTGATTCAGAGCATCGGCATTTCTAAGTCCCTTGTCCTATGATTCTGATTTTTGGTCAGGATCGACGCGTAATTGATCATAGTTTTAGAAAAAGTATACTTCACAGGCCTTCGGCCTGGAAAATTGTTGAAATCCTACCAAAAACTAAAATCTATCCTCTATGGGCACATACTCTGAATTCAGAGCATCGGCATTTCTAAGTCCCTTGTCCTATGATTCTGATTTTGGTCGGGATCGACGCGTAATTGATCATAGTTTTAGAAAAAGTATACTCCACAGGCCTTCGGCCTGGAAAATTGTTGAAATCCTACCAAAAACTAAAATCTATCCTCTATGGGCACATACTCTGAATTCAGAGCATCGGCATTTCTAAGTCCCTTATCCTATGATTCTGATTTTGGTCAGGATCGACGCGTAATTGATCATAGTTTTAGAAAAAGTATACTCCACAGGCCTTCGCCTGGAAAATTGTTGAAATCCTACCAAAAACTAAAATCTATCCTCTATGGGCACATACTCTGAATTCAGAGGCATCGGCATTTTCTAAGTCCCTTGTCCTATGATTCTGATTTTGGTCGGATCGACGCGTAATTGATCATAGTTTTAGAAAAAGTATACTTCCAGGCCTTCGCCTGGAAAATTGTTGAAATCCTACCAAAAACTAAAATCTATCCTCTATGGGCACATACTCTGAATTCAGAGCATCGGCCATTTCTAAGTCCCTATCCTATGATCTGATTTTGGTCAGGATCGACGCGTAATTGATCATAGTTTTAGAAAAAGTATACTCCACAGGCCTTCGCCTGGAAAATTGTTGAAATCCTACCAAAAACTAAATCTATCCTCTATGGGCACTACTCTGAATTCAGAGCATCGGCATTTCTAAGTCCTTTCCTATGATTCTGATTTTGGTCAGGATCGACGCGTAATTGATCATAGTTTTAGAAAAAGTATACTCCACAGGCCTTCGGCCTGAAAATTGTTGAAATCCTACCAAAAACTAAAATCTATCCTCTATGGGCACATACTACTCTGAATTCAGAGCATCGGCATTTCTAAGTCCCTTGTCCTATGATTCTGGTTTTGGTCGGGATCGACGCATAATTGATCATAGTTTTAGAAAAGTATACTCCACAGGCCTTCGGCCTGGAAAATTGTTGAAATCCTACCAAAAACTAAAATCTATCCTCTATGGGCACATACTCTGATTCAGAGCATCGGCATTTCTAAGTCCCTTGTCCTATGATTCTGATTTTGGTCAGGATCGGACGCGTAATTGATCATAGTTTTAGAAAAAGTATACTTCACAGGCCTTCGGCCTGGAAAATTGTTGAAATCCTACCAAAAACTAAAATCTATCCTCTATGGGCACATACTCTGAATTCAGAGCATCGGCATTTCTAAGTCCCTTGTCCTATGATTCTGATTTTGGTCGGGATCGACGCGTAATTGATCATAGTTTTAGAAAAAGTATACTCCACAGGCCTTCGGCCTGGAAAATTGTTGAAATCCTACCAAAAACTAAAATCTATCCTCTATGGGCACATACTCTGAATTCAGAGCATCGGCATTTCTAAGTCCCTTATCCTATGAATCTGATTTTGGTCAGGATCGACGCGTAATTGATCATAGTTTTAGAAAAAGTATACTCCACAGCCTTCGGCCTGGAAAATTGTTGAAATCCTACCAAAAACTAAAATCTATCCTCTATGGGCACATACTCTGAATTCAGAGCATCGGCATTTCTAAGTCCCTTGTCCTATGATTCTGGTTTTGGTCGGGATCGACGCATAATTGATCATAGTTTTAGAAAAAGTATACTTCACAGGCCTTCGGCCTGGAAAATTGTTGAAATCCTACCAAAAACTAAAATCTATCCTCTATGGGCACATACTCTGAATTCAGAGCATCGCATTTCTAAATCCTTGTCCTATGATCTGATTTTGGTCGGGATCGACGCGTAATTGATCATAGTTTTAGAAAAAGTATACTCACAGGCCTTCGGCCTGGAAAATTGTTGAAATCCTACCAAAAACTTAAATCTATCCTCTATGGGCACATACTCTGAATTCAGAGCATCGGCATTTCTAAGTCCTTGTCCTATGATTCTGATTTTGGTCAGGATCGACGCGTAATTGATCATAGTTTTAGAAAAAGTATACTCCCACAGGCCTTCGGCCTGAAAAATTGTTGAAATCCTACCAAAAAACTAAAATCTATCCTCTATGGGCACATACTACTCTGAATTCAGAGCATCGGCATTTCTAAGTCCCTTGTCCTATGATTCTGGTTTTGGTCGGGATCGACGCATAATTGATCATAGTTTTAGAAAAAGTATACTCCACAGGCCTTCGGCCTGGAAAATTGTTGAAATCCTACCAAAAACTAAAATCTATCCTCTATGGGCACATACTCTGAATCAGAGCATCGGCATTTCTAAGTCCCTTGTCCTATGATTCTGATTTTGGTCAGGATCGACGCGTAATTGATCATAGTTTTAGAAAAAGTATACTTCACAGGCCTTCGGCCTGGAAAATTGTTGAAATCCTACCAAAAACTAAAATCTATCCTCTATGGGCACATACTCTGAATTCAGAGCATCGGCATTTCTAAGTCCCTTGTCCTATGATTCTGATTTTGGTCGGGATCGACGCGTAATTGATCATAGTTTTAGAAAAAGTATACTCCACAGGCCTTCGGCCTGGAAAATGTTGAAATCCTACCAAAAACTAAAATCTATCCTCTATGGCACATACTCTGAATTCAGAGCATCGGCATTTCTAAGTCCCTTATCCTATGATTCTGATTTGTCAGGATCGACGCGTATTGATCATAGTTTTAGAAAAGTATACTCCACAGGCCTTCGGCCTGGAAAATTGTTGAAATCCTACCAAAAACTAAAATCTATCCTCTAGGGCACATACTCTGAATTCAGAGCATCGGCATTTCTAAGTCCCTTGTCCTATGATTCTGATTTTGGTCAGGATCGACGCGTAATTGATCATAGTTTTAGAAAAAGTATACTCCACAGGCCTTCGGCCTGAAAAATTGTTGAAATCCTACCAAAAACTAAAATCTATCCTCTATGGGCACATACTCTGAATTCAGAGCATCGGCATTTCTAAGTCCCTTGTCCTATGATTCTGGTTTGGTCGGGATCGACGCATAATTGATCATAGTTTTAGAAAAAGTATACTTCACAGGCCTTCGGCCTGGAAAATTGTTGAAATCCTACCAAAAACTAAAATCTATCCTCTATGGGCACATACTCTGAATTCAGAGCATCGGCATTCTAAGTCCCTTGTCCTATGATTCTGACTTTGGTCAGGATCGACGCGTAATTGATCATAGTTATAGAAAAAGTATACTCCACAGGCCTTCGGCCTGGAAAATTGTTGAAATCCTACCAAAAACTAAAATCTATCCTCTATGGGCACATACTCTGAATTCAGAGCATCGGCATTTCTAAGTCCCTTGTCCTATGATTCTGATTTTGGTCGGGATCGACGCGTAATTGATCATAGTTTTAGAAAAAGTATACTTCACAGGCCTTCGGCCTGGAAAATTGTTGAAATCCTACCAAAAACTAAAATCTATCCTCTATGGGCACATACTCTGAATTCAGAGCATCGGCATTTCTAAGTCCCTTGTCCTATGATTCTGATTTTGGTCAGGATCGACGCGTAATTGATCATAGTTTTAGAAAAAGTATACTCCACAGGCCTTCGGCCTGAAAAATTGTTGAAATCCTACCAAAAACTAAAATCTATCCTCTATGTTCACATACTACTCTGAATTCAGAGCATCGGCATTTCTAAGTCCCTTGTCCTATGATTCTGATTTTGGTCGGGATCGACGCGTAATTGATCATAGTTTTAGAAAAAGTATACTCCACAGGCCTTCGGCCTGGAAAATTGTTGAAATCCTACCAAAAACTAAAATCTATCCTCTATGGGCACATACTCTGAATTCAGAGCATCGGCATTTCTAAGTCCCTTATCCTATGATTCTGATTTTGGTCAGGATCGACGCGTAATTGATCATAGTTTTAGAAAAAGTATACTCCACAGGCCTTCGGCCTGGAAAATTGTTGAAATCCTACCAAAAACTAAAATCTATCCTCTATGGGCACATACTCTGAATTCAGAGCATCGGCATTTCTAAGTCCCTTGTCCTATGATTCTGATTTTGGTCAGGATCGACGCGTAATTGATCATAGTTATAGAAAAAGTATACTCCACAGGCCTTCGGCCTGGAAAATTGTTGAAATCCTACCAAAAACTAAAATCTATCCTCTGTGGGCACATACTCTGAATTCAGAGCATCGGCATTTCTAAGTCCCTTGTCCTATGATTCTGATTTTGGTCGGGATCGACGCGTAATTGATCATAGTTTTAGAAAAAGTATACTTCACAGGCCTTCGGCCTGGAAAATTGTTGAAATCCTACCAAAAACTAAAATCTATCCTCTATGGGCACATACTCTGAATTCAGAGCATCGGCATTTCTAAGTCCCTTGTCCTATGATTCTGATTTTGGTCAGGATCGACGCGTAATTGATCATAGTTTTAGAAAAAGTATACTCCACAGGCCTTCGGCCTGAAAAATTGTTGAAATCCTACCAAAAACTAAAATCTATCCTCTATGTTCACATACTACTCTGAATTCAGAGCATCGGCATTTCTAAGTCCCTTGTCCTATGATTCTGGTTTTGGTCGGGATCGACGCATAATTGATCATAGTTTTAGAAAAAGTATACTCCACAGGCCTTCGGCCTGGAAAATTGTTGAAATCCTACCAAAAACTAAAATCTATCCTCTATGGGCACATACTCTGAATTCAGAGCATCGGCATTTCTAAGTCCCTTGTCCTATGATTCTGATTTTGGTCAGGATCGACGCGTAATTGATCATAGTTTTAGAAAAAGTATACTTCACAGGCCTTCGGCCTGGAAAATTGTTGAAATCCTACCAAAAACTAAAATCTATCCTCTATGGGCACATACTCTGAATTCAGAGGATCGGCATTTCTAAGTCCCTTGTCCTATGATTCTGATTTTGGTCAGGATCGACGCGTAATTGATCATAGTTTTAGAAAAAGTATACTCCACAGGCCTTCCGCCTGGAAAATTGTTGAAATCCTACCAAAACCTAAAATCTATCCTCTATGGGCACATACTCTGAATTCAGAGCATCGGCATTTCTAAGTCCCTTGTCCTATGATTCTGATTTTGGTCAGGATCGACGCGTAATTGATCATAGTTTTAGAAAAAGTATACTCCACAGGCCTTCGGCCTGAAAAATTGTTGAAATCCTACCAAAAACTAAAATCTATCCTCTATGGGCACATACTCTGAATTCAGAGCATCGGCATTTCTAAGTCCCTTGTCCTATGATTCTGGTTTTGGTCGGGATCGACGCATAATTGATCATAGTTTTAGAAAAAGTATACTTCACAGGCCTTCGGCCTGGAAAATTGTTGAAATCCTACCAAAAACTAAAATCTATCCTCTATGGGCACATACTCTGAATTCAGAGCATCGGCATTTCTAAGTCCCTTGTCCTATGATTCTGATTTTGGTCAGGATCGACGCGTAATTGATCATAGTTTTAGAAAAAGTATACTCCACAGGCCTTCGGCCTGGAAAATTGTTGAAATCCTACCAAAAACTATAATCTATCCTCTATGGGCACATACTCTGAATTCAGAGCATCGGCATTTCTAAGTCCCTTGTCCTATGATTCTGATTTTGGTCAGGATCGACGCGTAATTGATCATAGTTTTAGAAAAAGTATACTCCACAGGCCTTCGGCCTGAAAAATTGTTGAAATCCTACCAAAAACTAAAATCTATCCTCTATGGGCACATACTCTGAATTCAGAGCATCGGCATTTCTAAGTCCCTTGTCCTATGATTCTGGTTTTGGTCGGGATCGACGCATAATTGATCATAGTTTTAGAAAAAGTATACTTCACAGGCCTTCGGCCTGGAAAATTGTTGAAATCCTACCAAAAACTAAAATCTATCCTCTATGGGCACATACTCTGAATTCAGAGCATCGGCATTTCTAAGTCCCTTGTCCTATGATTCTGATTTTGGTCAGGATCGACGCGTAATTGATCATAGTTATAGAAAAAGTATACTCCACAGGCCTTCGGCCTGGAAAATTGTTGAAATCCTACCAAAAACTAAAATCTATCCTCTGTGGGCACATACTCTGAATTCAGAGCATCGGCATTTCTAAGTCCCTTGTCCTATGATTCTGATTTTGGTCGGGATCGACGCGTAATTGATCATAGTTTTAGAAAAAGTATACTTCACAGGCCTTCGGCCTGGAAAATTGTTGAAATCCTACCAAAAACTAAAATCTATCCTCTATGGGCACATACTCTGAATTCAGAGCATCGGCATTTCTAAGTCCCTTGTCCTATGATTCTGATTTTGGTCAGGATCGACGCGTAATTGATCATAGTTTTAGAAAAAGTATACTCCACAGGCCTTCGGCCTGAAAAATTGTTGAAATCCTACCAAAAACTAAAATCTATCCTCTATGGGCACATACTACTCTGAATTCAGAGCATCGGCATTTCTAAGTCCCTTGTCCTATGATTCTGGTTTTGGTCGGGATCGACGCATAATTGATCATAGTTTTAGAAAAAGTATACTCCACAGGCCTTCGGCCTGGAAAATTGTTGAAATCCTACCAAAAACTAAAATCTATCCTCTATGGGCACATACTCTGAATTCAGAGCATCGGCATTTCTAAGTCCCTTGTCCTATGATTCTGATTTTGGTCAGGATCGACGCGTAATTGATCATAGTTTTAGAAAAAGTATACTTCACAGGCCTTCGGCCTGGAAAATTGTTGAAATCCTACCAAAAACTAAAATCTATCCTCTATGGGCACATACTCTGAATTCAGAGGATCGGCATTTCTAAGTCCCTTGTCCTATGATTCTGATTTTGGTCGGGATCGACGCGTAATTGATCATAGTTTTAGAAAAAGTATACTCCACAGGCCTTCGGCCTGGAAAATTGTTGAAATCCTACCAAAAACTAAAATCTATCCTCTATGGGCACATACTCTGAATTCAGAGCATCGGCATTTCTAAGTCCCTTATCCTATGATTCTGATTTTGGTCAGGATCGACGCGTAATTGATCATAGTTTTAGAAAAAGTATACTCCACAGGCCTTCCGCCTGGAAAATTGTTGAAATCCTACCAAAACCTAAAATCTATCCTCTATGGGCACATACTCTGAATTCAGAGCATCGGCATTTCTAAGTCCCTTGTCCTATGATTCTGATTTTGGTCAGGATCGACGCGTAATTGATCATAGTTTTAGAAAAAGTATACTCCACAGGCCTTCGGCCTGAAAAATTGTTGAAATCCTACCAAAAACTAAAATCTATCCTCTATGGGCACATACTCTGAATTCAGAGCATCGGCATTTCTAAGTCCCTTGTCCTATGATTCTGGTTTTGGTCGGGATCGACGCATAATTGATCATAGTTTTAGAAAAAGTATACTCCACAGGCCTTCGGCCTGGAAAATTGTTGAAATCCTACCAAAAACTAAAATCTATCCTCTATGGGCACATACTCTGAATTCAGAGCATCGGCATTTCTAAGTCCCTTGTCCTATGATTCTGATTTTGGTCAGGATCGACGCGTAATTGATCATAGTTTTAGAAAAAGTATACTCCACAGGCCTTCGGCCTGGAAAATTGTTGAAATCCTACCAAAAACTATAATCTATCCTCTATGGGCACATACTCTGAATTCAGAGCATCGGCATTTCTAAGTCCCTTATCCTATGATTCTGATTTTGGTCAGGATCGACGCGTAATTGATCATAGTTTTAGAAAAAGTATACTTCACAGGACTTCGGCCTGGAAAATTGTTGAAATCCTACCAAAAACTAAAATCTATCCTCTATGGGCACATACTCTGAATTCAGAGCATCGGCATTTCTAAGTCCCTTATCCTATGATTCTGATTTTGGTCAGGATCGACGCGTAATTGATCATAGTTTTAGAAAAAGTATACTCCACAGGCCTTCGGCCTGGAAAATTGTTGAAATCCTACCAAAAACTAAAATCTATCCTCTATGGGCACATACTCTGAATTCAGAGCATCGGCATTTCTAAGTCCCTTATCCTATGATTCTGATTTTGGTCGGGATCGACGCGTAATTGATCATAGTTTTAGAAAAAGTATACTTCACAGGCCTTCGGCCTGGAAAATTGTTGAAATCCTACCAAAAACTAAAATCTATCCTCTATGGGCACATACTCTGAATTCAGAGGATCGGCATTTCTAAGTCCCTTATCCTATGATTCTGATTTTGGTCGGGATCGACGCGTAATTGATCATAGTTTTAGAAAAAGTATACTTCACAGGCCTTCGGCCTGGAAAATTGTTGAAATCCTACCAAAAACTAAAATCTATCCTCTATGGGCACATACTCTGAATTCAGAGGATCGGCATTTCTAAGTCCCTTGTCCTATGATTCTGATTTTGGTCGGGATCGACGCGTAATTGATCATAGTTTTAGAAAAAGTATACTCCACAGGCCTTCGGCCTGGAAAATTGTTGAAATCCTACCAAAAACTAAAATCTATCCTCTATGGGCACATACTCTGAATTCAGAGCATCGGCATTTCTAAGTCCCTTATCCTATGATTCTGATTTTGGTCAGGATCGACGCGTAATTGATCATAGTTTTAGAAAAAGTATACTCCACAGGCCTTCGGCCTGGAAAATTGTTGAAATCCTACCAAAACCTAAAATCTATCCTCTATGGGCACATACTCTGAATTCAGAGCATCGGCATTTCTAAGTCCCTTGTCCTATGATTCTGATTTTGGTCAGGATCGACGCGTAATTGATCATAGTTTTAGAAAAAGTATACTCCACAGGCCTTCGGCCTGAAAAATTGTTGAAATCCTACCAAAAACTAAAATCTATCCTCTATGGGCACATACTCTGAATTCAGAGCATCGGCATTTCTAAGTCCCTTGTCCTATGATTCTGGTTTTGGTCGGGATCGACGCATAATTGATCATAGTTTTAGAAAAAGTATACTTCACAGGCCTTCGGCCTGGAAAATTGTTGAAATCCTACCAAAAACTAAAATCTATCCTCTATGGGCACATACTCTGAATTCAGAGCATCGGCATTTCTAAGTCCCTTGTCCTATGATTCTGATTTTGGTCAGGATCGACGCGTAATTGATCATAGTTTTAGAAAAAGTATACTCCACAGGCCTTCGGCCTGGAAAATTGTTGAAATCCTACCAAAAACTATAATCTATCCTCTATGGGCACATACTCTGAATTCAGAGCATCGGCATTTCTAAGTCCCTTATCCTATGATTCTGATTTTGGTCAGGATCGACGCGTAATTGATCATAGTTTTAGAAAAAGTATACTTCACAGGCCTTCGGCCTGGAAAATTGTTGAAATCCTACCAAAAACTAAAATCTATCCTCTATGGGCACATACTCTGAATTCAGAGCATCGGCATTTCTAAGTCCCTTGTCCTATGATTCTGATTTTGGTCAGGATCGACGCGTAATTGATCATAGTTTTAGAAAAAGTATACTTCACAGGCCTTCGGCCTGAAAAATTGTTGAAATCCTACCAAAAACTAAAATCTATCCTCTATGGGCACATACTCTGAATTCAGAGCATCGGCATTTCTAAGTCCCTTGTCCTATGATTCTGGTTTTGGTCGGGATCGACGCATAATTGATCATAGTTTTAGAAAAAGTATACTTCACAGGCCTTCGGCCTGGAAAATTGTTGAAATCCTACCAAAAACTAAAATCTATCCTCTATGGGCACATACTCTGAATTCAGAGCATCGGCATTTCTAAGTCCCTTGTCCTATGATTCTGATTTTGGTCAGGATCGACGCGTAATTGATCATAGTTTTAGAAAAAGTATACTCCACAGGCCTTCGGCCTGGAAAATTGTTGAAATCCTACCAAAAACTAAAATCTATCCTCTATGGGCACATACTCTGAATTCAGAGCATCGGCATTTCTAAGTCCCTTATCCTATGATTCTGATTTTGGTCAGGATCGACGCGTAATTGATCATAGTTTTAGAAAAAGTATACTTCACAGGCCTTCGGCCTGGAAAATTGTTGAAATCCTACCAAAAACTAAAATCTATCCTCTATGGGCACATACTCTGAATTCAGAGCATCGGCATTTCTAAGTCCCTTATCCTATGATTCTGATTTTGGTCAGGATCGACGCGTAATTGATCATAGTTTTAGAAAAAGTATACTCCACAGGCCTTCGGCCTGGAAAATTGTTGAAATCCTACCAAAAACTAAAATCTATCCTCTATGGGCACATACTCTGAATTCAGAGCATCGGCATTTCTAAGTCCCTTATCCTATGATTCTGATTTTGGTCGGGATCGACGCGTAATTGATCATAGTTTTAGAAAAAGTATACTTCACAGGCCTTCGGCCTGGAAAATTGTTGAAATCCTACCAAAAACTAAAATCTATCCTCTATGGGCACATACTCTGAATTCAGAGCATCGGCATTTCTAAGTCCCTTGTCCTATGATTCTGATTTTGGTCAGTATCGACGCGTAATTGATCATAGTTGTAGAAAAAGTATACTCCACAGGCCTTCGGCCTGGAAAATTGTTGAAATCCGACCAAAAACTAAAATCTATCCTCTATGGGCACATACTCTGAATTCAGAGCATCATCATTTCTAAGTCCCTTGTCCTATGATTCTGATTTTGGTCAGGATCGACGCGTAATTGATCATAGTTTTAGAAAAAGTATACTTCACAGGCCTTCGGCCTAGAAAATTGTTGAAATCCTACCAAAAACTAAAATCTATCCTCTATGGGCACATACTCTGAATTCAGAGCATCGGCATTTCTAAGTCCCTTGTCCTATGATTCTGATTTTGGTCAGGATCGACGCGTAATTGATCATAGTTTTAGAAAAAGTATACTCCACAGGCCTTCGGCCTGGAAAATTGTTGAAATCCTACCAAAAACTAAAATCTATCCTCTATGGGCACATACTCTGAATTCAGAGCATCGGCATTTCTAAGTCCCTTATCCTATGATTCTGATTTTGGTCAGGATCGACGCGTAATTGATCATAGTTTTAGAAAAAGTATACTCCACAGGCCTTCGGCCTGGAAAATTGTTGAAATCCTACCAAAAACTAAAATCTATCCTCTATGGGCACATACTCTGAATTCAGAGCATCGGCATTTCTAAGTCCCTTGTCCTATGATTCTGATTTTGGTCAGGATCGACGCGTAATTGATCATAGTTTTAGAAAAAGTATACTCCACAGGCCTTCGGCCTGGAAAATTGTTGAAATCCTACCAAAAACTAAAATCTATCCTCTATGGGCACATACTCTGAATTCAGAGCATCGGCATTTCTAAGTCCCTTATCCTATGATTCTGATTTTGGTCAGGATCGACGCGTAATTGATCATAGTTTTAGAAAAAGTATACTCCACAGGCCTTCGGCCTGGAAAATTGTTGAAATCCTACCAAAAACTAAAATCTATCCTCTATGGGCACATACTCTGAATTCAGAGCATCGGCATTTCTAAGTCCCTTGTCCTATGATTCTGATTTTGGTCAGTATCGACGCGTAATTGATCATAGTTGTAGAAAAAGTATACTCCACAGGCCTTCGGCCTGGAAAATTGTTGAAATCCTACCAAAAACTAAAATCTATCCTCTATGGGCACATACTCTGAATTCAGAGCATCATCATTTCTAAGTCCCTTGTCCTATGATTCTGATTTTGGTCAGGATCGACGCGTAATTGATCATAGTTTTAGAAAAAGTATACTCCACAGGCCTTCGGCCTGGAAAATTGTTGAAATCCTACCAAAAACTAAAATCTATCCTCTATGGGCACATACTCTGAATTCAGAGCATCGGCATTTCTAAGTCCCTTGTCCTATGATTCTGATTTTGGTCGGGATCGACGCGTAATTGATCATAGTTTTAGAAAAAGTATACTTCACAGGCCTTCGGCCTGGAAAATTGTTGAAATCCTACCAAAAACTAAAATCTATCCTCTATGGGCACATACTCTGAATTCAGAGCATCGGCATTTCTAAGTCCCTTGTCCTATGATTCTGATTTTGGTCAGGATCGACGCGTAATTGATCATAGTTTTAGAAAAAGTATACTCCACAGGCCTTCGGCCTGGAAAATTGTTGAAATCCTACCAAAAACTAAAATCTATCCTCTATGGGCACATACTCTGAATTCAGAGCATCGGCATTTCTAAGTCCCTTATCCTATGATTCTGATTTTGGTCAGGATCGACGCGTAATTGATCATAGTTTTAGAAAAAGTATACTCCACAGGCCTTCGGCCTGGAAAATTGTTGAAATCCTACCAAAAACTAAAATCTATCCTCTATGGGCACATACTCTGAATTCAGAGCATCGGCATTTCTAAGTCCCTTGTCCTATGATTCTGATTTTGGTCAGGATCGACGCGTAATTGATCATAGTTGTAGAAAAAGTATACTCCACAGGCCTTCGGCCTGGAAAATTGTTGAAATCCTACCAAAAACTAAAATCTATCCTCTATGGGCACATACTCTGAATTCAGAGCATCGGCATTTCTAAGTCCCTTGTCCTATGATTCTGATTTTGGTCGGGATCGACGCGTAATTGATCATAGTTGTAGAAAAAGTATACTCCACAGGCCTTCGGCCTGGAAAATTGTTGAAATCCTACCAAAAACTAAAATCTATCCTCTATGGGCACATACTCTGAATTCAGAGCATCATCATTTCTAAGTCCCTTGTCCTATGATTCTGATTTTGGTCAGGATCGACGCGTAATTGATCATAGTTTTAGAAAAAGTATACTTCACAGGCCTTCGGCCTGGAAAATTGTTGAAATCCTACCAAAAACTAAAATCTATCCTCTATGGGCACATACTCTGAATTCAGAGCATCATCATTTCTAAGTCCCTTGTCCTATGATTCTGATTTTGGTCAGGATCGACGCGTAATTGATCATAGTTTTAGAAAAAGTATACTCCACAGGCCTTCGGCCTGGAAAATTGTTGAAATCCTACCAAAAACTAAAATCTATCCTCTATGGGCACATACTCTGAATTCAGAGCATCGGCATTTCTAAGTCCCTTGTCCTATGATTCTGATTTTGGTCGGGATCGACGCGTAATTGATCATAGTTTTAGAAAAAGTATACTTCACAGGCCTTCGGCCTGGAAAATTGTTGAAATCCTACCAAAAACTAAAATCTATCCTCTATGGGCACATACTCTGAATTCAGAGCATCGGCATTTCTAAGTCCCTTGTCCTATGATTCTGATTTTGGTCAGGATCGACGCGTAATTGATCATAGTTTTAGAAAAAGTATACTCCACAGGCCTTCGGCCTGGAAAATTGTTGAAATCCTACCAAAAACTAAAATCTATCCTCTATGGGCACATACTCTGAATTCAGAGCATCGGCATTTCTAAGTCCCTTATCCTATGATTCTGATTTTGGTCAGGATCGACGCGTAATTGATCATAGTTTTAGAAAAAGTATACTCCACAGGCCTTCGGCCTGGAAAATTGTTGAAATCCTACCAAAAACTAAAATCTATCCTCTATGGGCACATACTCTGAATTCAGAGCATCGGCATTTCTAAGTCCCTTGTCCTATGATTCTGATTTTGGTCAGGATCGACGCGTAATTGATCATAGTTGTAGAAAAAGTATACTCCACAGGCCTTCGGCCTGGAAAATTGTTGAAATCCTACCAAAAACTAAAATCTATCCTCTATGGGCACATACTCTGAATTCAGAGCATCGGCATTTCTAAGTCCCTTGTCCTATGATTCTGATTTTGGTCGGGATCGACGCGTA
The DNA here is from genome assembly GCA_905220385.1 of Xylota sylvarum. NCBI lineage: Eukaryota > Metazoa > Arthropoda > Insecta > Diptera > Syrphidae > Xylota > Xylota sylvarum. The sequence goes on from CAJMZQ010000021.1 coordinate 16,412, forward strand.
ATTGATCATAGTTGTAGAAAAAGTATACTCCACAGGCCTTCGGCCTGGAAAATTGTTGAAATCCTACCAAAAACTAAAATCTATCCTCTATGGGCACATACTCTGAATTCAGAGCATCATCATTTCTAAGTCCCTTGTCCTATGATTCTGATTTTGGTCAGGATCGACGCGTAATTGATCATAGTTTTAGAAAAAGTATACTCCACAGGCCTTCGGCCTGGAAAATTGTTGAAATCCTACCAAAAACTAAAATCTATCCTCTATGGGCACATACTCTGAATTCAGAGCATCGGCATTTCTAAGTCCCTTGTCCTATGATTCTGATTTTGGTCGGGATCGACGCGTAATTGATCATAGTTTTAGAAAAAGTATACTCCACAGGCCTTCGGCCTGGAAAATTGTTGAAATCCTACCAAAAACTAAAATCTATCCTCTATGGGCACATACTCTGAATTCAGAGCATCGGCATTTCTAAGTCCCTTATCCTATGATTCTGATTTTGGTCAGGATCGACGCGTAATTGATCATAGTTTTAGAAAAAGTATACTCCACAGGCCTTCGGCCTGGAAAATTGTTGAAATCCTACCAAAAACTAAAATCTATCCTCTATGGGCACATACTCTGAATTCAGAGCATCGGCATTTCTAAGTCCCTTGTCCTATGATTCTGATTTTGGTCAGGATCGACGCGTAATTGATCATAGTTTTAGAAAAAGTATACTCCACAGGCCTTCGGCCTGAAAAATTGTTGAAATCCTACCAAAAACTAAAATCTATCCTCTATGGGCACATACTCTGAATTCAGAGCATCGGCATTTCTAAGTCCCTTGTCCTATGATTCTGGTTTTGGTCGGGATCGACGCATAATTGATCATAGTTTTAGAAAAAGTATACTTCACAGGCCTTCGGCCTGGAAAATTGTTGAAATCCTACCAAAAACTAAAATCTATCCTCTATGGGCACATACTCTGAATTCAGAGCATCGGCATTTCTAAGTCCCTTGTCCTATGATTCTGATTTTGGTCAGGATCGACGCGTAATTGATCATAGTTTTAGGAAAAGTATACTCCACAGGCCTTCGGCCTGGAAAATTGTTAAAATCCTACCAAAAACTAAAATCTATCCTCTATGGGCACATACTCTGAATTCAGAGCATCGGCATTTCTAAGTCCCTTATCCTATGATTCTGATTTTGGTCAGGATCGACGCGTAATTGATCATAGTTTTAGAAAAAGTATACTTCACAGGCCTTCGGCCTGGAAAATTGTTGAAATCCTACCAAAAACTAAAATCTATCCTCTATGGGCACATACTCTGAATTCAGAGCATCGGCATTTCTAAGTCCCTTGTCCTATGATTCTGATTTTGGTCAGGATCGACGCGTAATTGATCATAGTTTTAGGAAAAGTATACTCCACAGGCCTTCGGCCTGGAAAATTGTTGAAATCCTACCAAAAACTAAAATCTATCCTCTATGGGCACATACTCTGAATTCAGAGCATCGGCATTTCTAAGTCCCTTATCCTATGATTCTGATTTTGGTCAGGATCGACGCGTAATTGATCATAGTTTTAGAAAAAGTATACTCCACAGGCCTTCGGCCTGGAAAATTGTTGAAATCCTACCAAAAACTAAAATCTATCCTCTATGGGCACATACTCTGAATTCAGAGCATCGGCATTTCTAAGTCCCTTGTCCTATGATTCTGATTTTGGTCAGGATCGACGCGTAATTGATCATAGTTTTAGAAAAAGTATACTCCACAGGCCTTCGGCCTGAAAAATTGTTGAAATCCTACCAAAAACTAAAATCTATCCTCTATGGGCACATACTCTGAATTCAGAGCATCGGCATTTCTAAGTCCCTTGTCCTATGATTCTGATTTTGGTCAGTATCGACGCGTAATTGATCATAGTTGTAGAAAAAGTATACTCCACAGGCCTTCGGCCTGGAAAATTGTTGAAATCCTACCAAAAACTAAAATCTATCCTCTATGGGCACATACTCTGAATTCAGAGCATCGGCATTTCTAAGTCCCTTGTCCTATGATTCTGATTTTGGTCAGGATCGACGCGTAATTGATCATAGTTTTAGGAAAAGTATACTCCACAGGCCTTCGGCCTGGAAAATTGTTGAAATCCTACCAAAAACTAAAATCTATCCTCTATGGGCACATACTCTGAATTCAGAGCATCGGCATTTCTAAGTCCCTTATCCTATGATTCTGATTTTGGTCAGGATCGACGCGTAATTGATCATAGTTTTAGAAAAAGTATACTCCACAGGCCTTCGGCCTGGAAAATTGTTGAAATCCTACCAAAAACTAAAATCTATCCTCTATGGGCACATACTCTGAATTCAGAGCATCGGCATTTCTAAGTCCCTTGTCCTATGATTCTGATTTTGGTCAGTATCGACGCGTAATTGATCATAGTTGTAGAAAAAGTATACTCCACAGGCCTTCGGCCTGGAAAATTGTTGAAATCCTACCAAAAACTAAAATCTATCCTCTATGGGCACATACTCTGAATTCAGAGCATCGGCATTTCTAAGTCCCTTGTCCTATGATTCTGATTTTGGTCAGTATCGACGCGTAATTGATCATAGTTGTAGAAAAAGTATACTCCACAGGCCTTCGGCCTGGAAAATTGTTGAAATCCTACCAAAAACTAAAATCTATCCTCTATGGGCACATACTCTGAATTCAGAGCATCATCATTTCTAAGTCCCTTGTCCTATGATTCTGATTTTGGTCAGGATCGACGCGTAATTGATCATAGTTTTAGAAAAAGTATACTTCACAGGCCTTCGGCCTGGAAAATTGTTGAAATCCTACCAAAAACTAAAATCTATCCTCTATGGGCACATACTCTGAATTCAGAGCATCGGCATTTCTAAGTCCCTTGTCCTATGATTCTGATTTTGGTCGGGATCGACGCGTAATTGATCATAGTTTTAGAAAAAGTATACTCCACAGGCCTTCGGCCTGGAAAATTGATCATAGTTTTAGAAAAAGTATACTCCACAGGCCTTCGGCCTGGAAAATTGTTGAAATCCTACCAAAAACTAAAATCTATCCTCTATGGGCACATACTCTGAATTCAGAGCATCGGCATTTCTAAGTCCCTTGTCCTATGATTCTGATTTTGGTCAGGATCGACGCGTAATTGATCATAGTTTTAGAAAAAGTATACTCCACAGGCCTTCGGCCTGAAAAATTGTTGAAATCCTACCAAAAACTAAAATCTATCCTCTATGGGCACATACTCTGAATTCAGAGCATCGGCATTTCTAAGTCCCTTGTCCTATGATTCTGATTTTGGTCAGTATCGACGCGTAATTGATCATAGTTGTAGAAAAAGTATACTCCACAGGCCTTCGGCCTGGAAAATTGTTGAAATCCTACCAAAAACTAAAATCTATCCTCTATGGGCACATACTCTGAATTCAGAGCATCGGCATTTCTAAGTCCCCTTGTCCTATGATTCTGATTTTGGTCAGGATCGACGCGTAATTGATCATAGTTTTAGAAAAAGTATACTCCACAGGCCTTCGGCCTGAAAAATTGTTGAAATCCTACCAAAAACTAAAATCTATCCTCTATGGGCACATACTCTGAATTCAGAGCATCGGCATTTCTAAGTCCCTTGTCCTATGATTCTGGTTTTGGTCGGGATCGACGCATAATTGATCATAGTTTTAGAAAAAGTATACTTCACAGGCCTTCGGCCTGGAAAATTGTTGAAATCCTACCAAAAACTAAAATCTATCCTCTATGGGCACATACTCTGAATTCAGAGCATCGGCATTTCTAAGTCCCTTGTCCTATGATTCTGATTTTGGTCAGGATCGACGCGTAATTGATCATAGTTTTAGGAAAAGTATACTCCACAGGCCTTCGGCCTGGAAAATTGTTGAAATCCTACCAAAAACTAAAATCTATCCTCTATGGGCACATACTCTGAATTCAGAGCATCGGCATTTCTAAGTCCCTTATCCTATGATTCTGATTTTGGTCAGGATCGACGCGTAATTGATCATAGTTTTAGAAAAAGTATACTCCACAGGCCTTCGGCCTGGAAAATTGTTGAAATCCTACCAAAAACTAAAATCTATCCTCTATGGGCACATACTCTGAATTCAGAGCATCGGCATTTCTAAGTCCCTTGTCCTATGATTCTGATTTTGGTCAGTATCGACGCGTAATTGATCATAGTTGTAGAAAAAGTATACTCCACAGGCCTTCGGCCTGGAAAATTGTTGAAATCCTACCAAAAACTAAAATCTATCCTCTATGGGCACATACTCTGAATTCAGAGCATCGGCATTTCTAAGTCCCTTGTCCTATGATTCTGATTTTGGTCAGTATCGACGCGTAATTGATCATAGTTGTAGAAAAAGTATACTCCACAGGCCTTCGGCCTGGAAAATTGTTGAAATCCTACCAAAAACTAAAATCTATCCTCTATGGGCACATACTCTGAATTCAGAGCATCATCATTTCTAAGTCCCTTGTCCTATGATTCTGATTTTGGTCAGGATCGACGCGTAATTGATCATAGTTTTAGAAAAAGTATACTTCACAGGCCTTCGGCCTGGAAAATTGTTGAAATCCTACCAAAAACTAAAATCTATCCTCTATGGGCACATACTCTGAATTCAGAGCATCGGCATTTCTAAGTCCCTTGTCCTATGATTCTGATTTTGGTCGGGATCGACGCGTAATTGATCATAGTTTTAGAAAAAGTATACTCCACAGGCCTTCGGCCTGGAAAATTGTTGAAATCCTACCAAAAACTAAAATCTATCCTCTATGGGCACATACTCTGAATTCAGAGCATCGGCATTTCTAAGTCCCTTATCCTATGATTCTGATTTTGGTCAGGATCGACGCGTAATTGATCATAGTTTTAGAAAAAGTATACTCCACAGGCCTTCGGCCTGGAAAATTGTTGAAATCCTACCAAAAACTAAAATCTATCCTCTATGGGCACATACTCTGAATTCAGAGCATCGGCATTTCTAAGTCCCTTATCCTATGACTCTGATTTTGGTCAGGATCGACGCGTAATTGATCATAGTTTTAGAAAAAGTATACTCCACAGGCCTTCGGCCTGGAAAATTGTTGAAATCCTACCAAAAACTAAAATCTATCCTCTATGGGCACATACTCTGAATTCAGAGCATCATCATTTCTAAGTCCCTTGTCCTATGATTCTGATTTTGGTCAGGATCGACGCGTAATTGATCATAGTTTTAGAAAAAGTATACTCCACAGGCCTTCGGCCTGAAAAATTGTTGAAATCCTACCAAAAACTAAAATCTATCCTCTATGGGCACATACTCTGAATTCAGAGCATCGGCATTTCTAAGTCCCTTGTCCTATGATTCTGGTTTTGGTCGGGATCGACGCATAATTGATCATAGTTTTAGAAAAAGTATACTTCACAGGCCTTCGGCCTGGAAAATTGTTGAAATCCTACCAAAAACTAAAATCTATCCTCTATGGGCACATACTCTGAATTCAGAGCATCGGCATTTCTAAGTCCCTTGTCCTATGATTCTGATTTTGGTCAGGATCGACGCGTAATTGATCATAGTTTTAGGAAAAGTATACTCCACAGGCCTTCGGCCTGGAAAATTGTTAAAATCCTACCAAAAACTAAAATCTATCCTCTATGGGCACATACTCTGAATTCAGAGCATCGGCATTTCTAAGTCCCTTATCCTATGATTCTGATTTTGGTCAGGATCGACGCGTAATTGATCATAGTTTTAGAAAAAGTATACTTCACAGGCCTTCGGCCTGGAAAATTGTTGAAATCCTACCAAAAACTAAAATCTATCCTCTATGGGCACATACTCTGAATTCAGAGCATCGGCATTTCTAAGTCCCTTGTCCTATGATTCTGATTTTGGTCAGTATCGACGCGTAATTGATCATAGTTGTAGAAAAAGTATACTCCACAGGCCTTCGGCCTGGAAAATTGTTGAAATCCTACCAAAAACTAAAATCTATCCTCTATGGGCACATACTCTGAATTCAGAGCATCGGCATTTCTAAGTCCCTTGTCCTATGATTCTGATTTTGGTCAGTATCGACGCGTAATTGATCATAGTTGTAGAAAAAGTATACTCCACAGGCCTTCGGCCTGGAAAATTGTTGAAATCCTACCAAAAACTAAAATCTATCCTCTATGGGCACATACTCTGAATTCAGAGCATCATCATTTCTAAGTCCCTTGTCCTATGATTCTGATTTTGGTCAGGATCGACGCGTAATTGATCATAGTTTTAGAAAAAGTATACTCCACAGGCCTTCGGCCTGGAAAATTGTTGAAATCCTACCAAAAACTAAAATCTATCCTCTATGGGCACATACTCTGAATTCAGAGCATCGGCATTTCTAAGTCCCTTATCCTATGATTCTGATTTTGGTCAGGATCGACGCGTAATTGATCATAGTTTTAGAAAAAGTATACTCCACAGGCCTTCGGCCTGGAAAATTGTTGAAATCCTACCAAAAACTAAAATCTATCCTCTATGGGCACATACTCTGAATTCAGAGCATCGGCATTTCTAAGTCCCTTGTCCTATGATTCTGATTTTTGGTCAGGATCGACGCGTAATTGATCATAGTTTTAGAAAAAGTATACTCCACAGGCCTTCGGCCTGAAAAATTGTTGAAATCCTACCAAAAACTAAAATCTATCCTCTATGGGCACATACTCTGAATTCAGAGCATCGGCATTTCTAAGTCCCTTGTCCTATGATTCTGGTTTTGGTCGGGATCGACGCATAATTGATCATAGTTTTAGAAAAAGTATACTTCACAAAATTGTTGAAATCCTACCAAAAACTAAAATCTATCCTCTATGGGCACATACTCTGAATTCAGAGCATCGGCATTTCTAAGTCCCTTGTCCTATGATTCTGATTTTGGTCAGGATCGACGCGTAATTGATCATAGTTTTAGGAAAAGTATACTCCACAGGCCTTCGGCCTGGAAAATTGTTGAAATCCTACCAAAAACTAAAATCTATCCTCTATGGGCACATACTCTGAATTCAGAGCATCGGCATTTCTAAGTCCCCTTATCCTATGATTCTGATTTTGGTCAGGATCGACGCGTAATTGATCATAGTTTTTAGAAAAAGTATACTCCACAGGCCTTCGGCCTGGAAAATTGTTGAAATCCTACCAAAAACTAAAATCTATCCTCTATGGGCACATACTCTGAATTCAGAGCATCGGCATTTCTAAGTCCCTTGTCCTATGATTCTGATTTTGGTCAGTATCGACGCGTAAATTGATCATAGTTGTAGAAAAAGTATACTCCACAGGCCTTCGGCCTGGAAAATTGTTGAAATCCTACCAAAAACTAAAATCTATCCTCTATGGGCACATACTCTGAATTCAGAGCATCGGCATTTCTAAGTCCCTTGTCCTATGATTCAGAGCATCGGCATTTCTAAGTCCCTTGTCCTATGATTCTGATTTTGGTCAGGATCGACGCGTAATTGATCATAGTTTTAGAAAAAGTATACTCCACAGGCCTTCTGCCTGGAAAATTGTTGAAATCCTACCAAAAACTAAAATCTATCCTCTATGGGCACATACTCTGAATTCAGAGCATCGGCATTTCTAAGTCCCTTGTCCTATGATTCTGATTTTGGTCAGGATCGACGCGTAATTGATCATAGTTTTAGAAAAAGTATACTCCACAGGCCTTCGGCCTGAAAAATTGTTGAAATCCTACCAAAAACTAAAATCTATCCTCTATGGGCACATACTCTGAATTCAGAGCATCGGCATTTCTAAGTCCCTTGTCCTATGATTCTGATTTTGGTCAGGATTGACGCGTAATTGATCATAGTTTTAGAAAAAGTATACTCCACAGGCCTTCGGCCTGAAAAATTGTTGAAATCCTACCAAAAACTAAAATCTATCCTCTATGGGCACATACTCTGAATTCAGAGCATCGGCATTTCTAAGTCCCTTGTCCTATGATTCTGATTTTGGTCAGGATCGACGCGTAATTGATCATAGTTTTAGAAAAAGTATACTCCACAGGCCTTCGGCCTGGAAAATTGTTGAAATCCTACCCAAAACTAAAATCTATCCTCTATGGGCACATACTCTGAATTCAGAGCATCGGCATTTCTAAGTCCCTTGTCCTATGATTCGGATCGACGCGTAATTGATCATAGTTTTAGAAAAAGTATACTCCACAGGCCTTCGGCCTGGAAAATTGTTGAAATCCTACCAAAAACTAAAATCTATCCTCTATGGGCACATACTCTGAATTCAGAGCATCGGCATTTCTAAGTCCCTTGTCCTATGATTCTGATTTTGGTCAGGATCGACGCGTAATTGATCATAGTTTTAGAAAAAGTATACTCCACAGGCCTTCGGCCTGGAAAATTGTTGAAATCCTACCAAAAACTAAATCTATCCTCTATGGGCACATACTCTGAATTCAGAGCATCGGCATTTCTAAGTCCCTTGTCCTATGATTCTGATTTTGGTCAGGATCGACGCGTAATGATCATAGTTTTAGAAAAAGTATACTCCACAGGCCTTCGGCCTGGAAAATTGTTGAAATCCTACCAAAAACTAAAATCTATCCTCTATGGGCACATGCTCTGAATTCAGAGCATCGGCATTTCTAAGTCCCTTGTCCTATGATTCTGATTTTGGTCAGGATCGACGCGTAATTGATCATAGTTTTAGAAAAAGTATACTCCACAGGCCTTCGGCCTGGAAAATTGTTGAAATCCTACCAAAAACTAAAATCTATCCTCTATGGGCACATACTCTGAATTCAGAGCATCGGCATTTCTAAGTCCCTTGTCCTATGATTCTGATTTTGGTCGGGATCGACGCGTAATTGATCATAGTTTTAGAAAAAGTATACTTCACAGGCCTTCGGCCTGGAAAATTGTTGAAATCCTACCAAAAACTAAAATCTATCCTCTATGGGCACATACTCTGAATTCAGAGCATCGGCATTTCTAAGTCCCTTGTCCTATGATTCTGATTTTGGTCAGGATCGACGCGTAATTGATCATAGTTTTAGAAAAAGTATACTCCACAGGCTTTCTGCCTGGAAAATTGTTGAAATCCTACCAAAAACTAAAATCTATCCTCTATGGGCACATACTCTGAATTCAGAGCATCGGCATTTCTAAGTCCCTTGTCCTATGATTCTGATTTTGGTCAGGATCGACGCGTAATTGATCATAGTTTTAGAAAAAGTATACTTCACAGGCCTTCGGCCTGGAAAATTGTTGAAATCCTACCAAAAACTAAAATCTATCCTCTATGGGCACATACTCTGAATTCAGAGCATCGGCATTTCTAAGTCCCTTGTCCTATGATTCTGATTTTGGTCGGGATCGACGCGTAATTGATCATAGTTTTAGAAAAAGTATACTTCACAGGCCTTCGGCCTGGAAAATTGTTGAAATCCTACCAAAAACTAAATCTATCCTCTATGGGCACATACTCTGAATTCAGAGCATCGGCATTTCTAAGTCCCTTGTCCTATGATTCTGATTTTGGTCAGGATCGACGCGTAATTGATCATAGTTTTAGAAAAAGTATACTCCACAGGCCTTCGGCCTGGAAAATTGTTGAAATCCTACCAAAAACTAAAATCTATCCTCTATGGGCACATACTCTGAATTCAGAGCATCGGCATTTCTAAGTCCCTTATCCTATGATTCTGATTTTGGTCAGGATCGACGCGTAATTGATCATAGTTTTAGAAAAAGTATACTCCACAGGCCTTCGGCCTGGAAAATTGTTGAAATCCTACCAAAAACTAAAATCTATCCTCTATGGGCACATACTCTGAATTCAGAGCATCGGCATTTCTAAGTCCCTTGTCCTATGATTCTGATTTTGGTCAGGATCGACGCGTAATTGATCATAGTTTTAGAAAAAGTATACTTCACAGGCCTTCGGCCTGGAAAATTGTTGAAATCCTACCAAAAACTAAAATCTATCCTCTATGGGCACATACTCTGAATTCAGAGCATCGGCATTTCTAAGTCCCTTGTCCTATGATTCTGATTTTGGTCAGGATCGACGCGTAATTGATCATAGTTTTAGAAAAAGTATACTCCACAGGCTTTCTGCCTGGAAAATTGTTGAAATCCTACCAAAACTAAAATCTATCCTCTATGGGCACATACTCTGAATTCAGAGCATCGGCATTTCTAAGTCCCTTGTCCTATGATTCTGATTTTGGTCGGGATCGACGCGTAATTGATCATAGTTTTAGAAAAAGTATACTTCACAGGCCTTCGGCCTGGAAAATTGTTGAAATCCTACCAAAAACTAAAATCTATCCTCTATGGGCACATACTCTGAATTCAGAGCATCGGCATTTCTAAGTCCCTTGTCCTATGATTCTGATTTTGGTCGGGATCGACGCGTAATTGATCATAGTTTTAGAAAAAGTATACTTCACAGGCCTTCGGCCTGGAAAATTGTTGAAATCCTACCAAAAACTAAAATCTATCCTCTATGGGCACATACTCTGAATTCAGAGCATCGGCATTTCTAAGTCCCTTGTCCTATGATTCTGATTTTGGTCAGGATCGACGCGTAATTGATCATAGTTTTAGAAAAAGTATACTTCACAGGCCTTCGGCCTGGAAAATTGTTGAAATCCTACCAAAAACTAAAATCTATCCTCTATGGGCACATACTCTGAATTCAGAGCATCGGCATTTCTAAGTCCCTTATCCTATGATTCTGATTTTGGTCAGGATCGACGCGTAATTGATCATAGTTTTAGAAAAAGTATACTTCACAGGCCTTCGGCCTGGAAAATTGTTGAAATCCTACCAAAAACTAAAATCTATCCTCTATGGGCACATACTCTGAATTCAGAGCATCGGCATTTCTAAGTCCCTTGTCCTATGATTCTGATTTTGGTCAGGATCGACGCGTAATTGATCATAGTTTTAGAAAAAGTATACTCCACAGGCCTTCGGCCTGAAAAATTGTTGAAATCCTACCAAAAACTAAAATCTATCCTCTATGGGCACATACTCTGAATTCAGAGCATCGGCATTTCTAAGTCCCTTGTCCTATGATTCTGATTTTGGTCAGGATCGACGCGTAATTGATCATAGTTTTAGAAAAAGTATACTCCACAGGCCTTCGGCCTGGAAAATTGTTGAAATCCTACCAAAAACTAAAATCTATCCTCTATGGGCACATACTCTGAATTCAGAGCATCGGCATTTCTAAGTCCCTTGTCCTATGATTCTGATTTTGGTCAGGATCGACGCGTAATTGATCATAGTTTTAGAAAAAGTATACTCCACAGGCCTTCGGCCTGGAAAATTGTTGAAATCCTACCAAAACTAAAATCTATCCTCTATGGGCACATACTCTGAATTCAGAGCATCGGCATTTCTAAGTCCCTTGTCCTATGATTCGGATCGACGCGTAATTGATCATAGTTTTAGAAAAAGTATACTCCACAGGCCTTCTGCCTGGAAAATTGTTGAAATCCTACCAAAAACTAAAATCTATCCTCTATGGGCACATACTCTGAATTCAGAGCATCGGCATTTCTAAGTCCCTTGTCCTATGATTCTGATTTTGGTCAGGATCGACGCGTAATTGATCATAGTTTTAGAAAAAGTATACTCCACAGGCCTTCGGCCTGGAAAATTGTTGAAATCCTACCAAAAACTAAAATCTATCCTCTATGGGCACATACTCTGAATTCAGAGCATCGGCATTTCTAAGTCCCTTGTCCTATGATTCTGATTTTGGTCAGGATCGACGCGTAATTGATCATAGTTTTAGAAAAAGTATACTCCACAGGCCTTCGGCCTGGAAAATTGTTGAAATCCTACCAAAAACTAAAATCTATCCTCTATGGGCACATACTCTGAATTCAGAGCATCGGCATTTCTAAGTCCCTTGTCCTATGATTCTGATTTTGGTCAGGATCGACGCGTAATTGATCATAGTTTTAGAAAAAGTATACTCCACAGGCCTTCGGCCTGGAAAATTGTTGAAATCCTACCAAAAACTAAAATCTATCCTCTATGGGCACATACTCTGAATTCAGAGCATCGGCATTTCTAAGTCCCTTGTCCTATGATTCTGATTTTGGTCGGGATCGACGCGTAATTGATCATAGTTTTAGAAAAGTATACTTCACAGGCCTTCGGCCTGGAAAATTGTTGAAATCCTACCAAAAACTAAAATCTATCCTCTATGGGCACATACTCTGAATTCAGAGCATCGGCATTTCTAAGTCCCTTGTCCTATGATTCTGATTTTGGTCAGGATCGACGCGTAATTGATCATAGTTTTAGAAAAAGTATACTCCACAGGCCTTCTGCCTGGAAAATTGTTGAAATCCTACCAAAAACTAAAATCTATCCTCTATGGGCACATACTCTGAATTCAGAGCATCGGCATTTCTAAGTCCCTTGTCCTATGATTCTGATTTTGGTCGGGATCGACGCGTAATTGATCATAGTTTTAGAAAAAGTATACTTCACAGGCCTTCGGCCTGGAAAATTGTTGAAATCCTACCAAAAACTAAAATCTATCCTCTATGGGCACATACTCTGAATTCAGAGCATCGGCATTTCTAAGTCCCTTGTCCTATGATTCTGATTTTGGTCGGGATCGACGCGTAATTGATCATAGTTTTAGAAAAAGTATACTTCACAGGCCTTCGGCCTGGAAAATTGTGAAATCCTACCAAAAACTAAAATCTATCCTCTATGGGCACATACTCTGAATTCAGAGCATCGGCATTTCTAAGTCCCTTGTCCTATGATTCTGATTTTGGTCAGGATCGACGCGTAATTGATCATAGTTTTAGAAAAAGTATACTCCACAGGCCTTCGGCCTGGAAAATTGTTGAAATCCTACCAAAAACTAAAATCTATCCTCTATGGGCACATACTCTGAATTCAGAGCATCGGCATTTCTAAGTCCCTTATCCTATGATTCTGATTTTGGTCAGGATCGACGCGTAATTGATCATAGTTTTAGAAAAAGTATACTCCACAGGCCTTCGGCCTGGAAAATTGTTGAAATCCTACCAAAACTAAAATCTATCCTCTATGGGCACATACTCTGAATTCAGAGCATCGGCATTTCTAAGTCCCTTGTCCTATGATTCTGATTTTGGTCAGGATCGACGCGTAATTGATCATAGTTTTAGAAAAAGTATACTCCACAGGCCTTCGGCCTGGAAAATTGTTGAAATCCTACCAAAAACTAAAATCTATCCTCTATGGGCACATACTCTGAATTCAGAGCATCGGCATTTCTAAGTCCCTTGTCCTATGATTCTGATTTTGGTCAGGATCGACGCGTAATTGATCATAGTTTTAGAAAAAGTATACTCCACAGGCCTTCTGCCTGGAAAATTGTTGAAATCCTACCAAAAACTAAAATCTATCCTCTATGGGCACATACTCTGAATTCAGAGCATCGGCATTTCTAAGTCCCTTGTCCTATGATTCTGATTTTGGTCGGGATCGACGCGTAATTGATCATAGTTTTAGAAAAAGTATACTTCACAGGCCTTCGGCCTGGAAAATTGTTGAAATCCTACCAAAAACTAAAATCTATCCTCTATGGGCACATACTCTGAATTCAGAGCATCGGCATTTCTAAGTCCCTTGTCCTATGATTCTGATTTTGGTCGGGATCGACGCGTAATTGATCATAGTTTTAGAAAAAGTATACTTCACAGGCCTTCGGCCTGGAAAATTGTTGAAATCCTACCAAAAACTAAAATCTATCCTCTATGGGCACATACTCTGAATTCAGAGCATCGGCATTTCTAAGTCCCTTGTCCTATGATTCTGATTTTGGTCAGGATCGACGCGTAATTGATCATAGTTTTAGAAAAAGTATACTCCACAGGCCTTCGGCCTGGAAAATTGTTGAAATCCTACCAAAAACTAAAATCTATCCTCTATGGGCACATACTCTGAATTCAGAGCATCGGCATTTCTAAGTCCCTTATCCTATGATTCTGATTTTGGTCAGGATCGACGCGTAATTGATCATAGTTTTAGAAAAAGTATACTCCACAGGCCTTCGGCCTGGAAAATTGTTGAAATCCTACCAAAAACTAAAATCTATCCTCTATGGGCACATACTCTGAATTCAGAGCATCGGCATTTCTAAGTCCCTTGTCCTATGATTCTGATTTTGGTCAGGATCGACGCGTAATTGATCATAGTTTTAGAAAAGTATACTCCACAGGCCTTCGGCCTGGAAAATTGTTGAAATCCTACCAAAAACTAAAATCTATCCTCTATGGGCACATACTCTGAATTCAGAGCATCGGCATTTCTAAGTCCCTTGTCCTATGATTCTGATTTTGGTCAGGATCGACGCGTAATTGATCATAGTTTTAGAAAAAGTATACTCCACAGGCCTTCGGCCTGGAAATTGTTGAAATCCTACCAAAAACTAAAATCTATCCTCTATGGGCACATACTCTGAATTCAGAGCATCGGCATTTCTAAGTCCCTTGTCCTATGATTCTGATTTTGGTCAGGATCGACGCGTAATTGATCATAGTTTTAGAAAAAGTATACTCCACAGGCCTTCGGCCTGAAAAATTGTTGAAATCCTGCCAAAAACTAAAATCTATCCTCTATGGGCACATACTCTGAATTCAGAGCATCGGCATTTCTAAGTCCCTTGTCCTATGATTCTGATTTTGGTCAGGATCGACGCGTAATTGATCATAGTTTTAGAAAAAGTATACTCCACAGGCCTTCGGCCTGGAAAATTGTTGAAATCCTACCAAAAACTAAAATCTATCCTCTATGGGCACATACTCTGAATTCAGAGCATCGGCATTTCTAAGTCCCTTATCCTATGATTCTGATTTTGGTCAGGATCGACGCGTAATTGATCATAGTTTTAGAAAAGTATACTCCACAGGCCTTCGGCCTGGAAAATTGTTGAAATCCTACCAAAAACTAAAATCTATCCTCTATGGGCACATACTCTGAATTCAGAGCATCGGCATTTCTAAGTCCCTTGTCCTATGATTCTGATTTTGGTCGGGATCGACGCGTAATTGATCATAGTTTTAGAAAAAGTATACTCCACAGGCCTTCGGCCTGGAAAATTGTTGAAATCCTACCAAAAACTAAAATCTATCCTCTATGGGCACATACTCTGAATTCAGAGCATCGGCATTTCTAAGTCCCTTATCCTATGATTCTGATTTTGGTCAGGATCGACGCGTAATTGATCATAGTTTTAGAAAAAGTATACTCCACAGGCCTTCGGCCTGGAAAATTGTTGAAATCCTACCAAAAACTAAAATCTATCCTCTATGGGCACATACTCTGAATTCAGAGCATCGGCATTTCTAAGTCCCTTGTCCTATGATTCTGATTTTGGTCAGGATCGACGCGTAATTGATCATAGTTTTAGAAAAAGTATACTCCACAGGCCTTCGGCCTGGAAAATTGTTGAAATCCTACCAAAAACTAAAATCTATCCTCTATGGGCACATACTCTGAATTCAGAGCATCGGCATTTCTAAGTCCCTTATCCTATGATTCTGATTTTGGTCAGGATCGACGCGTAATTGATCATAGTTTTAGAAAAAGTATACTCCACAGGCCTTCTGCCTGGAAAATTGTTGAAATCCTACCAAAAACTAAAATCTATCCTCTATGGGCACATACTCTGAATTCAGAGCATCGGCATTTCTAAGTCCCTTGTCCTATGATTCTGATTTTGGTCAGGATCGACGCGTAATTGATCATAGTTTTAGAAAAAGTATACTTCACAGGCCTTCGGCCTGGAAAATTGTTGAAATCCTACCAAAAACTAAAATCTATCCTCTATGGGCACATACTCTGAATTCAGAGCATCGGCATTTCTAAGTCCCTTGTCCTATGATTCTGATTTTGGTCAGGATCGACGCGTAATTGATCATAGTTTTAGAAAAAGTATACTCCACAGGCCTTCGGCCTGGAAAATTGTTGAAATCCTACCAAAAACTAAAATCTATCCTCTATGGGCACATACTCTGAATTCAGAGCATCGGCATTTCTAAGTCCCTTGTCCTATGATTCTGATTTTGGTCAGGATCGACGCGTAATTGATCATAGTTTTAGAAAAAGGATACTCCACAGGCCTTCGGCCTGGAAAATTGTTGAAATCCTACCAAAAACTAAAATCTATCCTCTATGGGCACATACTCTGAATTCAGAGCATCGGCATTTCTAAGTCCCTTATCCTATGATTCTGATTTTGGTCAGGATCGACGCGTAATTGATCATAGTTTTAGAAAAAGTATACTCCACAGGCCTTCGGCCTGGAAAATTGTTGAAATCCTACCAAAAACTAAAATCTATCCTCTATGGGCACATACTCTGAATTCAGAGCATCGGCATTTCTAAGTCCCTTGTCCTATGATTCGGATCGACGCGTAATTGATCATAGTTTTAGAAAAAGTATACTCCACAGGCCTTCGGCCTGGAAAATTGTTGAAATCCTACCAAAAACTAAAATCTATCCTCTATGGGCACATACTCTGAATTCAGAGCATCGGCATTTCTAAGTCCCTTGTCCTATGATTCTGATTTTGGTCAGGATCGACGCGTAATTGATCATAGTTTTAGAAAAAGTATACTTCACAGGCCTTCGGCCTGGAAAATTGTTGAAATCCTACCAAAAACTAAAATCTATCCTCTATGGGCACATACTCTGAATTCAGAGCATCGGCATTTCTAAGTCCCTTGTCCTATGATTCTGATTTTGGTCAGGATCGACGCGTAATTGATCATAGTTTTAGAAAAAGTATACTCCACAGGCCTTCGGCCTGGAAAATTGTTGAAATCCTACCAAAAACTAAAATCTATCCTCTATGGGCACATACTCTGAATTCAGAGCATCGGCATTTCTAAGTCCCTTGTCCTATGATTCTGATTTTGGTCAGGATCGACGCGTAATTGATCATAGTTTTAGAAAAAGTATACTCCACAGGCCTTCGGCCTGGAAAATTGTTGAAATCCTACCAAAAACTAAAATCTATCCTCTATGGGCACATACTCTGAATTCAGAGCATCGGCATTTCTAAGTCCCTTGTCCTATGATTCGGATCGACGCGTAATTGATCATAGTTTTAGAAAAAGTATACTCCACAGGCCTTCGGCCTGGAAAATTGTTGAAATCCTACCAAAAACTAAAATCTATCCTCTATGGGCACATACTCTGAATTCAGACCATCGGCATTTCTAAGTCCCTTGTCCTATGATTCTGATTTTGGTCAGGATCGACGCGTAATTGATCATAGTTTTAGAAAAAGTATACTCCACAGGCCTTCGGCCTGGAAAATTGTTGAAATCCTACCAAAAACTAAAATCTATCCTCTATGGGCACATACTCTGAATTCAGAGCATCGGCATTTCTAAGTCCCTTGTCCTATGATTCTGATTTTGGTCAGGATCGACGCGTAATTGATCATAGTTTTAGAAAAAGTATACTCCACAGGCCTTCGGCCTGGAAAATTGTTGAAATCCTACCAAAAACTAAAATCTATCCTCTATGGGCACATACTCTGAATTCAGAGCATCGGCATTTCTAAGTCCCTTGTCCTATGATTCTGATTTTGGTCAGGATCGACGCGTAATTGATCATAGTTTTAGAAAAAGTATACTCCACAGGCCTTCGGCCTGGAAAATTGTTGAAATCCTACCAAAAACTAAAATCTATCCTCTATGGGCACATACTCTGAATTCAGAGCATCGGCATTTCTAAGTCCCTTGTCCTATGATTCTGATTTTGGTCGGGATCGACGCGTAATTGATCATAGTTTTAGAAAAAGTATACTTCACAGGCCTTCGGCCTGGAAAAATTGTTGAAATCCTACCAAAAACTAAA
Organism: Xylota sylvarum; assembly: GCA_905220385.1. Taxonomy (NCBI): domain Eukaryota; kingdom Metazoa; phylum Arthropoda; class Insecta; order Diptera; family Syrphidae; genus Xylota; species Xylota sylvarum. The sequence continues at coordinate 34,330 of CAJMZQ010000021.1, forward strand.
ATCTATCCTCTATGGGCACATACTCTGAATTCAGAGCATCGGCATTTCTAAGTCCCTTGTCCTATGATTCTGATTTTGGTCAGGATCGACGCGTAATTGATCATAGTTTTAGAAAAAGTATACTCCACAGGCCTTCTGCCTGGAAAATTGTTGAAATCCTACCAAAAACTAAAATCTATCCTCTATGGGCACATACTCTGAATTCAGAGCATCGGCATTTCTAAGTCCCTTGTCCTATGATTCTGATTTTGGTCGGGATCGACGCGTAATTGATCATAGTTTTAGAAAAAGTATACTTCACAGGCCTTCGGCCTGGAAAATTGTTGAAATCCTACCAAAAACTAAAATCTATCCTCTATGGGCACATACTCTGAATTCAGAGCATCGGCATTTCTAAGTCCCTTGTCCTATGATTCTGATTTTGGTCGGGATCGACGCGTAATTGATCATAGTTTTAGAAAAAGTATACTTCACAGGCCTTCGGCCTGGAAAATTGTTGAAATCCTACCAAAAACTAAAATCTATCCTCTATGGGCACATACTCTGAATTCAGAGCATCGGCATTTCTAAGTCCCTTGTCCTATGATTCTGATTTTGGTCAGGATCGACGCGTAATTGATCATAGTTTTAGAAAAAGTATACTCCACAGGCCTTCGGCCTGGAAAATTGTTGAAATCCTACCAAAAACTAAAATCTATCCTCTATGGGCACATACTCTGAATTCAGAGCATCGGCATTTCTAAGTCCCTTATCCTATGATTCTGATTTTGGTCAGGATCGACGCGTAATTGATCATAGTTTTAGAAAAAGTATACTCCACAGGCCTTCGGCCTGGAAAATTGTTGAAATCCTACCAAAAACTAAAATCTATCCTCTATGGGCACATACTCTGAATTCAGAGCATCGGCATTTCTAAGTCCCTTGTCCTATGATTCTGATTTTGGTCAGGATCGACGCGTAATTGATCATAGTTTTAGAAAAAGTATACTCCACAGGCCTTCGGCCTGGAAAATTGTTGAAATCCTACCAAAAACTAAAATCTATCCTCTATGGGCACATACTCTGAATTCAGAGCATCGGCATTTCTAAGTCCCTTGTCCTATGATTCTGATTTTGGTCAGGATCGACGCGTAATTGATCATAGTTTTAGAAAAAGTATACTCCACAGGCCTTCTGCCTGGAAAATTGTTGAAATCCTACCAAAAACTAAAATCTATCCTCTATGGGCACATACTCTGAATTCAGAGCATCGGCATTTCTAAGTCCCTTGTCCTATGATTCTGATTTTGGTCAGGATCGACGCGTAATTGATCATAGTTTTAGAAAAAGTATACTCCACAGGCCTTCGGCCTGAAAAATTGTTGAAATCCTACCAAAAACTAAAATCTATCCTCTATGGGCACATACTCTGAATTCAGAGCATCGGCATTTCTAAGTCCCTTGTCCTATGATTCTGATTTTGGTCAGGATCGACGCGTAATTGATCATAGTTTTAGAAAAAGTATACTCCACAGGCCTTCGGCCTGGAAAATTGTTGAAATCCTACCAAAAACTAAAATCTATCCTCTATGGGCACATACTCTGAATTCAGAGCATCGGCATTTCTAAGTCCCTTATCCTATGATTCTGATTTTGGTCAGGATCGACGCGTAATTGATCATAGTTTTAGAAAAAGTATACTCCACAGGCCTTCGGCCTGGAAAATTGTTGAAATCCTACCAAAAACTAAAATCTATCCTCTATGGGCACATACTCTGAATTCAGAGCATCGGCATTTCTAAGTCCCTTGTCCTATGATTCCGATTTTGGTCAGGATCGACGCGCAATTGATCATAGTTTTAGAAAAAGTATACTCCACAGGCCTTCGGCCTGGAAAATTGTTGAAATCCTACCAAAAACTAAAATCTATCCTCTATGGGCACATACTCTGAATTCAGAGCATCGGCATTTCTAAGTCCCTTGTCCTATGATTCGGATCGACGCGTAATTGATCATAGTTTTAGAAAAAGTATACTCCACAGGCCTTCGGCCTGGAAAATTGTTGAAATCCTACCAAAAACTAAAATCTATCCTCTATGGGCACATACTCTGAATTCAGAGCATCGGCATTTCTAAGTCCCTTGTCCTATGATTCTGATTTTGGTCAGGATCGACGCGTAATTGATCATAGTTTTAGAAAAAGTATACTCCACAGGCCTTCGGCCTGGAAAATTGTTGAAATCCTACCAAAAACTAAAATCTATCCTCTATGGGCACATACTCTGAATTCAGAGCATCGGCATTTCTAAGTCCCTTGTCCTATGATTCGGATCGACGCGTAATTGATCATAGTTTTAGAAAAAGTATACTCCACAGGCCTTCGGCCTGGAAAATTGTTGAAATCCTACCAAAAACTAAAATCTATCCTCTATGGGCACATACTCTGAATTCAGAGCATCGGCATTTCTAAGTCCCTTGTCCTATGATTCTGATTTTGGTCAGGATCGACGCGTAATTGATCATAGTTTTAGAAAAAGTATACTCCACAGGCCTTCGGCCTGGAAAATTGTTGAAATCCTACCAAAAACTAAAATCTATCCTCTATGGGCACATACTCTGAATTCAGAGCATCGGCATTTCTAAGTCCCTTGTCCTATGATTCTGATTTTGGTCAGGATCGACGCGTAATTGATCATAGTTTTAGAAAAAGTATACTCCACAGGCCTTCGGCCTGGAAAATTGTTGAAATCCTACCAAAAACTAAAATCTATCCTCTATGGGCACATACTCTGAATTCAGAGCATCGGCATTTCTAAGTCCCTTGTCCTATGATTCTGATTTTGGTCAGGATCGACGCGTAATTGATCATAGTTTTAGAAAAAGTATACTCCACAGGCCTTCGGCCTGGAAAATTGTTGAAATCCTACCAAAAACTAAAATCTATCCTCTATGGGCACATACTCTGAATTCAGAGCATCGGCATTTCTAAGTCCCTTGTCCTATGATTCTGATTTTGGTCGGGATCGACGCGTAATTGATCATAGTTTTAGAAAAAGTATACTTCACAGGCCTTCGGCCTGGAAAATTGTTGAAATCCTACCAAAAACTAAAATCTATCCTCTATGGGCACATACTCTGAATTCAGAGCATCGGCATTTCTAAGTCCCTTATCCTATGATTCTGATTTTGGTCAGGATCGACGCGTAATTGATCATAGTTTTAGAAAAAGTATACTCCACAGGCTTTCTGCCTGGAAAATTGTTGAAATCCTACCAAAAACTAAAATCTATCCTCTATGGGCACATACTCTGAATTCAGAGCATCGGCATTTCTAAGTCCCTTGTCCTATGATTCTGATTTTGGTCGGGATCGACGCGTAATTGATCATAGTTTTAGAAAAAGTATACTTCACAGGCCTTCGGCCTGGAAAATTGTTGAAATCCTACCAAAAACTAAAATCTATCCTCTATGGGCACATACTCTGAATTCAGAGCATCGGCATTTCTAAGTCCCTTATCCTATGATTCTGATTTTGGTCAGGATCGACGCGTAATTGATCATAGTTTTAGAAAAAGTATACTTCACAGGCCTTCGGCCTGGAAAATTGTTGAAATCCTACCAAAAACTAAAATCTATCCTCTATGGGCACATACTCTGAATTCAGAGCATCGGCATTTCTAAGTCCCTTGTCCTATGATTCTGATTTTGGTCAGGATCGACGCGTAATTGATCATAGTTTTAGAAAAAGTATACTCCACAGGCCTTCGGCCTGGAAAATTGTTGAAATCCTACCAAAAACTAAAATCTATCCTCTATGGGCACATACTCTGAATTCAGAGCATCGGCATTTCTAAGTCCCTTATCCTATGATTCTGATTTTGGTCAGGATCGACGCGTAATTGATCATAGTTTTAGAAAAAGTATACTTCACAGGCCTTCGGCCTGGAAAATTGTTGAAATCCTACCAAAAACTAAAATCTATCCTCTATGGGCACATACTCTGAATTCAGAGCATCGGCATTTCTAAGTCCCTTGTCCTATGATTCTGATTTTGGTCAGGATCGACGCGTAATTGATCATAGTTTTAGAAAAAGTATACTTCACAGGCCTTCGGCCTGGAAAATTGTTGAAATCCTACCAAAAACTAAAATCTATCCTCTATGGGCACATACTCTGAATTCAGAGCATCGGCATTTCTAAGTCCCTTGTCCTATGATTCTGATTTTGGTCAGGATCGACGCGTAATTGATCATAGTTTTAGAAAAAGTATACTCCACAGGCCTTCTGCCTGGAAAATTGTTGAAATCCTACCAAAAACTAAAATCTATCCTCTATGGGCACATACTCTGAATTCAGAGCATCGGCATTTCTAAGTCCCTTGTCCTATGATTCTGATTTTGGTCAGGATCGACGCGTAATTGATCATAGTTTTAGAAAAAGTATACTCCACAGGCCTTCGGCCTGGAAAATTGTTGAAATCCTACCAAAAACTAAAATCTATCCTCTATGGGCACATACTCTGAATTCAGAGCATCGGCATTTCTAAGTCCCTTGTCCTATGATTCTGATTTTGGTCAGGATCGACGCGTAATTGATCATAGTTTTAGAAAAAGTATACTTCACAGGCCTTCGGCCTGGAAAATTGTTGAAATCCTACCAAAAACTAAAATCTATCCTCTATGGGCACATACTCTGAATTCAGAGCATCGGCATTTCTAAGTCCCTTATCCTATGATTCTGATTTTGGTCAGGATCGACGCGTAATTGATCATAGTTTTAGAAAAAGTATACTCCACAGGCCTTCGGCCTGGAAAATTGTTGAAATCCTACCAAAAACTAAAATCTATCCTCTATGGGCACATACTCTGAATTCAGAGCATCGGCATTTCTAAGTCCCTTGTCCTATGATTCTGATTTTAGTCAGGATCGACGCGCAATTGATCATAGTTTTAGAAAAAGTATACTCCACAGGCCTTCGGCCTGGAAAATTGTTGAAATCCTACCAAAAACTAAAATCTATCCTCTATGGGCACATACTCTGAATTCAGAGCATCGGCATTTCTAAGTCCCTTGTCCTATGATTCTGATTTTGGTCAGGATCGACGCGTAATTGATCATAGTTTTAGAAAAAGTATACTCCACAGGCCTTCGGCCTGGAAAATTGTTGAAATCCTACCAAAAACTAAAATCTATCCTCTATGGGCACATACTCTGAATTCAGAGCATCGGCATTTCTAAGTCCCTTGTCCTATGATTCTGATTTTGGTCGGGATCGACGCGTAATTGATCATAGTTTTAGAAAAAGTATACTTCACAGGCCTTCGGCCTGGAAAATTGTTGAAATCCTACCAAAAACTAAAATCTATCCTCTATGGGCACATACTCTGAATTCAGAGCATCGGCATTTCTAAGTCCCTTGTCCTATGATTCTGATTTTGGTCAGGATCGACGCGTAATTGATCATAGTTTTAGAAAAAGTATACTCCACAGGCCTTCTGCCTGGAAAATTGTTGAAATCCTACCAAAAACTAAAATCTATCCTCTATGGGCACATACTCTGAATTCAGAGCATCGGCATTTCTAAGTCCCTTGTCCTATGATTCTGATTTTGGTCGGGATCGACGCGTAATTGATCATAGTTTTAGAAAAAGTATACTTCACAGGCCTTCGGCCTGGAAAATTGTTGAAATCCTACCAAAAACTAAAATCTATCCTCTATGGGCACATACTCTGAATTCAGAGCATCGGCATTTCTAAGTCCCTTGTCCTATGATTCTGATTTTGGTCAGGATCGACGCGTAATTGATCATAGTTTTAGAAAAAGTATACTCCACAGGCCTTCGGCCTGGAAAATTGTTGAAATCCTACCAAAAACTAAAATCTATCCTCTATGGGCACATACTCTGAATTCAGAGCATCGGCATTTCTAAGTCCCTTATCCTATGATTCTGATTTTGGTCAGGATCGACGCGTAATTGATCATAGTTTTAGAAAAAGTATACTTCACAGGCCTTCGGCCTGGAAAATTGTTGAAATCCTACCAAAAACTAAAATCTATCCTCTATGGGCACATACTCTGAATTCAGAGCATCGGCATTTCTAAGTCCCTTGTCCTATGATTCTGATTTTGGTCAGGATCGACGCGTAATTGATCATAGTTTTAGAAAAAGTATACTTCACAGGCCTTCGGCCTGGAAAATTGTTGAAATCCTACCAAAAACTAAAATCTATCCTCTATGGGCACATACTCTGAATTCAGAGCATCGGCATTTCTAAGTCCCTTGTCCTATGATTCTGATTTTGGTCAGGATCGACGCGTAATTGATCATAGTTTTAGAAAAAGTATACTTCACAGGCCTTCGGCCTGGAAAATTGTTGAAATCCTACCAAAAACTAAAATCTATCCTCTATGGGCACATACTCTGAATTCAGAGCATCGGCATTTCTAAGTCCCTTGTCCTATGATTCTGATTTTGGTCGGGATCGACGCGTAATTGATCATAGTTTTAGAAAAAGTATACTTCACAGGCCTTCGGCCTGGAAAATTGTTGAAATCCTACCAAAAACTAAAATCTATCCTCTATGGGCACATACTCTGAATTCAGAGCATCGGCATTTCTAAGTCCCTTATCCTATGATTCTGATTTTGGTCAGGATCGACGCGTAATTGATCATAGTTTTAGAAAAAGTATACTCCACAGGCCTTCTGCCTGGAAAATTGTTGAAATCCTACCAAAAACTAAAATCTATCCTCTATGGGCACATACTCTGAATTCAGAGCATCGGCATTTCTAAGTCCCTTGTCCTATGATTCTGATTTTGGTCGGGATCGACGCGTAATTGATCATAGTTTTAGAAAAAGTATACTTCACAGGCCTTCGGCCTGGAAAATTGTTGAAATCCTACCAAAAACTAAAATCTATCCTCTATGGGCACATACTCTGAATTCAGAGCATCGGCATTTCTAAGTCCCTTATCCTATGATTCTGATTTTGGTCAGGATCGACGCGTAATTGATCATAGTTTTAGAAAAAGTATACTCCACAGGCCTTCTGCCTGGAAAATTGTTGAAATCCTACCAAAAACTAAAATCTATCCTCTATGGGCACATACTCTGAATTCAGAGCATCGGCATTTCTAAGTCCCTTGTCCTATGATTCTGATTTTGGTCGGGATCGACGCGTAATTGATCATAGTTTTAGAAAAAGTATACTTCACAGGCCTTCGGCCTGGAAAATTGTTGAAATCCTACCAAAAACTAAAATCTATCCTCTATGGGCACATACTCTGAATTCAGAGCATCGGCATTTCTAAGTCCCTTGTCCTATGATTCTGATTTTGGTCAGGATCGACGCGTAATTGATCATAGTTTTAGAAAAAGTATACTCCACAGGCCTTCGGCCTGGAAAATTGTTGAAATCCTACCAAAAACTAAAATCTATCCTCTATGGGCACATACTCTGAATTCAGAGCATCGGCATTTCTAAGTCCCTTGTCCTATGATTCTGATTTTGGTCAGGATCGACGCGTAATTGATCATAGTTTTAGAAAAAGTATACTTCACAGGCCTTCGGCCTGGAAAATTGTTGAAATCCTACCAAAAACTAAAATCTATCCTCTATGGGCACATACTCTGAATTCAGAGCATCGGCATTTCTAAGTCCCTTGTCCTATGATTCTGATTTTGGTCGGGATCGACGCGTAATTGATCATAGTTTTAGAAAAAGTATACTTCACAGGCCTCCGGCCTGGAAAATTCTTGAAATCCTACCAAAAACTAAAATCTATCCTCTATGGGCACATACTCTGAATTCAGAGCATCGGCATTTCTAAGTCCCTTGTCCTATGATTCTGATTTTGGTCAGGATCGACGCGTAATTGATCATAGTTTTAGAAAAATATACTCCACAGGCCTTCGGCCTGGAAAATTGTTGAAATCCTACCAAAAACTAAAATCTATCCTCTATGGGCACATACTCTGAATTCAGAGCATCGGCATTTCTAAGTCCCTTGTCCTATGATTCTGATTTTAGTCAGGATCGACGCGTAATTGATCATAGTTTTAGAAAAAGTATACTCCACAGGCCTTCGGCCTGGAAAATTGTTGAAATCCTACCAAAAACTAAAATCTATCCTCTATGGGCACATACTCTGAATTCAGAGCATCGGCATTTCTAAGTCCCTTGTCCTATGATTCTGATTTTGGTCAGGATCGACGCGTAATTGATCATAGTTTTAGAAAAAGTATACTCCACAGGCCTTCGGCCTGGAAAATTGTTGAAATCCTACCAAAAACTAAAATCTATCCTCTATGGGCACATACTCTGAATTCAGAGCATCGGCATTTCTAAGTCCCTTGTCCTATGATTCTGATTTTGGTCAGGATCGACGCGTAATTTATCAAAGTTTTAGGAAAGTTATACTCCACAGGCCGTGGGCATGGAAAAATTTGGAAATCCTTACCCAAACTAAAATCTATCCTCTAAAGGTAAAATTCTTACACACTATGGGCACATACTCTGAATTCAGAGCATCGGCATTTCTAAGTCCCTTGTCCTATGATTCTGATTTTGGTCAGGATCGACGCGTAATTGATCATAGTTTTAGAAAAAGTATACTCCACAGGCCTTCTGCCTGGAAAATTGTTGAAATCCTACCAAAAACTAAAATCTATCCTCTATGGGCACATACTCTGAATTCAGAGCATCGGCATTTCTAAGTCCCTTGTCCTATGATTCTGATTTTGGTCGGGATCGACGCGTAATTGATCATAGTTTTAGAAAAAGTATACTTCACAGGCCTTCGGCCTGGAAAATTGTTGAAATCCTACCAAAAACTAAAATCTATCCTCTATGGGCACATACTCTGAATTCAGAGCATCGGCATTTCTAAGTCCCTTGTCCTATGATTCTGATTTTGGTCAGGATCGACGCGTAATTGATCATAGTTTTAGAAAAAGTATACTCCACAGGCCTTCTGCCTGGAAAATTGTTGAAATCCTACCAAAAACTAAAATCTATCCTCTATGGGCACATACTCTGAATTCAGAGCATCGGCATTTCTAAGTCCCTTGTCCTATGATTCTGATTTTGGTCGGGATCGACGCGTAATTGATCATAGTTTTAGAAAAAGTATACTTCACAGGCCTTCGGCCTGGAAAATTGTTGAAATCCTACCAAAAACTAAAATCTATCCTCTATGGGCACATACTCTGAATTCAGAGCATCGGCATTTCTAAGTCCCTTGTCCTATGATTCTGATTTTGGTCAGGATCGACGCGTAATTGATCATAGTTTTAGAAAAAGTATACTCCACAGGCCTTCGGCCTGGAAAATTGTTGAAATCCTACCAAAAACTAAAATCTATCCTCTATGGGCACATACTCTGAATTCAGAGCATCGGCATTTCTAAGTCCCTTGTCCTATGATTCTGATTTTGGTCAGGATCGACGCGTAATTGATCATAGTTTTAGAAAAAGTATACTTCACAGGCCTTCGGCCTGGAAAATTGTTGAAATCCTACCAAAAACTAAAATCTATCCTCTATGGGCACATACTCTGAATTCAGAGCATCGGCATTTCTAAGTCCCTTGTCCTATGATTCTGATTTTGGTCGGGATCGACGCGTAATTGATCATAGTTTTAGAAAAAGTATACTTCACAGGCCTCCGGCCTGGAAAATTCTTGAAATCCTACCAAAAACTAAAATCTATCCTCTATGGGCACATACTCTGAATTCAGAGCATCGGCATTTCTAAGTCCCTTGTCCTATGATTCTGATTTTGGTCAGGATCGACGCGTAATTGATCATAGTTTTAGAAAAATATACTCCACAGGCCTTCGGCCTGGAAAATTGTTGAAATCCTACCAAAAACTAAAATCTATCCTCTATGGGCACATACTCTGAATTCAGAGCATCGGCATTTCTAAGTCCCTTGTCCTATGATTCTGATTTTAGTCAGGATCGACGCGTAATTGATCATAGTTTTAGAAAAAGTATACTCCACAGGCCTTCGGCCTGGAAAATTGTTGAAATCCTACCAAAAACTAAAATCTATCCTCTATGGGCACATACTCTGAATTCAGAGCATCGGCATTTCTAAGTCCCTTGTCCTATGATTCTGATTTTGGTCAGGATCGACGCGTAATTGATCATAGTTTTAGAAAAAGTATACTCCACAGGCCTTCGGCCTGGAAAATTGTTGAAATCCTACCAAAAACTAAAATCTATCCTCTATGGGCACATACTCTGAATTCAGAGCATCGGCATTTCTAAGTCCCTTGTCCTATGATTCTGATTTTGGTCAGGATCGACGCGTAATTTATCAAAGTTTTAGGAAAGTTATACTCCACAGGCCGTGGGCATGGAAAAATTTGGAAATCCTTACCCAAACTAAAATCTATCCTCTAAAGGTAAAATTCTTACACACTATGGGCACATACTCTGAATTCAGAGCATCGGCATTTCTAAGTCCCTTGTCCTATGATTCTGATTTTGGTCAGGATTGACGCGTAATTGATCATAGTTTTAGAAAAAGTATACTCCACAGGCCTTCGGCCTGGAAAATTGTTGAAATCCTACCAAAAACTAAAATCTATCCTCTATGGGCACATACTCTGAATTCAGAGCATCGGCATTTCTAAGTCCCTTATCCTATGATTCTGATTTTGGTCGGGATCGACGCGTAATTGATCATAGTTTTAGAAAAAGTATACTTCACAGGCCTTCGGCCTGGAAAATTGTTGAAATCCTACCAAAAACTAAAATCTATCCTCTATGGGCACATACTCTGAATTCAGAGCATCGGCATTTCTAAGTCCCTTGTCCTATGATTCTGATTTTGGTCTGGATCGACGCGTAATTGATCATAGTTTTAGAAAAAGTATACTCCACAGGCCTTCGGCCTGGAAAATTGTTGAAATCCTACCAAAAACTAAAATCTATCCTCTATGGGCACATACTCTGAATTCAGAGCATCGGCATTTCTAAGTCCCTTGTCCTATGATTCTGATTTTGGTCGGGATCGACGCGTAATTGATCATGGTTTTAGAAAAAGTATACTTCACAGGCCTTCGGCCTGGAAAATTGTTGAAATCCTACCAAAAACTAAAATCTATCCTCTATGGGCACATACTCTGAATTCAGAGCATCGGCATTTCTAAGTCCCTTGTCCTATGATTCTGATTTTGGTCAGGATCGACGCGTAATTGATCATGGTTTTAGAAAAAGTATACTCCACAGGCCTTCGGCCTGGAAAATTATTGAAATCCTACCAAAAACTAAAATCTATCCTCTATGGGCACATACTCTGAATTCAGAGCATCGGCATTTCTAAGTCCCTTGTCCTATGATTCTGATTTTGGTCTGGATCGACGCGTAATTGATCATAGTTTTAGAAAAAGTATACTCCACAGGCCTTCGGCCTGGAAAATTGTTGAAATCCTACCAAAAACTAAAATCTATCCTCTATGGGCACATACTCTGAATTCAGAGCATCGGCATTTCTAAGTCCCTTATCCTATGATTCTGATTTTGGTCGGGATCGACGCGTAATTGATCATAGTTTTAGAAAAAGTATACTTCACAGGCCTTCGGCCTGGAAAATTGTTGAAATCCTACCAAAAACTAAAATCTATCCTCTATGGGCACATACTCTGAATTCAGAGCATCGGCATTTCTAAGTCCCTTGTCCTATGATTCTGATTTTGGTCTGGATCGACGCGTAATTGATCATAGTTTTAGAAAAAGTATACTCCACAGGCCTTCGGCCTGGAAAATTGTTGAAATCCTACCAAAAACTAAAATCTATCCTCTATGGGCACATACTCTGAATTCAGAGCATCGGCATTTCTAAGTCCCTTGTCCTATGATTCTGATTTTGGTCAGGATCGACGCGTAATTGATCATAGTTTTAGAAAAAGTATACTTCACAGGCCTTCGGCCTGGAAAATTGTTGAAATCCTACCAAAAACTAAAATCTATCCTCTATGGGCACATACTCTGAATTCAGAGCATCGGCATTTCTAAGTCCCTTGTCCTATGATTCTGATTTTGGTCGGGATCGACGCGTAATTGATCATAGTTTTAGAAAAAGTATACTTCACAGGCCTTCGGCCTGGAAAATTCTTGAAATCCTACCAAAAACTAAAATCTATCCTCTATGGGCACATACTCTGAATTCAGAGCATCGGCATTTCTAAGTCCCTTGTCCTATGATTCTGATTTTGGTCAGGATCGACGCGTAATTGATCATAGTTTTAGAAAAATATACTCCACAGGCCTTCGGCCTGGAAAATTGTTGAAATCCTACCAAAAACTAAAATCTATCCTCTATGGGCACATACTCTGAATTCAGAGCATCGGCATTTCTAAGTCCCTTGTCCTATGATTCTGATTTTAGTCAGGATCGACGCGTAATTGATCATAGTTTTAGAAAAAGTATACTCCACAGGCCTTCGGCCTGGAAAATTGTTGAAATCCTACCAAAAACTAAAATCTATCCTCTATGGGCACATACTCTGAATTCAGAGCATCGGCATTTCTAAGTCCCTTGTCCTATGATTCTGATTTTGGTCAGGATCGACGCGTAATTGATCATAGTTTTAGAAAAAGTATACTCCACAGGCCTTCGGCCTGGAAAATTGTTGAAATCCTACCAAAAACTAAAATCTATCCTCTATGGGCACATACTCTGAATTCAGAGCATCGGCATTTCTAAGTCCCTTGTCCTATGATTCTGATTTTGGTCAGGATCGACGCGTAATTTATCAAAGTTTTAGGAAAGTTATACTCCACAGGCCGTGGGCATGGAAAAATTTGGAAATCCTTACCCAAACTAAAATCTATCCTCTAAAGGTAAAATTCTTACACACTATGGGCACATACTCTGAATTCAGAGCATCGGCATTTCTAAGTCCCTTGTCCTATGATTCTGATTTTGGTCAGGATTGACGCGTAATTGATCATAGTTTTAGAAAAAGTATACTCCACAGGCCTTCGGCCTGGAAAATTGTTGAAATCCTACCAAAAACTAAAATCTATCCTCTATGGGCACATACTCTGAATTCAGAGCATCGGCATTTCTAAGTCCCTTGTCCTATGATTCTGATTTTGGTCGGGATCGACGCGTAATTGATCATAGTTTTAGAAAAAGTATACTTCACAGGCCTTCGGCCTGGAAAATTGTTGAAATCCTACCAAAAACTAAAATCTATCCTCTATGGGCACATACTCTGAATTCAGAGCATCGGCATTTCTAAGTCCCTTGTCCTATGATTCTGATTTTGGTCTGGATCGACGCGTAATTGATCATAGTTTTAGAAAAAGTATACTCCACAGGCCTTCGGCCTGGAAAATTGTTGAAATCCTACCAAAAACTAAAATCTATCCTCTATGGGCACATACTCTGAATTCAGAGCATCGGCATTTCTAAGTCCCTTGTCCTATGATTCTGATTTTGGTCGGGATCGACGCGTAATTGATCATGGTTTTAGAAAAAGTATACTTCACAGGCCTTCGGCCTGGAAAATTGTTGAAATCCTACCAAAAACTAAAATCTATCCTCTATGGGCACATACTCTGAATTCAGAGCATCGGCATTTCTAAGTCCCTTGTCCTATGATTCTGATTTTGGTCAGGATCGACGCGTAATTGATCATGGTTTTAGAAAAAGTATACTCCACAGGCCTTCGGCCTGGAAAATTATTGAAATCCTACCAAAAACTAAAATCTATCCTCTATGGGCACATACTCTGAATTCAGAGCATCGGCATTTCTAAGTCCCTTGTCCTATGATTCTGATTTTGGTCTGGATCGACGCGTAATTGATCATAGTTTTAGAAAAAGTATACTCCACAGGCCTTCGGCCTGGAAAATTGTTGAAATCCTACCAAAAACTAAAATCTATCCTCTATGGGCACATACTCTGAATTCAGAGCATCGGCATTTCTAAGTCCCTTATCCTATGATTCTGATTTTGGTCAGGATCGACGCGTAATTGATCATAGTTTTAGAAAAAGTATACTCCACAGGCCTCCGGCCTGGAAAATTGTTGAAATCCTACCAAAAACTAAAATCTATCCTCTATGGGCACATACTCTGAATTCAGAGCATCGGCATTTCTAAGTCCCTTGTCCTATGATTCTGATTTTGGTCGGGATCGACGCGTAATTGATCATAGTTTTAGAAAAAGTATACTCCACAGGCCTTCGGCCTGGAAAATTGTTGAAATCCTACCAAAAACTAAAATCTATCCTCTATGGGCACATACTCTGAATTCAGAGCATCGGCATTTCTAAGTCCCTTGTCCTATGATTCTGATTTTGGTCAGGATCGACGCGTAATTGATCATAGTTTTAGAAAAAGGATACTCCACAGGCCTTCGGCCTGGAAAATTGTTGAAATCCTACCAAAAACTAAAATCTATCCTCTATGGGCACATACTCTGAATTCAGAGCATCGGCATTTCTAAGTCCCTTATCCTATGATTCTGATTTTGGTCAGGATCGACGCGTAATTGATCATAGTTTAGAAAAAGTATACTCCACAGGCCTTCGGCCTGGAAAATTGTTGAAATCCTACCAAAAACTAAAATCTATCCTCTATGGGCACATACTCTGAATTCAGAGCATCAGCATTTCTAAGTCCCTTATCCTATGATTCTGATTTTGGTCAGGATCGACGCGTAATTGATCATAGTTTTAGAAAAGTATACTCCACAGGCCTCCGGCCTGGAAAATTGTTGAAATCCTACCAAAAACTAAAATCTATCCTCTATGGGCACATACTCTGAATTCAGAGCATCGGCATTTCTAAGTCCCTTGTCCTATGATTCTGATTTTGGTCAGGATTGACGCGTAATTGATCATAGTTTTAGAAAAAGTATACTCCACAGGCCTTCGGCCTGGAAAATTGTTGAAATCCTACCAAAAACTAAAATCTATCCTCTATGGGCACATACTCTGAATTCAGAGCATCGGCATTTCTAAGTCCCTTATCCTATGATTCTAATTTTCGTCGGGATCGACGCGTAATTGATCATAGTTTTAGAAAAAGTATACTTCACAGGCCTTCGGCCTGGAAAATTGTTGAAATCCTACCAAAAACTAAAATCTATCCTCTATGGGCACATACTCTGAATTCAGAGCATCGGCATTTCTAAGTCCCTTGTCCTATGATTCTGATTTTGGTCTGGATCGACGCGTAATTGATCATAGTTTTAGAAAAAGTATACTCCACAGGCCTTCGGCCTGGAAAATTGTTGAAATCCTACCAAAAACTAAAATCTATCCTCTATGGGCACATACTCTGAATTCAGAGCATCGGCATTTCTAAGTCCCTTGTCCTATGATTCTGATTTTGGTCAGGATCGACGCGTAATTGATCATAGTTTTAGAAAAAGTATACTTCACAGGCCTTCGGCCTGGAAAATTGTTGAAATCCTACCAAAAACTAAAATCTATCCTCTATGGGCACATACTCTGAATTCAGAGCATCGGCATTTCTAAGTCCCTTGTCCTATGATTCTGATTTTGGTCGGGATCGACGCGTAATTGATCATAGTTTTAGAAAAAGTATACTCCACAGGCCTTCGGCCTGGAAAATTGTTGAAATCCTACCAAAAACTAAAATCTATCCTCTATGGGCACATACTCTGAATTCAGAGCATCGGCATTTCTAAGTCCCTTGTCCTATGATTCTGATTTTGGTCGGGATCGACGCGTAATTGATCATAGTTTTAGAAAAAGTATACTCCACAGGCCTTCGGCCTGGAAAATTGTTGAAATCCTACCAAAAACTAAAATCTATCCTCTATGGGCACATACTCTGAATTCAGAGCATCGGCATTTCTAAGTCCCTTGTCCTATGATTCTGATTTTGGTCAGGATCGACGCGTAATTGATCATAGTTTTAGAAAAAGGATACTCCACAGGCCTTCGGCCTGGAAAATTGTTGAAATCCTACCAAAAACTAAAATCTATCCTCTATGGGCACATACTCTGAATTCAGAGCATCGGCATTTCTAAGTCCCTTATCCTATGATTCTGATTTTGGTCAGGATCGACGCGTAATTGATCATAGTTTTAGAAAAAGTATACTCCACAGGCCTTCGGCCTGGAAAATTGTTGAAATCCTACCAAAAACTAAAATCTATCCTCTATGGGCACATACTCTGAATTCAGAGCATCAGCATTTCTAAGTCCCTTATCCTATGATTCTGATTTTGGTCAGGATCGACGCGTAATTGATCATAGTTTTAGAAAAAGTATACTCCACAGGCCTCCGGCCTGGAAAATTGTTGAAATCCTACCAAAAACTAAAATCTATCCTCTATGGGCACATACTCTGAATTCAGAGCATCGGCATTTCTAAGTCCCTTGTCCTATGATTCTGATTTTGGTCAGGATTGACGCGTAATTGATCATAGTTTTAGAAAAAGTATACTCCACAGGCCTTCGGCCTGGAAAATTGTTGAAATCCTACCAAAAACTAAAATCTATCCTCTATGGGCACATACTCTGAATTCAGAGCATCGGCATTTCTAAGTCCCTTATCCTATGATTCTGATTTTCGTCGGGATCGACGCGTAATTGATCATAGTTTTAGAAAAAGTATACTTCACAGGCCTTCGGCCTGGAAAATTGTTGAAATCCTACCAAAAACTAAAATCTATCCTCTATGGGCACATACTCTGAATTCAGAGCATCGGCATTTCTAAGTCCCTTATCCTATGATTCTGATTTTGGTCTGGATCGACGCGTAATTGATCATAGTTTTAGAAAAAGTATACTCCACAGGCCTTCGGCCTGGAAAATTGTTGAAATCCTACCAAAAACTAAAATCTATCCTCTATGGGCACATACTCTGAATTCAGAGCATCGGCATTTCTAAGTCCCTTGTCCTATGATTCTGATTTTGGTCGGGATCGACGCGTAATTGATCATAGTTTTAGAAAAAGTATACTTCACAGGCCTTCGGCCTGGAAAATTGTTGAAATCCTACCAAAAACTAAAATCTATCCTCTATGGGCACATACTCTGAATTCAGAGCATCGGCATTTCTAAGTCCCTTGTCCTATGATTCTGATTTTGGTCAGGATCGACGCGTAATTGATCATGGTTTTAGAAAAAGTATACTCCACAGGCCTTCGGCCTGGAAAATTGTTGAAATCCTACCAAAAACTAAAATCTATCCTCTATGGGCACATACTCTGAATTCAGAGCATCGGCATTTCTAAGTCCCTTGTCCTATGATTCTGATTTTGGTCTGGATCGACGCGTAATTGATCATAGTTTTAGAAAAAGTATACTCCACAGGCCTTCGGCCTGGAAAATTGTTGAAATCCTACCAAAAACTAAAATCTATCCTCTATGGGCACATACTCTGAATTCAGAGCATCGGCATTTCTAAGTCCCTTATCCTATGATTCTGATTTTGGTCAGGATCGACGCGTAATTGATCATAGTTTTAGAAAAAGTATACTCCACAGGCCTTCGGCCTGGAAAATTGTTGAAATCCTACCAAAAACTAAAATCTATCCTCTATGGGCACATACTCTGAATTCAGAGCATCGGCATTTCTAAGTCCCTTGTCCTATGATTCTGATTTTGGTCGGGATCGACGCGTAATTGATCATAGTTTTAGAAAAAGTATACTCCACAGGCCTTCGGCCTGGAAAATTGTTGAAATCCTACCAAAAACTAAAATCTATCCTCTATGGGCACATACTCTGAATTCAGAGCATCGGCATTTCTAAGTCCCTTGTCCTATGATTCTGATTTTGGTCAGGATCGACGCGTAATTGATCATAGTTTTAGAAAAAGGATACTCCACAGGCCTTCGGCCTGGAAAATTGTTGAAATCCTACCAAAAACTAAAATCTATCCTCTATGGGCACATACTCTGAATTCAGAGCATCGGCATTTCTAAGTCCCTTGTCCTATGATTCTGATTTTGGTCAGGATCGACGCGTAATTGATCATGGTTTTAGAAAAAGTATACTCCACAGGCCTTCGGCCTGGAAAATTGTTGAAATCCTACCAAAAACTAAAATCTATCCTCTATGGGCACATACTCTGAATTCAGAGCATCGGCATTTCTAAGTCCCTTGTCCTATGATTCTGATTTTGGTCTGGATCGACGCGTAATTGATCATAGTTTTAGAAAAAGTATACTTCACAGGCCTTCGGCCTGGAAAATTGTTGAAATCCTACCAAAAACTAAAATCTATCCTCTATGGGCACATACTCTGAATTCAGAGCATCGGCATTTCTAAGTCCCTTATCCTATGATTCTGATTTTGGTCAGGATCGACGCGTAATTGATCATAGTTTTAGAAAAAGTATACTCCACAGGCCTTCGGCCTGGAAAATTGTTGAAATCCTACCAAAAACTAAAATCTATCCTCTATGGGCACATACTCTGAATTCAGAGCATCGGCATTTCTAAGTCCCTTGTCCTATGATTCTGATTTTGGTCGGGATCGACGCGTAATTGATCATAGTTTTAGAAAAAGTATACTCCACAGGCCTTCGGCCTGGAAAATTGTTGAAATCCTACCAAAAACTAAAATCTATCCTCTATGGGCACATACTCTGAATTCAGAGCATCGGCATTTCTAAGTCCCTTGTCCTATGATTCTGATTTTGGTCAGGATCGACGCGTAATTGATCATAGTTTTAGAAAAAGGATACTCCACAGGCCTTCGGCCTGGAAAATTGTTGAAATCCTACCAAAAACTAAAATCTATCCTCTATGGGCACATACTCTGAATTCAGAGCATCGGCATTTCTAAGTCCCTTATCCTATGATTCTGATTTTGGTCAGGATCGACGCGTAATTGATCATAGTTTTAGAAAAAGTATACTCCACAGGCCTCCGGCCTGAAAATTGTTGAAATCCTACCAAAAACTAAAATCTATCCTCTATGGGCACATACTCTGAATTCAGAGCATCGGCATTTCTAAGTCCCTTGTCCTATGATTCTGATTTTGGTCGGGATCGACGCGTAATTGATCATAGTTTTAGAAAAAGTATACTCCACAGGCCTTCGGCCTGGAAAATTGTTGAAATCCTACCAAAAACTAAAATCTATCCTCTATGGGCACATACTCGGAATTCAGAGCATCGGCATTTCTAAGTCCCTTGTCCTATGATTCTGATTTTGGTCAGGATCGACGCGTAATTGATCATAGTTTTAGAAAAAGTATACTCCACAGGCCTCCGGCCTGGAAAATTGTTGAAATCCTACCAAAAACTAAAATCTATCCTCTATGGGCACATACTCTGAATTCAGAGCATCGGCATTTCTAAGTCCCTTGTCCTATGATTCTGATTTTGGTCGGGATCGACGCGTAATTGATCATAGTTTTAGAAAAAGTATACTCCACAGGCCTTCGGCCTGGAAAATTGTTGAAATCCTACCAAAAACTAAAATATATCCTCTATGGGCACATACTCTGAATTCAGAGCATCGGCATTTCTAAGTCCCTTGTCCTATGATTCTGATTTTGGTCAGGATCGACGCGTAATTGATCATAGTTTTAGAAAAAGGATACTCCACAGGCCTTCGGCCTGGAAAATTGTTGAAATCCTACCAAAAACTAAAATCTATCCTCTATGGGCACATACTCTGAATTCAGAGCATCGGCATTTCTAAGTCCCTTATCCTATGATTCTGATTTTGGTCAGGATCGACGCGTAATTGATCATAGTTTTAGAAAAAGTATACTCCACAGGCCTTCGGCCTGGAAAATTGTTGAAATCCTACCAAAAACTAAAATCTATCCTCTATGGGCACATACTCTGAATTCAGAGCATCGGCATTTCTAAGTCCCTTGTCCTATGATTCTGATTTTGGTCGGGATCGACGCGTAATTGATCATAGTTTTTGAAAAAGTATACTCCACAGGCCTTCGGCCTGGAAAATTGTTGAAATCCTACCAAAAACTAAAATCTATCCTCTATGGGCACATACTCTGAATTCAGAGCATCGGCATTTGTAAGTCCCTTATCCTATGATTCTGATTTTGGTCAGGATCGACGCGTAATTGATCATAGTTTTAGAAAAAGTATACTCCACAGGCCTTCGGCCTGGAAAATTGTTGAAATCCTACCAAAAACTAAAATCTATCCTCTATGGGCACATACTCTGAATTCAGAGCATCGGCATTTCTAAGTCCCTTATCCTATGATTCTGATTTTGGTCGGGATCGACGCGTAATTGATCATAGTTTTAGAAAAAGTATACTCCACAGGCCTTCGGCCTGGAAAATTGTTGAAATCCTACCAAAAACTAAAATCTATCCTCTATGGGCACATACTCTGAATTCAGAGCATCGGCATTTCTAAGTCCCTTGTCCTATGATTCTGATTTTGGTCGGGATCGACGCGTAATTGATCATAGTTTTAGAAAAAGTATACTCCACAGGCCTTCGGCCTGGAAAATTGTTGAAATCCTACCAAAAACTAAAATCTATCCTCTATGGGCACATACTCTGAATTCAGAGCATCGGCATTTCTAAGTCCCTTGTCCTATGATTCTGGTTTTGGTCGGGATCGACGCGTAATTGATCATAGTTTTAGAAAAAGTATACTCCACAGGCCTTCGGCCTGGAAAATTGTTGAAATCCTACCAAAAACTAAAATCTATCCTCTATGGGCACATACTCTGAATTCAGAGCATCGGCATTTCTAAGTCCCTTGTCCTATGATTCTGATTTTGGTCAGGATCGACGCGTAATTGATCATAGTTTTAGAAAAAGTATACTCCACAGGCCTTCGGCCTGGAAAATTGTTGAAATCCTACCAAAAACTAAAATCTATCCTCTATGGGCACATACTCTGAATTCAGAGCATCGGCATTTCTAAGTCCCTTATCCTATGATTCTGATTTTGGTCAGGATCGACGCGTAATTGATCATAGTTTTAGAAAAAGTATACTCCACAGGCCTCCGGCCTGGAAAATTGTTGAAATCCTACCAAAAACTAAAATCTATCCTCTATGGGCACATACTCTGAATTCAGAGCATCGGCATTTCTAAGTCCCTTGTCCTATGATTCTGATTTTGGTCGGGATCGACGAGTAATTGATCATAGTTTTAGAAAAAGTATACTCCACAGGCCTTCGGCCTGGAAAATTGTTGAAATCCTACCAAAAACTAAAATCTATCCTCTATGGGCACATACTCTGAATTCAGAGCATCGGCATTTCTAAGTCCCTTGTCCTATGATTCTGATTTTGGTCAGGATCGACGCGTAATTGATCATAGTTTTAGAAAAAGGATACTCCACAGGCCTTCGGCCTGGAAAATTGTTGAAATCCTACCAAAAACTAAAATCTGTCCTCTATGGGCACATACTCTGAATTCAGAGCATCGGCATTTCTAAGTCCCTTGTCATATGATTCTGATTTTGGTCAGGATTGACGCGTAATTGATCATAGTTTTAGGAAAGTTATACTCCACAGGCCGTGCGCCTGGAAAAATGTGGAAATCCTTACCCAAACTAAAATCTCTCCTCTGAAGGAAAAATTCTTACACACTATGGGCACATACTCTGAAGTCATAGCATCGGCATTTCTAAGTCCCTTGTCCTATGATTCTGATTTTTGTCAGGATTGACGCGTAATTGATCATAGTTTTAGAAAAATTATACTCCACAGGCCTTCGGCCTGGAAAAATGTTGAAATCCTACCAAAAACTAAAATCTGTCCTCTGAAGGAAAAATTCTTACACACTATGGGCACATACTCTGAAGTCATAGCATCGGCATTTCTAAGTCCCTTGTCCTATGATTCCGATTTTGGTCAGTATCGACGCGTAATTGATCATAGTTCTAGAAAAATTATACTCCACAGGCCTTCGGCCTGGAAAAATGTTGAAATCCTACCAAAAACTAAGATCTATCCTCTATGGGCACATACTCTGAATTCAGAGCATCGGCATTTCTAAGTCCCTTGTCCTATGATTCTGATTTTGGTCAGGATTGACGCGTAATTGATCATAGTTTTAGAAAAATTATACTCCACAGGCCTTCGGCCTGGAAAAATGTTGAAATCCTACCAAAAACTAAAATCTGTCCTCTGAAGGAAAAATTCTTACACACTATGGGCACATACTCTGAAGTCATAGCATCGGCATTTCTAAGTCCCTTGTCCTATGATTCTGATTTTGGTCAGGATTGACGCGTAATTGATCATAGTTTTAGAAAAATTATACTCCACAGGCCTTCGGCCTGGAAAAATGTTGAAATCCTACCAAAAACTAAAATCTGTCCTCTGAAGGAAAAATTCTTACACACTATGGGCACATACTCTGAAGTCATAGCATCGGCATTTCTAATTCCCTTGTCCTATGATTCTGATTTTTGTCAGGATTGACGCGTAATTGATCATAGTTTTAGAAAAATTATACTCCACAGGCCTTCGGCCTGGAAAAATGTTGAAATCCTACCAAAAACTAAAATCTATCCTCTATGGGCACATACTCTGAATTCAGAGCATCGGCATTTCTAAGTCCCTTGTCCTATGATTCTGATTTTGGTCAGGATCGACGCGTAATTGATCATAGTTTTAGAAAAAGGATACTCCACAGGCCTTCGGCCTGGAAAATTGTTGAAATCCTACCAAAAACTAAAATCTGTCCTCTATGGGCACATACTCTGAATTCAGAGCATCGGCATTTCTAAGTCCCTTGTCATATGATTCTGATTTTGGTCAGGATTGACGCGTAATTGATCATAGTTTTAGAAAAATTATACTCCACAGGCCTTCGGCCTGGAAAAATGTGGAAATCCTTACCCAAACTAAAATCTCTCCTCTGAAGGAAAAATTCTTACACACTATGGGCACATACTCTGAAGTCATAGCATCGGCATTTCTAAGTCCCTTGTCCTATGATTCTGATTTTTGTCAGGATTGACGCGTAATTGATCATAGTTTTAGAAAAATTATACTCCACAGGCCTTCGGCCTGGAAAAATGTTGAAATCCTACCAAAAACTAAAATCTGTCCTCTGAAGGAAAAATTCTTACACACTATGGGCACATACTCTGAAGTCATAGCATCGGCATTTCTAAGTCCCTTGTCCTATGATTCCGATTTTGGTCAGTATCGACGCGTAATTGATCATAGTTCTAGAAAAATTATACTCCACAGGCCTTCGGCCTGGAAAAATGTTGAAATCCTACCAAAAACTAAGATCTATCCTCTATGGGCACATACTCTGAATTCAGAGCATCGGCATTTCTAAGTCCCTTGTCCTATGATTCTGATTTTGGTCAGGATTGACGCGTAATTGATCATAGTTTTAGAAAAATTATACTCCACAGGCCTTCGGCCTGGAAAAATGTTGAAATCCTACCAAAAACTAAAATCTGTCCTCTGAAGGAAAAATTCTTACACACTATGGGCACATACTCTGAAGTCATAGCATCGGCATTTCTAAGTCCCTTGTCCTATGATTCTGATTTTGGTCAGGATTGACGCGTAATTGATCATAGTTTTAGAAAAATTATACTCCACAGGCCTTCGGCCTGGAAAAATGTTGAAATCCTACCAAAAACTAAAATCTGTCCTCTGAAGGAAAAATTCTTACACACTATGGGCACATACTCTGAAGTCATAGCATCGGCATTTCTAAGTCCCTTGTCCTATGATTCTGATTTTGGTCAGTATCGACGCGTAATTGATCATAGTTCTAGAAAAATTATACTCCACAGGCCTTCGGCCTGGAAAAATGTTGAAATCCTACCAAAAACTAAAATCTATCCTCTATGGGCACATACTCTGAATTCAGAGCATCGGCATTTCTAAGTCCCTTATCCTATGATTCTGATTTTGGTCAGGATCGACGCGTAATTGATCATAGTTTTAGAAAAAGTATACTACACAGGCCTCCGGCCTGGAAAATTGTTGAAATCCTACCAAAAACTAAAATCTATCCTCTATGGGCACATACTCTGAATTCAGAGCATCGGCATTTCTAAGTCCCTTGTCCTATGATTCTGATTTTGGTCGGGATCGACGCGTAATTGATCATAGTTTTAGAAAAAGTATACTCCACAGGCCTTCGGCCTGGAAAATTGTTGAAATCCTACCAAAAACTAAAATCTATCCTCTATGGGCACATACTCTGAATTCAGAGCATCGGCATTTCTAAGTCCCTTGTCCTATGATTCTGATTTTGGTCGGGATCGACGCGTAATTGATCATAGTTTTAGAAAAAGTATACTCCACAGGCCTTCGGCCTGGAAAATTGTTGAAATCCTACCAAAAACTAAAATCTATCCTCTATGGGCACATACTCTGAATTCAGAGCATCGGCATTTCTAAGTCCCTTATCCTATGATTCTGATTTTGGTCAGGATCGACGCGTAATTGATCATAGTTTTAGAAAAAGTATACTCCACAGGCCTCCGGCCTGGAAAATTGTTGAAATCCTACCAAAAACTAAAATCTATCCTCTATGGGCACATACTCTGAATTCAGAGCATCGGCATTTCTAAGTCCCTTGTCCTATGATTCTGATTTTGGTCGGGATCGACGCGTAATTGATCATAGTTTTAGAAAAAGTATACTCCACAGGCCTTCGGCCTGAAAAATTGTTGAAATCCTACCAAAAACTAAAATCTATCCTCTATGGGCACATACTCTGAATTCAGAGCATCGGCATTTCTAAGTCCCTTGTCCTATGATTCTGATTTTGGTCGGGATCGACGCGTAATTGATCATAGTTTTAGAAAAAGTATACTCCACAGGCCTTCGGCCTGAAAAATTGTTGAAATCCTACCAAAAACTAAAATCTATCCTCTATGGGCACATACTCTGAATTCAGAGCATCGGCATTTCTAAGTCCCTTGTCCTATGATTCTGATTTTGGTCAGGATCGACGCGTAATTGATCATAGTTTTAGAAAAAGTATACTCCACAGGCCTTCGGCCTGGAAAATTGTTGAAATCCTACCAAAAACTAAAATCTATCCTCTATGGGCACATACTCTGAATTCAGAGCATCGGCATTTCTAAGTCCCTTATCCTATGATTCTGATTTTGGTCAGGATCGACGCGTAATTGATCATAGTTTTAGAAAAAGTATACTCCACAGGCCTCCGGCCTGGAAAATTGTTGAAATCCTACCAAAAACTAAAATCTATCCTCTATGGGCACATACTCTGAATTCAGAGCATCGGCATTTCTAAGTCCCTTGTCCTATGATTCTGATTTTGGTCGGGATCGACGCGTAATTGATCATAGTTTTAGAAAAAGTATACTCCACAGGCCTTCGGCCTGGAAAATTGTTGAAATCCTACCAAAAACTAAAATCTATCCTCTATGGGCACATACTCTGAATTCAGAGCATCGGCATTTCTAAGTCCCTTGTCCTATGATTCTGATTTTGGTCAGGATCGACGCGTAATTGATCATAGTTTTAGAAAAAGGATACTCCACAGGCCTTCGGCCTGGAAAATTGTTGAAATCCTACCAAAAACTAAAATCTGTCCTCTATGGGCACATACTCTGAATTCAGAGCATCGGCATTTCTAAGTCCCTTGTCATATGATTCTGATTTTGGTCAGGATTGACGCGTAATTGATCATAGTTTTAGAAAAATTATACTCCACAGGCCTTCGGCCTGGAAAAATGTGGAAATCCTTACCCAAACTAAAATCTCTCCTCTGAAGGAAAAATTCTTACACACTATGGGCACATACTCTGAAGTCATAGCATCGGCATTTCTAATTCCCTTGTCCTATGATTCTGATTTTTGTCAGGATTGACGCGTAATTGATCATAGTTTTAGAAAAATTATACTCCACAGGCCTTCGGCCTGGAAAAATGTTGAAATCCTACCAAAAACTAAAATCTGTCCTCTGAAGGAAAAATTCTTACACACTATGGGCACATACTCTGAAGTCATAGCATCGGCATTTCTAAGTCCCTTGTCCTATGATTCTGATTTTGGTCAGTATCGACGCGTAATTGATCATAGTTCTAGAAAAATTATACTCCACAGGCCTTCGGCCTGGAAAAATGTTGAAATCCTACCAAAAACTAAGATCTATCCTCTATGGGCACATACTCTGAATTCAGAGCATCGGCATTTCTAAGTCCCTTGTCCTATGATTCTGATTTTGGTCAGGATTGACGCGTAATTGATCATAGTTTTAGAAAAATTATACTCCACAGGCCTTCGGCCTGGAAAAATGTTGAAATCCTACCAAAAACTAAAATCTGTCCTCTGAAGGAAAAATTCTTACACACTATGGGCACATACTCTGAAGTCATAGCATCGGCATTTCTAAGTCCCTTGTCCTATGATTCTGATTTTGGTCAGGATTGACGCGTAATTGATCATAGTTTTAGAAAAATTATACTCCACAGGCCTTCGGCCTGGAAAAATGTTGAAATCCTACCAAAAACTAAAATCTGTCCTCTGAAGGAAAAATTCTTACACACTATGGGCACATACTCTGAAGTCATAGCATCGGCATTTCTAAGTCCCTTGTCCTATGATTCTGATTTTGGTCAGTATCGACGCGTAATTGATCATAGTTCTAGAAAAATTATACTCCACAGGCCTTCGGCCTGGAAAAATGTTGAAATCCTACCAAAAACTAAGATCTATCCTCTATGGGCACATACTCTGAATTCAGAGCATCGGCATTTCTAAGTCCCTTGTCCTATGATTCTGATTTTGGTCAGGATCGACGCGTAATTGATCATAGTTTTAGAAAAAGTATACTCCACAGGCCTTCTGCCTGGAAAATTGTTGAAATCCTACCAAAAACTAAAATCTATCCTCTATGGGCACATACTCTGAATTCAGAGCATCGGCATTTCTAAGTCCCTTGTCCTATGATTCTGATTTTGGTCGGGATCGACGCGTAATTGATCATAGTTTTAGAAAAAGTATACTCCACAGGCCTCCGGCCTGGAAAAATGTTGAAATCCTACCAAAAACTAAGATCTATCCTCTATGGGCACATACTCTGAATTCAGAGCATCGGCATTTCTAAGTCCCTTGTCCTATGATTCTGATTTTGGTCAGTATCGACGCGTAATTTATCAGAGTTTTAGGAAAGTTGTACTGCGCAGGCCGTGCGCCTGGAAAAATGTTGAAATCCTACCAAAAACTAAAATCTGTCCTCTGAAGGAAAAATTCTTACACACTATGGGCACATACTCTGAAGTCATAGCATCGGCATTTCTAAGTCCCTTGTCCTATGATTCTGATTTTGGTCAGGATCGACGCGTAATTTATCAGAGTTTTAGGAAAGTTGTACTGCGCAGGCCGTGCACCTGGAAAAATGTTGAAATCCTACCAAAAACTAAAATCTATCCTCTATGGGCACATACTCTGAATTCAGAGCATCGGCATTTCTAAGTCCCTTGTCCTATGATTCTGATTTTGGTCAGGATTGACGCGTAATTGATCATAGTTTTAGAAAAATTATACTCCACAGGCCTTCGGCCTGGAAAAATGTTGAAATCCTACCAAAAACTAAAATCTGTCCTCTGAAGGAAAAATTCTTACACACTATGGGCACATACTCTGAATTCAGAGCATCGGCATTTCTAAGTCCCTTGTCCTATGATTCTGATTTTGGTCAGGATTGACGCGTAATTGATCATAGTTTTAGAAAAAGTATACTCCACAGGCCTCCGGCCTGGAAAATTGTTGAAATCTTACCAAAAACTAAAATCTATCCTCTATGGGCACATACTCTGAATTCAGAGCATCGGCATTTCTAAGTCCCTTGTCCTATGATTCTGATTTTGGTCAGGATTGACGCGTAATTGATCATAGTTTTAGAAAAATTATACTCCACAGGCCTTCGGCCTGGAAAAATGTTGAAATCCTACCAAAAACTAAAATCTGTCCTCTGAAGGAAAAATTCTTACACACTATGGGCACATACTCTGAAGTCATAGCATCGGCATTTCTAAGTCCCTTGTCCTATGATTCTGATTTTGGTCAGGATCGACGCGTAATTGATCATAGTTTTAGAAAAAGTATACTCCACAGGCCTTCGGCCTGGAAAATTGTTGAAATCCTACCAAAAACTAAAATCTATCCTCTATTGGCACATACTCTGAATTCAGAGCATCGGCATTTCTAAGTCCCTTATCCTATGATTCTGATTTTGGTCAGGATCGACGCGTAATTGATCATAGTTTTAGAAAAAGTATACTCCACAGGCCTCCGGCCTGGAAAATTGTTGAAATCCTACCAAAAACTAAAATCTATCCTCTATGGGCACATACTCTGAATTCAGAGCATCGGCATTTCTAAGTCCCTTGTCCTATGATTCTGATTTTGGTCGGGATCGACGCGTAATTGATCATAGTTTTAGAAAAAGTATACTCCACAGGCCTTCGGCCTGGAAAATTGTTGAAATCCTACCAAAAACTAAAATCTATCCTCTATGGGCACATACTCTGAATTCAGAGCATCGGCATTTCTAAGTCCCTTGTCCTATGATTCTGATTTTGGTCAGGATCGACGCGTAATTGATCATAGTTTTAGAAAAAGGATACTCCACAGGCCTTCGGCCTGGAAAATTGTTGAAATCCTACCAAAAACTAAAATCTGTCCTCTATGGGCACATACTCTGAATTCAGAGCATCGGCATTTCTAAGTCCCTTGTCATATGATTCTGATTTTGGTCAGGATTGACGCGTAATTGATCATAGTTTTAGAAAAATTATACTCCACAGGCCTTCGGCCTGGAAAAATGTGGAAATCCTTACCCAAACTAAAATCTCTCCTCTGAAGGAAAAATTCTTACACACTATGGGCACATACTCTGAAGTCATAGCATCGGCATTTCTAATTCCCTTGTCCTATGATTCTGATTTTTGTCAGGATTGACGCGTAATGATCATAGTTTTAGAAAAATTATACTCCACAGGCCTTCGGCCTGGAAAAATGTTGAAATCCTACCAAAAACTAAAATCTGTCCTCTGAAGGAAAAATTCTTACACACTATGGGCACATACTCTGAAGTCATAGCATCGGCATTCTAAGTCCCTTGTCCTATGATTCCGATTTTGGTCAGTATCGACGCGTAATTGATCATAGTTCTAGAATAATTATACTCACAGGCCTTCGGCCTGGAAAAATGTTGAAATCCTACCAAAACTAAGATCTATCCTCTATGGGCACATACTCTGAATTCAGAGCATCGGCATTTCTAAGTCCCTTGTCCTATGATTCTGATTTTGGTCAGGATTGACGCGTAATTGATCATAGTTTTAGAAAAATATACTCCACAGGCCTTCGGCTGGAAAAATGTTGAAATCCTACCAAAAACTAAAATCTGTCCTCTGAAGGAAAAATTCTTACACACTATGGGCACATACTCTGAAGTCATAGCATCGGCATTTCTAAGTCCCTTGTCCTATGATTCTGATTTTGGTCAGGATTGACGCGTAATTGATCATAGTTTTAGAAAAATTATACTCCACAGGCCTTCGGCCTGGAAACATGTTGAAATCCTACCAAAAACTAAAATCTGTCCTCTGAAGGAAAAATTCTTACACACTATGGGCACATACTCTGAAGTCATAGCATCGGCATTTCTAATTCCCTTGTCCTATGATTCTGATTTTTGTCAGGATTGACGCGTAATTGATCATAGTTTTAGAAAAATTTACTCCACAGGCCTTCGGCCTGGAAAATGTTGAAATCCTACCAAAAACTAAAATCTATCCTCTATGGGCACATACTCTGAATTCAGAGCATCGGCATTTCTAAGTCCCTTGTCCTATGATTCTGATTTTGGTCAGGATTGACGCGTAATTGATCATAGTTTTAGAAAAAGTATACTCCACAGGCCTTCGGCCTGGAAAATTGTTGAAATCCTACAAAAACTAAAATCTGTCCTCTATGGCACATACTCTGAATTCAGAGCATCGGCATTTCTAAGTCCCTTGTCATATGATTCTGATTTTGGTCAGGATTGACGCGTAATTGATCATAGTTTTAGAAAAATTATACTCCACAGGCCTTCGGCCTGGAAAAATGTGGAAATCCTTACCCAAACTAAAATCTCTCCTCTGAAGGAAAAATTCTTACACACTATGGGCACTACTCTGAAGTCATAGCATCGGCATTTCTAATTCCCTTGTCCTATGATTCTGATTTTTGTCAGGATTGACGCGTAATTGATCATAGTTTTAGAAAAATTATACTCACAGGCCTTCGGCCTGGAAAAATGTTGAAATCCTACCAAAAACTAAAATCTGTCCTCTGAAGGAAAAATTCTTACACACTATGGGCACATACTCTGAAGTCATAGCATCGGCATTTCTAAGTCCCTTGTCCTATGATTCCGATTTTGGTCAGTATCGACGCGTAATTGATCATAGTTCTAGAAAAATTATACTCCACAGGCCCTTCGGCCTGGAAAAAATGTTGAAATCCTACCAAAAACTAAGATCTATCCTCTATGGGCACATACTCTGAATTCAGAGCATCGGCATTTCTAAGTCCCTTGTCCTATGATTCTGATTTTGGTCAGGATTGGACGCGTAATTGATCATAGTTTTAGAAAAATTATACTCACAGGCCTTCGGCCTGAAAAATGTTGAAATCCTACCAAAAACTAAAATCTGTCCTCTGAAGGAAAAATTTCTTACACACTATGGGCACATACTCTGAAGTCATAGCATCGGCATTTCTAAGTCCCTTGTCCTATGATTCTGATTTTGGTCAGGATTGACGCGTAATTGATCATAGTTTTAGAAAAGTATACTCACAGGCCTTCGGCCTGGAAAAATGTGGAAATCCTTACCCAAACTAAAATCTGTCCTCTGAAGGAAAAATTCTTACACACTATGGGCACATACTCTGAAGTCATAGCATCGGCATTTCTAAGTCCCTTGTCGTATGATTCTGATTTTGGTCAGTATCGACGCGTAATTGATCATAGTTCTAGAAAAATTATACTCCACAGGCCTTCTGCCTGGAAAATTGTTGAAATCCTACCAAAAACTAAAATCTATCCTCTATGGGCACATACTCTGAATTCAGAGCATCGGCATTTCTAAGTCCCTTATCCTATGATTCTGATTTTGGTCAGGATCGACGCGTAATTGATCATAGTTTAGAAAAAGTATACTC